>CAVLJG010000008.1:59181334-59607534 GCA_963669975.1 Acanthoscelides obtectus | reverse complement strand
CTCATCTAGTAGTACGACAATCAATATATAGATGAAGTTTTACGAAATACAGTCAGGTTCCAAACAAAAGCTTCTAAAAATGTCAATACCACTTTTGAAATTCAGAAGGCATTAAAGGAAATAATTGGGAAACTAACACGACGAGGCAAAAAGTTATATGGATATCAACTAAATTGATAATCGAAATAATTGACAGGTATTTTTACATAATCTTGAACTTACTTATTCTTCATGTTTCACTGACGTCTTACCCGATAAGTCAGTCTTATCAGGAAATCTAACTTCTGAAACCTATTGCAAAAAGCAGCGGTGCCATAAAAGAAACCTTTCAGCAAATCTTATCAGAAAGATGTCAGTGAACTACGAGGGGCGTTTTTAAAGTAAGAACCAATTGCGCATCCTGTAGCGTGACCGTTCAATCTCGGACACTCTTGGCCAGCCTCTCACTACGCCGCTATAAAAAACTCATGGTCCATCAGTTTGGTTGGAAAAATGAACGTTAAAAAAGGGCCAAGAGAATTGTTTCTACTTTCAAATATTTCTTATAAACGCAAAAACTTTGATCTCATTGGAGATACGAGAAAATAATCTTAAGGAATTTCAAGACATGGAAAAATCACCACGCAACACCTCTACACAGTTTACTAAGGCCCGTATCGTCAGTCGTCCCTACAATTGTAGGCGCTTTATGGCCTCCTTGATTGTCATAGTTTTCTACTTCTCCGTGTCAGCGCTCTATTTTGAGGTTATGTCACAAACATCTATTTGCATCAAATTGTGCTTGCTTTTGAGTTATATCATGTTTTATCAGCCTGAAATTTCCTACAATTTAAAAGAAAACATATCTTCACAATAGGAGAGCGCTGACGCTGACACGGGACAAGTGTAATCTAGAAATTTTTGAAGGAGAGAAAGGACTATGACAATCAAGGAGGCCATAAACGCGCCCTACAATTGTAGGGACGACTTGCGATACGGGCCTAAGTACTATCATTTACGGTATGTATTTTGAACTGTTACTTTAGCTCATTACACGGCTAGTTTTTAATCTACCACTTTCAAAAAACGATTTTTTATAGTTTCACATCAATTTTATATAAAAAATGATCATTTCTAATGATGTCTTCAATTTTTTCCAAAAAAAAAATAGTGTCGGTCTTTATGCGCTAATGTTTCTTACCAAAACTCATGCTCGCTTATCGCTGTCCTGGGCTATGCTGGTTATGCGGGGTGCCATCTAAAAATCTTTGCATGTTAAAGGACCTTTCATACTATTGTAGTAACACAATGTATAGGGATATAAAAATGAAAAGAAAAAACACAGGTGTCACCTGGAAGACACATAAAAAAAATATCGTCAAAGTCATTGTACTGAAGAATGTCACAGTTGTTACGGAAACGTTTACAATAAAGACTTTTTTCAGCACATGTGGTTTCGATTGGCGAAAGAAATTTGGGGGATTATCATAAGGGCATCTAAATTTTTCCGAAAAAAATCGAAAAAACATATTGTTAAGTAATATTTTAACAAGAAGCATGAGTGCTGGCAACAAAAATCCGAGTCGAAGACGCCAGGAAAAAATTAGATGCCCGAATGGTATTTGAGAAGATTATTTCATGAGTCATATCAGACACATAGCTGACAAAATGTATTGGCAATAAAATCGGAAAAATTGTTTATCGTCGTTTTCTGGTGTTTTAGGAGACCATAATTACTTGTTATCAATCAATCATATTGCAATTTTTGGTGACAAGTTTTGCCGCGGGTAAACTCGAAAAAACTGCAGACAGGTGCTGTCATACAATTTTTCCATCTAGAAACCATTTGTTATTCAAAATTGCGCGTTTGTGTTTGGTAGAAATTAAGACGAGGGAAATAGTCGACATGAAAACCACAGGATAAAAGTTTCAGATGCTACAATAACCAAAAACTGGTCTTGACTTGTAAATGTTTATGGTGACTGTGTTAAAAATGAAAAAAATGATCATATTTTAAATTGTAATACTATTTACATTCATAAATAAAATTTCTCCCACTCGAATACAAAACGGTTCTTACTTTAAAAATTGACACTCGTAGAAACCGTTACTTCAATGCCACCTTTTTTTCAGGTAAATAACTGTGGCATGCTGGTGGATTATAGATTTTCGATTTTCCAAATGAGGCCAGAATTGTGGAACGACTTGATTTTTCTTCACCTGATACAATTACTCTGAGCAGTGACGGCCGAGGTTTTCTAGGGGTTTCCCTCGCCCAAGTGCGAATGCAGTCACCAAAAACCATATTCCCCTAATAAATAGTAGGGAGGATGAAAATCATAGTTCTCCTATTAATGATCATGTAATTTGAGCTCAAATAGATATTAAATATATTTATATAGTAAAACTTTGTTTTTTTTTTCATAAAAGAAATAGGCATGGAATATTTTATTCTCGTAAAGCCCTGTTCGTGCAGGTGTCGTCACCTGTCAGTGCCAGTGTCCAGGGTCTTGCCACACAAATTCCGCTCATTCTGCTACGCTATATAGACTAAATTCACATGACCGGATCCCAAACACAGCCACCGACAGGTCACCGACCACCAGCGTCGCCAACCCCATCCGAGAGAATAACTGTATATGAGCTTGGAAAAAACTGCAGTTAACTGTAGAATATTATTACAAAAACTGTGGTTGAGTTCACATTCTCGACTTACTCATTTTTTCAATTTTAGGACATTATACCACTAAAAACTGAAATGCTTTAAGCGTGGTTTAAATAACCTCTATCGTACGTATTTTGGGTTGCCAAAGCCGAATCTAAAGTTATTTCATATGTATCTAATCCCGTTGAACATGTAGATCTATTTTGCGAAAAATTGCAAAACTAAGTTTTTGCAACTTTTGGGTGCTAAAAATCCATTTATCTTATCGATGGCTATCGAAGCTTTGTATAACAAGGTAATTTGGGTGACTTACAAGTCGTGACCAACAATGAAACATCATACACACGACCGCATTATAAGAGGGGTCTTCTATGTAACATTTTTTCCTTGAGGCTTCATTAAAAAGGTACGGGGTGTTGAAGTTTAAAAATAAAAAAACATTTTTTAATACCTTCAAAACCGTTAACTGGATGAACTAAAATTTGGTATGTGGATTTACCTAAGTATTGTCCACATTCAAAAGTCCTTACTTAAAATTAAGCGCACCAGTGGCGGAGATACAGGGGATTAGTAGCATTATTTTTCAAAATAAAAACAGTACCCCACTGTTTTTTTTCGAAACGCGCAATAACTCGAACTTTACCTTCAATTTGCTACAAGGAATTACTATTGTGTTTTTTCCTAGAGTGCATTGTTTTCGTAAAATAAAAAAAACGAATTAGATAAAGCTTTATTCCAATAAATAATGTTCAAAAATACTACCATTCTGACGGATAAAGGTGCGGCATCTTTTCCGCAAAATTTGTTGCGGATTGAATTTGATGAAACGCATTATCTATTCGTTCTTGTAACTGATCAACAGTATTAATTTGTTCACCATACACTAGTTGTTTAAAAGCGCCCCACAAAAAGAAATGCAGTGGGTTCAAACCAGGAGACCTCGCAGGCCAATGTACGGGTCCATTTCTGCAAGTCTAAAATGATTATCTAACCATGTGGTTATGTCACGACGAACATGCGGTGATGCACCGTCCTGCTGATACCACATTTGTACTCTCGTTGCTGACGGAACATCATCTAACACATTTTCTATTTAATTCTCTAGAAAAGCTAAGTATGAGTTTGCATTTAAACGTTATGGCAATACGTGCGTAAACAGTTGGCTATTGAAAATGCCGCACTAGATATTTCTAGAAAACCTGTGTTGAATCGAGTGGATTCTTACAGAACGGAGATATGTTTATTATGAGAATTAAAGGTTCCACTCCTCGTAAAAAGCGATTCATCTGACCACAAAACCAAATCAATAAAATCTGCATTATGATTATGTATTTGCAGTAACTACTCACAGAAATTTCGCCGTTGCGCTTCGTCGCCGGGTTGCAGACATTGTACATTTTGACGATGTAAAAGTTTCCAGATTTAAAATTCTCCACGCAAGACTTTGGAAACATGGTAACTGGGCTGCAGTCGGCCTAGTACTTGTACTAGCATCATCCAACGCCAGCTTAATCACGTTGTACCTCTTGAACAGTATGCCGGGCAGCGTGGCCTCTAACCCCGGAAGTTTGGCAATTCCATATTGAAGAAGTCTTATAAATGAACGCGTAAAAACCTTTGGGGTAGGTTGGCGTCTGTTAGGAAATCTACGTTGATACTGCCAAGAAGCCTCTAAAGCACTTCCATGATAGAACCCGTATTCAAAAATAATATCTGCGTACTCATTATTGCTAAATTCCATTTCACAACACTCAAAAATGGAAAAAAGAGACTTCGACTTGATTTTTATAAAAAAAAAAAATGGTAGTAGTAACGATAACAACCGTGTAACACATAACTTTGACAAACTATCTTCCAAGAAACGTAAGATGGCATCAAGGCCCCCTATTTCATTTTGAAGCTAATTGTAATTCAGCTCTTCATGAATGATCTAATTTGTTTTATTTTTATTTTTACGAAAACAGTGTACTCTGGAAAAAACAACAGTAATTATTTGTAATAAATTGAAGGTAAAAACAGTGGCGCACTATTTTTATTTAGAAACATAATTTTACTAATCCCCTATATCTCCGCCACTGGTGGACGTTAATGTTAAGTAAAGACTTTTAATGTGGACAATACTTTCAGTTGACGGTTTTGAAGATATATGAAAAAAATGTTTTTTCTTTACTTAAACTTTTTAAACCCCGAGGAAAAAATCTTACATAGAACATAGAAGACCTCCTGAAAATACGATCCTGTGTATGATGTTTCATTTTTGGTCCCGACATAGTGAAAAATTCTACAGTTTCCTCGGATCCGATTTGGGATGAAAAATTGGTAGTGAATCCTAGAACTGATTTGACATCGAATTCAGAATACATATAAGCAACTGATTTACCTAGAAAACAAGCTGCCAGAGCTGGAGGTTTTTTATTAGTCGTTTTTAGCGACACAAAAAAGCGGATTATAAGAATGGTCAGACGTCAGTGATATTATATCCTGATATCCACTGAATCAAACCAGTGTCTTGATGCCTTACTGCAACCAACATAACAAAGCGTATGTTTTGTAAACGCTAGAGCTAGTGACAGTGGCGGACCGCAACCAACATTACAGAGCGTAACCAACATCACAGAAGGCAACCAGCATTACAGAGAGTATGTTTTGTAAATGCTAGTGCTAGTGACAGTGGCGGACCGCCACCAACATTGCAGAGCGCAACCGGCATTACAGATAATGTGTTTTGTAAATGCTAGAGCTAGTCACAGTGGCGGACTGCAACCAACATTACAGAGCGCAACCAGCATTACAGAGTATGTTTTGTAAATGCTAGAGCTGGTGACAGTGGCGGACCGCAACCAACATTACAGAGCGCAACCAACATCACAGAAGGCAACCAGCATTACAGAGATTATGTTTTGTAAATGCTAGAGCTAGTGACAGTGGCGGACCGCCACCAACATTGCAGAGCGCAACCGGCATTACAGATAATGTGTTTTGTAAATGCTAGAGCTAGTCACAGTGGCGGACTGCAACCAATATTACAGAGCATGTTTTGTAAATGCTAGAGCTATACTCTAGGCGCTGAAGAAAGAAACTAAACCCAAACAAATACACGCATATTGCTCGTGAGTGAGTGTTTAGGCGCAGGAGACATTACAGGACCGCATCAAGATATTATGGGTAGTCATCAAAAATTTCATACAAGATAATTATTATCTTTTACAGTAAATTTCAGTTAGAGATTCACAAATGAGTTAACTACACTTTTTAGTTATTAGTAAGTAAGCTGCGCGCACTCATTCAGAAGAGGAACTTGAATCTTCTGAATCGTTTAAATGAATTATTAGAGGTTCAATTTGGGTATCGATGACATTGTCCAAATCCCACATTTTGACCTCAACCTTCTCCCGAACGTGGCGGATACAGTTTTTCCATTCCTCTGCCGTAACTCTATTGACTGCGATGTGAAAGAGATTTTTAACATCAGAAAATTTATAAGTATTATTATTCGACGCCACGTATTGCTTTATGTTGGCCCAAATCAGCTCAATAGGGTTCAGCTCACAATGGTAGGGTGGCAGTCTCAAGACAGTTTTATTTTGTTTTTTGGCCATTTCGTCGATCATTTTAAAATCGTATTTGTATTTATGTCTATTGACTATACTTATCAATTCACCCTTGACAATTGTTTCATCAAAATCGATCTGTTTTGAGGCCAGCCATTGTTGTATGTTTGCTTTTTTAGTTGCCATTGTGGGAATTTTTTCTATTTTTCTAGAATGGTACGGGGCATTATCCAGTACAATAACAGCGTTATTCTCCAGCTTTAGTAACATTTTGGAGAACCAATTTTCAAAGGAATTGCCGTCCATCTCCTCATGATAGTCCCCTGTCTTTTTTTATTCAAAGGCCCACAGTGCTTCGGGAACAAAGCCGTCTTCACTACCTACGTGACAAATGATCAGCCGTTTGCCTTTTCCTGGAAATAAATTATTCCTTACACTATGGATTGATTAAATTTGAAGGAATGAGGCAATTGAGTTCATTTAGCTGAATTTAAGAGTCACGGAATGCTGATCAAAAACTGAAAAACGTAGAAAATTGAAGTTTGCAACTTCTCAAAACCCATTCAAAGCAAATTGACTGCACCCAAAAATGATAATAAATTTCAAAATAACGCTTAAAAGAGGGTCGAAGTTTTTTCCTAATGACTACACTGCGAATGCACCATTTTTGGAGAATATCACACATTATCTGCTATCACAGCATATTATTTGCCCGAATTTATCAAAATTAAATTGCCGGATAGATGAAGGAGCTTACCTGCAGGATTTTTCAATCCAGCCGAAAGACCGTCTAGAAAAGCCTGCCTTGATGATGTTACTGATTTGTCGACCCAAACTTTCGCTTGAGTATGTCCAGCATTCACCCACGTTTCGTCCAAATAGTAAATTTTTCTTTTTTCATCGCGAAACTTCCGAATCTTCCTAAGGTATTCCCTTCTCCACACAACAATTTCTTCTTTCTCTATTAACATACTGTTTCTTCCCCGTTTCAAGAATCGAAAATTAAGTTCCTTCAAAAGTTTTCGGAATGTGGTTCTTTTAAATGATGGAAGATCCTCATCAGCATTAACTAATCTTAATATCTTATCTACTGTAGGTATCTCATTTCGGAAGAAAAAATTATGCACTTTCCTCCTGATGGCAGTTCTGTCAAAGTCATCTACTCCGTCCGTTATCCTTTTTCTTGCAGGATACGGTTTTGGCTCAGAAAGTGAGTGAGTGCTCCTATATTCCTTAATGATCCTATAAACACTGGACCGACATACTCCAGAAATATGTGCTACCTTACATATAACTTCGTCCACGACCAAATCGGGTTTTTCTTGAATTTGGTTTTTGTATATATTTAATATTATTTGTTTTTCATTTGCACTTAAATGTAGCTTCTTAGCCCTTTTTTTGGGTGGGGTTGCGCTGATGTCAACCACTTCGTCGGCTGTATCTGTGTCAGACATCGTATCTTAGGCAATATATAAACAAAACGTTCCACTCGCGAAAAACGAGTATACGCTACTGAATGCGTAATGCGTATGCAATGCAATCCTGTGCGTGAATTAACTGTTAGATGCCTGTCGTGTCATCTACAATCACGTTTACAAGTCCAAACCTGTGCAGATTCGTAGAGCGCCGACGACTGCTAGTGACCTTGAATTTGTCTGTAGATCGATGTTACTCCAGTCAATTTAGGTTCAAAGTGGATGTTTTCTAAACCAATTTGTTGTTCCTACATCAAAAATATATCGATGATGTTTTGTACTGGGAGCTCATGAAAGATCAAGGTAACTTATTTTAACAGTCATCCTTTTTCTAGTCTCAAGATGACACGAAAAAGGGTCTGTGGATTCACTAGAAATACACTGCTGAGGATGTTTAGACCTAAAGTGACTGGAGTATATCCGTGGATGCTTTCGAGGCATCTGTTCACGTGCTGATCACTGTTTACGTTTAATGTCTTTCTTCAGCGCCCAGAGTTTAGTCACAGTGGCGGATCGCAACCAACATTACAGAGTGCAACCAACATCACAGAAGGCAACCAGCATTACAGAGATTATGTTTTGTAAATGCTACAGTATATTCAGATAAGAGATAGACCGGATGTAAACAAAAGGTTCGGGTGATTTTCACGCTAACGCCGCCGTCTCGACGTAAAACAGGAGCCCTCAT
Source organism: Acanthoscelides obtectus (assembly GCA_963669975.1). NCBI lineage: Eukaryota > Metazoa > Arthropoda > Insecta > Coleoptera > Chrysomelidae > Acanthoscelides > Acanthoscelides obtectus. The sequence continues at coordinate 59,599,176 of CAVLJG010000008.1, read as the reverse complement.
TGGTCAATTCGCAATTAAATGCCTATGCCGAGCGGCAGAGCAGTCGTATCAAGGCAGAGTCACATTCAGGTTCAGACGTGTTACGTATGTCGTGTGCATCATTGCAATTTGATATTTCTTTGGACGTTTTCGTTTGTTATCTTATTAAGTTGTTGAGTTTGTCGTTGTTATTGTTATACCTTGTTATTGATTGTTATTGTTATCAACTGCTTGCGCAAAATGCCCAGTAGTACAGATACTGCCGATGAAGTTGTAAACTCCTGTAGTCCACCTAGGAAACGCTCTAAAAAAAGACACCTGAGTGCAGAAATGAAAGAGGTCATTTTGAATATATATAAGATCGAGCGCGAGGAGAACGAGGCATCAACCATCAAAGAAATTGTTGTGAAGGTTTCTCACAAAGTTGGGGTGTGTCGCGCATCAGTGTTTAATGTGTTAAGACAATACAAAAAAAATCACACCTTTTCTGAGCCAATGACCAGTAAACATCGCAAAAGTATTGTTAAATCATTGGATGAAGCTGATAAGCATGCGATTAGGAGGAAAGTGTATGAATTCTTCTTTAGGAATGAAATACCTACTATAGATAAAGTACTGCAGGAGGTAAATGGAGATACAACGTTGCCAAATTTCAAACGATCAACTTTCCGTGCGTTACTGAAGCATTTAAATTTCAAATGGAAAAAACGGGGTCGTAATAGTTTACTACTGGATAGAGAAGAAATTGTGCTATGGAGGAGGAATCAAAACAGGAAGATTTATTACCTTGATGAAACGTGGGTAAACGCAGGACACACTACAAGTAAAGTATGGGTTGATGATTCTGTAACTTCATCCAGGAGGGCCTTTCTAGATGGACTGTCCACCGGATTAAAAAATCCAGCAGGTAAATACGAGTAATAGACAACAATCGGATGTTTTTCAAACCTTGGGAACAAGGTTCTAAACATTAATTCCAGGGGGCAGATAAAACATATTACAAGTAACAAAACTTTTATAACTTTCGATAAAATGCGTGGATGTTTTATTGTCATTTTCATTTGTTAGAACTTTTTTAAGCCATGTTTTTATGTGTTTTCGATATTTCAATAATTTTTTAATATAATCTTAAAATATGTCGAATATTATAAACTTAAAAAAAGTTACTAAGTTTTATATTGTGTACCGTTCCTAATATTTCTAATCATTTTAATTCATACTTTAAGCTTTATAAAGTTATAATTTGTTAATATTAATATTTGCGCGTATTTCAGGTTCCTGATCATTCATTTTTTAAAGGTTTATAACTTTAAATTAAATTGTGAAGCGCTGAGTAATCATACGACGTTCAATATTCTTTCTTTCAATATGACTAAATAATCCCAATTATAGCAATCTGATACTCATGTCTCAATGTTTTTTCGCTGAATGTGATGAAAACATTTGAAAAAGGTTCGCTTATTGAAATAAATCTACACCAGTTAGTACTTCGATTTCCAGGTAAAGGGAAAAGGCTCATTATCTGCCATATTGGCAGTGAGGATGGATTTGTTGTTGACGGTCTGTGGTGCTTTGAGTCTAAGAAAACTGGAGATTACCGCGAGGAAATGAATGGCGAATCGTTTGAACAGCGGTTTTCAAAAATTTTACCGAACTTAGAGGAAAACGCAGTAATTGTGTTGGATAATGCGCCTTATCATTCTCGAAGAATGGAGAAGGTCCCAACAACGGCTTCAAGGAAAGTTGATGTTCAAAATTGGCTCCGCTCGAAAAATATCAACTTTGAAGAAGCAATGCTGAAAGTACAATTATTAAGAATTGTCAAGGATCACAAGGCGGAATATCAAAAATACGCCATTGACGAAATGGCAGCAAGTCAAAATAAAACTGTGCTCCGTTTACCTCCATACCATTGCGAGCTCAATCCCATTGAGCTCATATGGGCAGAGGTTAAAAATTATATAGCTAAGCACAATACAACTTTTAAATGTTGTGCCCTCAAAGGACTTTTCAAAGAAGCACTAGAATTAATAACAGCGCAAAAATGGGAAAACTGTATTAAGCACGTGAAAGACAAAGTTGAAAAGAGAATGTGGGAACTGGACAATATTTTAGAGGAACAAGTCGAGCCATTCATTATTGACGTTGGTGCTTCAGGCAGTAGCGATGATGAAAGCTCATCAAGCTCATCTTTCCAATAAAAGATGTCGTTCATCAAATTCGGTAAGTTATAAGTAATTATAAAGCTGCTGTATTTTTTAATTAATTATTGACATTTTTGAACCCATTTTGGCAAAACCTATTCAAGAATCTACTTTCTGACAATGTTCAACCATGCACATTTTTTTACGTTTTGAACGTTTTAATTTGGTTACATATTTACCTAGAAATCAAAAAATATACTAATCAATATTCTAAAAGCAATTTTAAGAGATATACGATTATTTTTAATTTAGGCTAATTTAAACGCCATTTTGAGATTATATTCGACTTTATTTCACCAAACATCAGGCGGCATCCGAAGCTGGAAATCGAAGCGAAAATTTTGAAACCCTTATGTATATTTACATCATTATATATTTCTTACCCCACCCCCACATGATCCTATATCCATCACCAATCGTATACACATCGAATTGTGCTAATTTACTACAAAGTTACGCAAAGCAGCATCTACTATCTAAAATATGTACTGCGTGACTCTTAATACGTCCCTGCCGAATGTTACAGCGTTCGATGATCACGTGGTCTTGTTTATGTCCGGTCTATCTCTTATCTGAATATACTTTAGAAGAAATTAGCTTGCTTAATTACCTACTACCTACTACTTAATTAGCTTTGCGACAATGTTACAACACAGAAAACAACATAAATGTACCCGGGAAATTCAAGGTATACGTACCAATTTAAGATCTATTTGCATTAAGGTAGATGTTCAATTTTACTAAAAATGAAGTAACTGCTTTGTTTCAGTGAAAGGACTATAACTGTAGAATATTATTTAAAAAAAACTGTAAATCTACAGCCTCCCATTTACAGTATTTTTCACGAGTATCTATCGCGGACCAAGGACAAAAAGTGACAGTTTTGCATTGCTTCAGCAAATTCTTTTTGAGCGTTTCTGGTTTTGATTGGCCTTGACTGACATAAAAGTGACAGAATTCCCATTCAAATTTTTCCATATTCACTCCAGACCAGACAGAACCACAATCGCTCAAAAAGAATTTGCTCGCTGTTGGTTAAACAAGTTCTATACTTACTACAGATGCAAAATGTGTTTTTTTTTCTTAGTTAGGTATATGTGTTTGTTATTACTTTCTTTATTGTTCTGAACATCTGATGTAACCAACACAAACAGTTAAGAGTAGCCTTGGCTAAACTTCGCTGTTTATGTCTCTCTTGGTTAATTAATAAAGACGTTATTATTACTATTATTATAAATAGGTTGCCATATTTTCTACACATCAATATATATGATTTTTAGGATTCAAAACATCACGTAACATTTCTGTAATCATACTAAATGCTTCCATTACACATTCTCGCAACTGCTGCTTAGTTTCAAAACTATAGTCAGTTTTTAGTAAAACGGGAAATTCGATTTTCCTAAGTTTTCCGGACTTCTCCTATGTATCTTAAAAATATTCAAACATGCAACAATTAAAATATTTGGCATTTTAATAAGTCACTATTCAAGTGTAATTCTCAATGATAACCAATGAAAAATATGATGTTTTCTTCGCCTAAGTTATATGCCACTAACCCTATTTCCTGACAAAACAACGTAAGTCTATAACAGTTTTTCGATCGTTTCCCATTATTATTAATAAACTGTAATGGATATTCGAAATTTCAATCTTTCAGATCTTGAATACTATATTGAGCCCATAAAGTACATTAAAACTGGTTTTTTGTCGGTGATACAATTTGTATTGTATAACGAAAAATTCAAAATGTGGGACTCGCAAAGTCTTTGCAATTACAGATTCCTATCTTTCCACTACTAATAGTCCTAGAATGTATGCCCATCCTATGTCCAAATAAACATACATATTTTAGTAATTTTTATTATTTCATTATTAGAATGCTCCGAACGCCCTGTATATGATATTCAGAAATACGGATTCGGTTGTGCAATAAAAATCTACGTACATGTATAAAAAACAACGTAAACAGTACGACTCTAGCCAAGCGGTAGGGAGAGGAGGAGATGTGAGGGGAAAGGAGGGGTGATCCTGCGGCAAGGTACTGCGCGGCTTCAGTTCTCGGGGTAGCGCGTCGGCGGTAGGTCAGTGCTACCAAATCGCGCCACGCCACGCGTCTTTTGTGACGCTTGTGAAGTTTATATCATGAGGCAAAGTGTGATGGTAACTACGTTTTTACTTGCTTAGGGAGTTTGTATAACTTGTGTGTATATATTATTTTTTGAATCAACAGTGTGCAAGTTAACCCTGCGTTAGGCGCGTGGATACGTGTGACGTTGTTGGTCGCGTGGGGGACAAGTGTCAATAATTTTTTAAGTGCCGAATTTTTACAAAAAAAAATGAATAGACTACAATGAAAAATAAATAAATGCAGGTCAGATTCACTCATTTTTATTAATTAAATAGAGAAAGAACATGGACGATGGCGCCACAATACCACGCCAATCAAATCCACTCAGCTCAGATGTAGGCGCATTCCTAAACCAAAGTATCAGGCACAACGCATATGGACAACCCGGTTAATTTTAATGAAAAATTGTATAGTTGTAGTTCATGTTGTGCTGTTGAGAAACTTGTAAAAATTTCATGGCTTATTGGGGTATTTGGGAAAAACTAAGCTTTGGCCATATCGTTTTTATTCTTTTCTTTTATTTCAAGAAATATCAAAAAACAAATAGAACTTTTTAGGCACTAAATGATGCTGTTTTTAAATTTTGTGCCCGGCATTTCGCTTTTGGAAACCATCATCAACTTTATTTTTTTATATGGTCCGAAAAAAAAAACACCCATCTGATAGAACCTTTTTCTACGAATTCAACGATGTAGTAGCTGTTAACATTGGTTTTCTGAAGTTACGCTACGCGTCTTTTGTGCGTTCGCGAAGTTTCTTTATATCATAAGGCAACGTGTGGTGGTTAAGTGGGTTTTTACTTGCTTAGGGAGTTTGTAGTACTTGTGTAATATAGGATGTCCCAGAAATAACACGCCACAGTGACACGGGAGGTAGATTGGCTTCAGATTAATCAGATAAAATCAACATGACCTTAGTAAAAGTTTTCGAGATATTGCCACTTTTAAAAACTCTCTCTTTTTGCTCCTTTTTTACTTATTATGGGTATATAGATTTTCTAACTTATGATTTTTTTCTCCTGGGCTACCATTAATAGTTGGTTGAGTTCATTGAAAGCTATCATGCTAAGAAAAAGTCTAACATTTTGTTTCAATGTGAAAACCTTTACTAAAGTTTGACTAATTACTGTGAAAAGAAATCTACCAGATTGAATCGGCAAATAATCTTAAAAATTATCCTATTTAATGTTCTTTAAAAAATATTATTTTTTATTTGTAGTATTTCGCATGTATTACTTCAATGACAAAACTTGGAATTATTCAGTTTTTAGTAAAAGGAACCTACAAATGCTATACTATTTTTGAAAGAGCATTGAATATCTAGTTTTTGTCATTTGCTGATTTTTACATTCCGACAAAGGAAGAGATTTGTTTTGATGCCACAAGGCAAAAAACAGGCTAACCAGCTGTCGTTAGAAATCTAAAAGTCGGTAAATATTGACATGGTACAATTTAAAAACCGGTACAAGAAACTTGATTTTTTCCTATATTTTTCAAACATTTTGATTCAAGTCCTACATTTCGAAAAAATGTCGGATTCAAAAATATGTTTCTATTTGTTTCAGGTCCAGGGTCCAGTTGAGATGGAAAAATTAGCAGAACTAGGTGGGTTTTGTTTCCAGTTGTATAGACTAAACTTTTCTAGAGCAAACTGTAAAAATAACAATCAGCAAGAAATGCATGGTGCTTCAAAGAATCGGAGTGATATATTTCACATGTTTCAAACTCCAAAAAATGTTTCGTTCATTTTGATAGCTTTACTTTGAGAGGCAATTTCAAAATATTTTTGTATTTGTTTCAGGTCCAGTTATAGTTGAAGGCCCAACAGAAAGGCAAACTAGGTAAGCGCTTTTATTTGTAAATCTTATGTTTCAAATGAAACTAAACCAATAATAATGATAAATAATTTTTTGAGGTATAAAGAAATTTAGACTTGAAAGAAAAAGGGTTGCTGGAGACAAAACGCTTGAGTTTTTCAATTTTTTCCGTAAAAAACATGTTAAAAATATTGCAGTGCTAAGATGATTGTTGAGATATGAGTAAAAACAATTGGAAATACGGTAGTGGAGAGGTTAGTACGGAGGGCCAGTTCTTGGATATTCTGAATAACTATTGTGAAATATGAATTTTTTTATTAAAAGTCAAAGATTTTATTTCAGGGTATATTTTATATCTTATTTTTAACCGATTTTGTGACACAAAATTCAAAATTGTAAGGGTTACAATGTTGGTTTCATCAATATTTTACAAAATAATGCTTAAATTTAAAAAAAAGATGTTTTGGGATTTCACTTTCAAGATCGGATTCAGCTTTATTTCCTTGTATTTTAAGTGCAATGCCCTGTAATTTGTACTCTAATTCCGATTGTTCAAAGTTCTTGTGTTAGGTTTATTCATGGCATAGGAAAATATGAACACATTTCGGAAAAAAAATTAGAAACTAAATGGAACAACATAAGAAACATTCAAAATTTCTGCGATCACCTTATTTAATAAAATTGTTACACAAAAGAGACCTACCTACCTTTATAAACAAAAATAAATTTCGAACAGAAGTTATTAATATTAGATCCAAACTCCTCATCACCCCTCCTATCCATAAAACCACCATTTATGGAAGGAGTTTCAGCTACCAAATTGCTAAGGACATCCCTTAGAAGTTTCTGGGGCTGACGGAACTCCCATTTAAGAAGACAATTGAATATTTTATTTTAAAAAAACAGCAAGAATGAAATGTCAATTTTTTTATTTAATTGATTGGACCATTCAACTCGTTCATTATTTCAATTGTAATTTTTTTTTGTTTCTTTGTAAGGTTGAGTGGAAGAGCACGCAGTATGAACTGCGCCTTTTGGTTAAGCCAATAAAAACAATTATTATTATTATTATTATTATTAGTAATTATATTTCGCCGAAAAACACATCTTACAAGTAAGGTTATGCCCCTTATTTAGGTTTTTCAGTAATTTTTTAGTGATTTAACTGTGTTATACAAACAACATGAGTTCTGATTTAGTGAAACGACATTTAGTATGCAAATGCCCTGAATTTGAATCCTCTCACAAATTCAAGATTATGATGATACTGTAGAAAAACCTATTATACAGGTCCGAACCCACAGCAGTTTCAAAATACACATAACCTTTCGTTAGATTTAGTAACATAATGGTACATCACACAATTAAATATCAAGTCTGGACCTGAATACTACGTTTTTGCACGTTATTAACTTCAAGCTGGTGTGGAATATCAAATTTAATGGAATCGCACATTTAAACTATAGTCTAATGATATTAGGCGAAAATACCCCTGCTTTGCGAAATAAGTCTGGTTTTATTGATGACAATTGTTCAAGGGGGTACTTAAAACATGGACGCATAGAATAGGTACACCAATTTTTGTGGGAAAACTTGATTCGACAACCAAGAATGAGAAAACGTGTTCTTTGGGATTCAATCGAAAGTGTTGTCAGGAACCAAAAAACTCATCAAATAAGTTTATAGGTATTTATGAGACCATATCTAAGCAGATCCGACCTTATAGTAAAAAAGTTATGTCTGAAAACCGAGGTAAAATGCAGATTTTGGCACTTGTTGCTAATGTCACGAGAATTTCACGCAGCTACTTGAAATTCTTCAAATCCGTAGGCTTCATACTTCTGAATGACCACAACAAAATTGGAGTCGATTGGTCAAGTAGTTTTTAAGAATTTATAATTGTTTATCCCAAAACACCTGTCTTTCGGCCATCACTTTACCGCCGACATGACTCACAAATCATTCCGAAAGATAATTGTTATTTTTATGCGAATAACGAAGGTTTGTATTGTTGTTGATGAAATGAGCATCTACGTTCAACAGTAACTTGATAAATACAAAAGCTGTGGGTTAGCTCACTTAATTTTATAAGCATCCTATGCGGCTCCTAGAGGTACCTAATTTGACCGTATCGAAAACTACAGCGTATTATGACAAACAAAATTTCTAATGTCTTTCATTATTGTTTGTCAATAATTTTAACATCTAAGATCTAGGTTTTCATAAATGATCTGCTATGATCCGTCATAGTGCTTCTGGAATTTTAACAAAGTAATATAATATATATATATAAACAATCATGCAATAAAAGAACAAATAATGTGAAAAAGCATTTATTTCTCCAAATTTAAAAAAATAAAAGAAAAAAGGAGCTTTGTGGATTCGTATCTGCGGTTATACAATCGTATCTTGGTTTACTGGATCTTTATACCCCTACACTGGAAGCTGACAAATGTCAAGCGAATGTTGCAGGCATATCAAATCTGTTATAAACAATTAGAATACTCTTGAAAATTATAGAAGATACAATACTGAAACTTAATGTGTTAGGGACTAATAAGGAGCATTTTGCTTAACTTTTCAGACGGTCAGTTCGCTACAATTGGTTGATATTTATCTACTATTTTTTCGTTTTTTTCGAGCTCAGTTTCCAACATCTTGAGCTCGCAGCCGTTTTAATCGTACGAGATTTCGAAAACTGATGTACTAATACTTTTTAGAAAAAGTAAAGAAACTGGATTACGTGACCTATTTATTTGGCAAAGTCATCAAGAATGCAGAAATTTAGTACACGCAATTTTGTTGTGGTTATTTAGACTTATATATAAAGCCTATGGATTTTAAGAATTTCAAGTGGGTGTGTGAAATCTTATCAAAAGAGTTTTTTCGTTCCTGCCAACACTTTCGATTGATTCCCAAAAAACCCGTTTCCTCATTCTTTGTTATCGAATAAAAAGTTTCCCCACAAAACTTGGTGTTTCCATTTTATGCGTCTATGTTTTAAATATCCCTTTCAATAACTTGCATCAATAAAACCAGACTTTACAATTATTTCGCAAACCATGGGAATTTTCGTCTGATATGATTAGACGAATAGCAAACAAACGTGGAATCAACTATTTACACACTAAAAAGTACCTAGTCTCCAATATGACATTTCGTCGGGTTTTTTGACGTTTTTTTTTGTTTTTTGTATAATAGTTGTGCCGTTGTCCATTGTTGGCAGCAAGCCCAAAATTCCAGATCTTTATTTTCAAAAATTCTGACAATATTACCCATCACTCTTAAATTCACTGAGAGGAAATATTTTCTTTCTCTGGCAATATGTTCACTAAAAAAACAAGGACTAATTCTTCAGTCTATTCAAAGGTTGCTTTGTCCTTAAATCGTTTTCGAAAAACGCCTTCGATTCGAAGGTACATGGCAAATAAAAATTTTGAAAACGTAACGTATCGCAACACTTGAATGTTATTATATTTGTGTTTTTGTCACGCGAATAGGGTAGTAAAAAAAGAGTACATAGTAAAAACTAAGCTTTAAAAAACCCAAAAGTATTTTTTTCCTTACGGAACCACCTGTATTTATAATTTACACTGTAAAACAATAATATAGCTTACTATAAGGTTGCCGCAAGATAGTGGTTTCTGAAATGTTTGGAAATTTTTCATTTGCAAAAATGCTCCGTAAGGGCAAGGATACAAATATGGTAAAATAGGGTGATTATTTATTGTCTAACGGCAATTTTTCACCTTATTTTGATCAGTTATTGGCAGTGGCTCTTCGTTGGTACCTCCACGGACTGCCTAGTCGAGCAAGGGGTATTCTCCATGTTCGTGCGAACCAGCTTTCATAAAAGGTGTCAATATGTTATGGCGAACTATCTTATTCATATTCGTTTATGTAACCAAATATTAGAGAACATAAGAGGTACCATACAATGAAAACAAACTACGAAAATAGTACGAGTGTAAATTATTTTACATAAAACAGCTTTTATAGCTATTCATATACCGAAACGTTCGCTAGAATTGTTCCATCCGACTTTCCTGCTCAAGTGTGAGAGTGAGACCTTTATTAAGGTAATGTATAGTCATGCTGTTTCTACTTGTTCCAGGGACTAGGGCAGTTTGCTGAAATGTAAGTGCATTTAGGGTTTTCTTATTGGTGTAGGGTTTTCAGCCGAACAGAGCGAGAGATGAGAGATTGATAAACCTACTGGCTGTATAAGGTTCAACTCCCTTATACAACCAGTTTGTTAGTGTGAATTGCGACATTTGGCGAAAGAGGTTGACTAGCCCCTTTATCCTCGGTAGGCTGTCGATTATGTCTGGAATTTATCGGTTCATTGCACATAGCTCCGAGAAAATTTGGGTCCATGAGCGACAGGATAGAATTGGAAGGGGCGTCTTCAATGTTCCTTCGGTTTCTACACTACCTTAGGATAGCTGGACACAACAAGCGATGAGAGGGCGGAGGGCTTTTTTGGTCTGTGGAACCATTGTCTTTTTCGGGGTTGGAAGAAGACTTTGGGGAGCCGGATCTTGACTTGTAAGATCGATCGACTTCATCGATCTATCTCGCTTGTCGCTACTGACTAATTTTGCCCAATGCGAAGAGCGAGCATGGTTGACAAATGTGGCGGACGACTCCTCATACTGCCCTCCTCAGACAGGGTGCCCCACTTAGATAGTTAGGGATCACTAGGAAAAAGCGTCAGTTCAGTTGAGAAGTTAGGAAAAATATAACGGTTGCAAATTTTAAAAGTAGAGAGAATCGGAATTGTCATGTACGACATAAGCTTCAACAAAAAGGTTTGCATCATAGAACTCCAATCAAGTGGTCGGGAGTAGCGAGTAGCTAGGGAAATGTTAGGGAATTTTTTTGGGCACTCTGAGATGTGGGGGCACGTCAAGAGAAAGAGACAACTCTTCACCTTGCCTTGCTGCGAAAAAGCAGGGGCACATCCAGAGATTCAGACACATACTATAGTATGCTCTTGCGCAGAGCATGCAGGAGCACAGGGACAACAGGAGTTTGCTGAAATGTAAGTGCATTTAGGGTTTTCTTATTGGTGTAGGGTTTTCAGCCGAACAGAGCGAGAGATGAGAGATTAATAAACCTACTGGCTGTATAAGGTTCAACTCCCTTATACAACCAGTTTGTTAGTGTGAATTGAGACATTTGGCGAAAGAGGTTGACTAGCCCCTTTATCCTCGGTAGGCTGTCGATTATGTCTTGAATTTATCGGGGCATTGCACACAGCTCCGAGAAAATTTGGGTCCATGAGCGACAGGATAGAATTGGAAGGGGCGTCTTCAATGTTCCTTCGGTTTCTACACTACCTTAGGATAGCTGGACACAACAAGCGATGAGAGGGCGGAGGGCTTTTTTGGTCTGTGGAACCATTGTCTTTTTCGGGGTTGGAAGAAGACTTTGGGGAGCCGGATCTTGACTTGTAAGATCGATCGACTTCATCGATCTATCTCGCTTGTCGCTACTGACTAATTTTGCCCAATGCGAAGAGCGAGCATGGTTGACAAATGTGGCGGACGACTCCTCATACTGCCCTCCTCAGACAGGGTGCCCCACTTAGATAGTTAGGGATCACTAGGAAAAAGCGTCAGTTCAGTTGAGAAGTTAGGAAAAATATAACGGTTGCAAATTTTAAAAGTAGAGAGAATCGGAATTGTCATGTACGACATAAGCTTCAACAAAAAGGTTTGCATCATAGAACTCCAATCAAGTGGTCGGGAGTAGCGAATAGCTAGGGAAATGTTAGGGAATTTTTTTGGGCACTCTGAGATGTGGGGGCACGTCAAGAGAAAGATACAACTCTTCACCTTGCCTTGCTGCGAAAAAGCAGGGGCACATCGAGAGATTCAGACACATAGTATGCTCTTGCGCGGACCCTCAGGACGTAAAGGAGCTTGGACTCAAGGCGATTCTCAACTTCGCTAAAAGGGCGAGGCTTGTGATTTAAGTATTGTAGAGGTGCATAAGGGCCCGCTTAAGCGGCCTATGCACTGGCTCCTTATGGTGGCCGGGATGCCTCTAAAATTCAAGATTCATTCATTCATTCATGCTCTTGCGCAGAGCATGCAGGATCACAGGGACAACAGGAGTTTGCTGAAATGTAAGTGCATTTAGGGTTTTCTTATTGATGTAGGGTTTTCAGCCGAACAGAGCGAGAGATGAGGGATTGATAAACCTACTGGCTGTATAAGGTTCAACTCCCTTATACAACCAGTTTGTTATTGTGAATTGAGACATTTGGCGAAAGAGGTTGACTAGCCCCTTTATCCTCGGTAGGCTGTCGATTATGTCTTGAATTTATCGGGGCATTGCACATAGCTTCGAAAAAATGTAGGTCCATGATCGACAGGATAGAATTGGAAGGGGCATCTTCAATGTTCCTTCGGTTTCTACACTACCTTAGGATAGCTGGACACAACAAGCGATGAAAGGGCGGAGGGCTTTTTTGGTCTGTGGAACCATTGTCTTTTTCGGGGTTGGAAGAAGACTTTGGGGAGCCGGATCTTGACTTGTAAGATCGATCGACTTCATCGATCTATCTCGCTTGTCGCTACTGACTAATTTGGCCTAATGCGAATAGCGAGCATGGTTGACGAATGCGTCGGACGACTCTTCATGCTGCCCCGCCCCCCCCCCCCCCATCATGCCGTTGCAGAGGCGGGAAAGTTAAGGAAGGAATTCCCCTGGGTCCATGGCCGAGCTGTTAAACAGGGATCCAGAATTTAAAAGGATACTGCTAAGTATCAATATAGTGTATTTCATAGGTCTGTTGTCTATGATTATTTATGCTTTGAAATCGTAGCGCAAGGGTTTTTCTTAGTTTTTTTGAACTTTTAGGTGAGAGTGAGGACATTCCGTATTTCAGGAATGGTGATGAACTATGCTAAATATTAATGATAACGATATATTATAATTTTAAATTACATTTGGTATTTACCATTTCTATTAGGTACAAATTTTACGAATATCTACTTTTAGCTAAGAAGTGATTGGACATATTTATACATATTTTACAGAATTGTTGTCCGAAAACGTTCAGGCTTCCTTCCAGAATCGTAGCCCAAATATATTCATCAAGCTTTGGAGGGAGGACACTCCCCATTTCAGAAATGGCACAGGTTATAGACACTCCCGAGCGTTATAAAAAAGCTGTTGCAAATAATGTTCTGCCTTGATAGCTGGATGAATGTTGGTGGATAAAGATAGAGATTGAATAGGAACTATAGAAAATCGTTTAAAGTCCCGATTTGTAGTATGCTACAATACATGAAAACAGCAATCAACGAATATCTAGCATTTTTACAGGGTAAGCATTGGAGAGGAGGTTGGTTTTAAACTTGACGAACCACTAGACAGGTTGAAGATCTTGGAATCGTTCCCAAGAGATATATCTTCAAAACTTACCTTAAGAAGATTAAAAATTTTCACTCAAACTATACTCGTATTTATGCTACTATCCATGAAATAAAGAATCAACCTACTTGATGTTTCAAAATAAGCAGGGGTATTATTTAAATGGGAGTACTTATGTGACCTTTCTTTGTAGATAAACCTGTGGATAATAGTAGTATGGTCTAATATCCATATATTTATGAAGCTTTGCGAAATATTTACAGCCAGGTTACAAGCAAAAGCTTCTAAAAATGTACACGATTTTCATTCAGGGACATATTTGGAAAGCTAACATTCCAAAAATTATACTTCCTCACCCTCTTGAATATGATCACAGGCTGGTACATGCAGAATGAACATTAATTGAAATGATAATCGAAATAATAAAGAGGCATTTTCGTGTGGTTAATCATTTCCGAAGAGATGACTTGCAAAACACGTGGCTGACGTAAAATCGTCCAATGTTTTTCAGAGATGAGATATGTGAAAAGTTCAGGTTTCATAAGTGTGTCCGTAGATGCTAAGTAACCAGGTAAGAAGGTAGTAGTAGTAGTGGTAGTAGTAGTAGTAGTAGTAGTAGTAGTAGTAGTAGTAGTAGTAGTAGTAGGGTGTGAAGCTCAGCTCGCGTCCGTGGCCGCCACACTAGTGGCGCACCGAAGCAAGCCACACGTGCACCCCGGCTAGGTGCTAAACGAGCTGGGACCCCTGGGTTCTTGGATGACCAAGATCGGGTAACCAACCCCGGTGGCGAGAACCCACACCCAGGGCCAAGGGGTAGACCGGACTCCCAAAGCCGCGGTGAAGGCAGCCGGTCTAGGGATACTGACCCGAAGAATTCATAAGACGACCTGGCCGTGGACCACGAAACGTTTTTTGGAATAATGGACGGACGACACACTAGAACGGATATGACGACAGGGCGATGACATGGACTCTCTATCACTTGATGATGACATGGCTGCGAAACGGAAGCTCTGAGGGAGTAAACCCTGGAAAAAAATCCTCCCAAGTCCAAGGTGTAACACCATCGTGCCGAGGGGCTGCATGGCACAGGGAGAGAAGTGTGTTCTAAGCGATGCCTGGTGGACTAGGCGACCCGCCAGGGAAAATAGCCTTACTGCCACATGCGGGGCTCTGTGGTAGCGGACAGATTTCTTCCCTAGCTACTCGTGGGAACAAGATGGATAAACTTCAAAAAACACAATATGAAAGACAGGATCGAGAGGAGGTTGACCCTTTCAAAAGAAGAGACAAAATGAAAAGGTCACCGCCTGGCAGGAACAGATCATCTTCGTGGTCTGATATACATAGCCAACAGAGAGGCACAGAAGAGAGCAACCAAGGGACGTCAAATGCAACTGAAGAAGTACTCAGGCGTAGAGCACCTTCCCAATCAGGAAAACGACGTAGAAGCGAAGAAGACAATGGTGAGGAAATGAAAAAACTTATAGAGAAGGTGACGAAAACCGCCTCTACGTTAAGAGAGCTCATAAAGACTACTCCAAACACGCAGGGAGATATCAAGAAGGAGATTATGAGGCTGAACCAGATAATGGAGTCACTAAATCTAAAGATTGACCAAGAAAGTACCGAGAGAGACCGGAAGGCACCGAGAAAGGAAGAGAGCCCAAAAAGCACAACAAGCGTTGGGGTGCAAGTAAATTTCGCGGATGTAAAGGCGGAAATGGAAGAACGAGAGTCTAAAGAGAGCAAAGAAATAATAGACATCTTAGATAAGAGCCAAAACTTTGAACAATTTGCGAAATTGCTAGACAGGAAATGGCCAGAACGAGCTTACAGGGCCGTCAAACATATTCATGGAGCTCCACCAGACATACCCGTAGAAGATGTCACAGCAATAATCGCGGACGCCAAACCGGCGAATATGAAAGGACTACTAAAGGAAATAAGCGGAAGGCACCCGGAAATAAGCGAGATCATGAAAGGCGGTGTAACAGAAGGCCAGTTAGAGTACTTCGAGAAGACCACAAAGATAAACTTCAGGAACAAAGACGAAGAGAAAAGCCAACTTGTTTACATCCTACCTATCGATATAGACAAAAATGGAGTAAACAACATGAAGGAGGTACATAAACTCGTAGAAGATAGCAAGAGAACGGTGCAGACTCATGGTCGGAAAAAGATCACCTTTATACCGGATGATGGGATAAACAAATCATACGTGAGGAAGATCCTAGAGTACGTGTTTAACAAAGCGGACATCGAGGTAAAGCTGATGACAGCCAGAGGAAAAGACCGAGAGCACAGCAGACCCTGGCCAAGTAAAACACAAGCCCAATCTCAAGCGGTGATCGTTAAGAAAGGGGGCCGGCAGTACGCCGATCTCCTAAAGACAGTGAAGCAGAATATCGATTTAGGGAAAATCGGTGTCAAAGTCAGGAACATAAGAGAGACCGCAAGAGGAGACCTACTGCTGAACGTGGAAGGGGGTGGTGAGAAGGCAGACTCCCTTAAAAAAGAAATTGCCGCCCAGCTCAAGGATGTAGGTGTATCGCTAGCCAATAACGATGCCACTGTACACATCAGCGATATAGACCCTACAGTCACCGAGGAGGAGATCGAGGAAGCAATTTACGAGGCAACCCAAGTAGACAGAGCAGCACCAGTGAAGGTGTTGAATATGAGGCCCACCAGAGATGGAAATAGAATTGCAACTGTCAGGTTATCAAAGCATCTGGCGAAAGTCCTAAGCAACAGAGGCAAGCTGATGATAGGCTGGGTGGCATGCAGAGTCCGTGAGAGAATAGCTGTAACCAGATGTTACAGATGCTTGGAATTCGGACACACACAAAATGGATGCACAGGCAGGGATAGATCGGGAGAATGTCTGAGCTGCGGAAAAATGGGCCATAAAGCGAAAGACTGCCAAACGGACCCTTTTTGTTCTTCCTGTCAAGAAGCCGGTCACCGCTCCGACTCAACCAGATGTCCTAAGTATAGGAGGATGGTGGAGGATAAAGCAAAGAGGAGAGGCAGCTTCCGCAAGTAAAGTAAAGTAAAGAAAAAAAAATGCCACGGACTGTCGAAGGTAATGCTACAAACAGGTTTAAACGAAATCCACGGAAAAGCCTGAGAATACTGCAAACGAACTTAGGCAGAGAAACAGCAGCCCACAATATAGCCTTTGCCACGGTAGCCGAGTATAACATAGACCTACTGATAGTGGGGGAACCCAATAAGACCATCATAAAAGCTCAAAAATGGATCAGCGACAAAAGAGGGGACGTAGCAGTGTACTTTAGAAATAGGGAAGTCACGGTTAAAGATATAAAGTACTACGACGGTTTTTTGGGCCTACACCTCGAGTTTTGCACCTTATACTGTTGCTACATATCTCCAAACATTCCGATAAATGAGTTTCAGGATCTGGTTGACAAGATAATATCTGAAATTGTCACATCAAGAAGGGAATGCGTGCTCTTGGGAGACATAAACGCAAAGAGCGTCGAGTGGGGGTCCCCATTCACAGATAGTAGAGGAACGTACTTTTCTGAATGCCTTGCTGCTGCAAACATGGTTGTGCATAACACCGGAGATAACCCCACTTTTGTTAGAGGTAGCACAGAATCCTATATAGATGTCACATGTTCGACACAGAAGATCGCAGCAAACATGAAGAAATGGAGCGTCCTCGATGAGGATAGCATGACGGACCACAAGTATATATACTTTGAGGTAGATAAGCAGCTAAGCAGTAAAAGAGCTCAATCCTGGGGCTCGACCAAGACTTGTAACTGGGAAGTCTTTAGACAGGTACTCTCGTCCAAGCTAGTAGAATACCCAGAAAAGCCGCATACAGAGGAAAACTTTACTGCCACCATTAAAGAAGCTTACCATGCTAGCCTCACAACCAATAGCAATCATAGCGGAATGCCCTACTGGTGGAGCAACGATATCTCTCAACAGAGACAGAAGTGTCACAAGGCACGTAGAACCATCATGAGGCTCGTCAAACACAGGCACAGACATCCGGAAGCGATCATCGAAGAAGCTAGCTCCTTGTATAAAAGCCACAAAAAAATGCTTCAGCAAATGATCAAAGAGTCCAAGAAAAAACACTGGAACGAACTTTGTGACAGCATTAACGAGGACGTATGGGGAGACGGATATCGGATTGTCATGAAAAAATTCCGATGTTTCGCGCCCTATAGCATGACAAAAGAACGAAAGAAGGAGATAGCAGAAGAACTGTTCCCACCACACGCAGTTAGGAGCTACAGCACAGAAACGGTCAACAACGTAGACATGTTCACGGAAGAGGAATTCGAACAAGCCATAGAAAAACTCAAAATGGGTAGAGCCCCTGGTCTTGATGGTATACCCCCAGAAGCAATTAAAGAGGCTTCGAAACTGTCACCAACCTGGGTATTGGGTTTTTTAAACAACCTTCTCACCACACAGAGCTTTCCGGAATCTTGGAAACGGGCCAAACTCTTACTGATACCGAAAGGAAAAGACAAATACAGACCCATTTGCTTGCTCTTGACAATTAGCAAGCTATATGAGTTATTGATACTTGCTAGGCTACAGAAGGAAATCGATTACAAGGGTGGCCTATCAGAGTTCCAGTATGGTTTCAGAAAAGGTAGAAATACGTTGATGGCAGTGGACGCAGTCCTTAAAACCATTAAGGGCAGCAGGGAAACATGGGGCGTTCTCATCACAGTCGACGTCAAAAACGCTTTCAACTCGCTACCGTGGCAAAACATAATGGAGGAGCTGAGAACAAGGAAAATACCACCATACCTCCGAAATCTCGTAGGTGCCTACCTCAGTGGAAGGTCACTCCAGATAGCCAAAGAAGAGACCTTAGACATAACATCCGGGGTACCGCAGGGCTCAGTCTTGGGCCCTACTTTATGGAATTTGGTTTACGATGGGGTACTGAGGAGTAAATGGCCACATGGTGTAAAAGCCGCTGCGTTCGCGGACGACTTGGCAGTGATAGTGCTAGCGCAGGATGAGGAGGCCCTTATGCATGCGGCAAATTTAGCCCTGAGGATAGTGGACAACTGGATGACGGCCCATCACCTCGAACTCGCACCGGAGAAGACAGAAGCTGTCATCATAAAGGGGAAGCGGAGAAAAGCAGGTATTACTTTTAACTGCAGAGGAACTTCCGTAACACCAAAGAAGTCTGTTAAGTACCTAGGAATTCACTTAGAAGAAGGAGGCCACTTTCGGGAGCATATTCGGGCAACGGCAGCAAAAGCAGACAAAAAAGCAGCATCGTTAGCAAGAATTATGCCAAACATCGGCGGACCTACCAGCAACAAGAGGGAGGTTATAAATAGCGTGGTGCTTTCAACATTACTTTACGGCGCCCCAATCTGGCACGATATTATGAGCACTACTAGATACAGGCAAATGTTCAACGGAGTGCAAAGGAAGATGCTGCTGAGGGTGGCGAGTGCTTACAAGACGGTCTCCACGAAGGCCTTACAGATTATTACAGGGATAGCACCGATCCACTTGCTTGTGGAAGAAAGAGTGAGACTGCACCGCCGGGAAGATGGGAGAACCGCGAGGGCCAGAAGGGAGGAGCGCGAGGTCACCATCAGTAAATGGCAGGACGAGTGGCACTTAACGGAGGACGTGGCTCAGTGGACAAAAAAAATAATACCTGACATCGGGAAGTGGATTGCTTGCAAGCACAGGCGACTGGACTACCACCTAACGCAGGCACTAACGCAGCATGGTACTTTTCGAGTATTCACGAAGAGAATACAGAAATCAGACAGCGATGAATGCATGTACTGTCAAGAAAAAGACACAGTTGCACACACTCTCTTCGAGTGCAACAGATGGGAGCGACAAAGGGCACAAGTCGTTGTTAGTCTAGGACACGCTCTGACGGAGAGTAATCTGACCAGCACCATGATGGCGAACAAACAATCGTGGATACAAATACAAAGATTCGTCAGGGAAATACTATCAATTAAAGACAAGGATGAAAGAAGAACGGACAGCCCAAACTCCTAGGACATATACATGGAAATTTTACTGCAGATACCGCTGAGGAAACGAAGACATGTGTGAGACACAGTCATGCTGGTAGTAAGCGCAGGCGAATCCCAGCATGAGGGTGGGGGAGGGGGTTTTAGCCCAGGTGGCATAACCTGAATGCGGATACTAGATATCCGGTCTCAGGTATCTCTTGGTGATTTCCCCCCAAGAAAAAAAAAAAAAAAAGTAGTAGTAGTAGTAGTAGTAATAGTAGTATTTCTGGTAATACTTAGTGATAGAGAGGCTAGTAGTAGATCATTACAGGTATGAGGCAGGCTGTGGCCCCACAATGGTCTCCAAACCTATATTTATTATTATACGTCTTTTTTAGTTAAATTTGGTATTCACTATTTTTATTTTACTATCGACATCTGGATAAAACACCTTTATTGAGAAAATATATTTACAAGCAAAATGGGTTACCATAATTCTTATTTTTACGTATTTCAAAGGTCTGTTGTCTATGATCATTTAACTTTTAAAATCGTAGCGCAAGTGTTTTTCTTAGTTTGTTTCAGCTTTTAGGTGATAATAAGAACGTTTCGTTTTCAGGAATGGTGATGACAATGATAAATAATGATGATAATGATATATTATAATTTTAATTTTAGCTTACATTTAGTATTTACTATTTCTATTAGGTACATATTTTACTAACATGTCTATTTTTAGCTAAAATGTGATCATACATTCCGTATTTTTACGTATTTTACAAAACTGCTGTTCAAAAACTTCCAGGCTTTCTTTCAGAATCATAGCTCAAATATTTTCATCAAGCTTTGGAGGGGGACACCCCCAACTTAGGAATTGCATACGCTGTAGACACTCCTGAGCGTGATAAACGTGAGATAATGAATACTGATGATAATGATTTGTACAGGGAACTGTTCCAAACACTGTTCTGCCTGGATAGCTAGATGAATGTTTTATTGGGCATACACGAGCCGGGTGGATGTTGAATAGGAACAATAGGATCATGTTAACAATGTTTAAAGACCCGATTTATAGTATGCTGCAATACATGAAAACAACAGTCAAACGAACATCAAAATTTTCAAAGGGTAAGCATCGGTGAGTATGGCATCAAGAAGGTTGGTTTTGAACTTCATGAACCACCGAAGAATAGATAGAACTGTTAAAGCATTCCACTCAAACTATACTTAAATAAATAAATACAGAGCCAACCTACTTGATGTTTCAAAATAGCAGAGGTGTTATTTAAATGGGAATACTTATGTGAACTCTCTTTGTAGATAAATCTGTGGATAATAGTAGTATGGTCGACAATCAATATATAGATGAAGTTTTACGAAATACAGTCAGGTTCCAAACAAAAGCTTCTAAAAATGTCAATACCACTTTTGAAATTCAGAAGGCATTAAAGGAAATAATTGGGAAACTAACACGACGAGGCAAAAAGTTATATGGATATCAACTAAATTGATAATCGAAATAATTGACAGGTATTTTTACATAATCTTGAACTTACTTATTCTTCATGTTTCACTGACGTCTTACCCGATAAGTCAGTCTTATCAGGAAATCTAACTTCTGAAACCTATTGCAAAAAGCAGCGGTGCCATAAAAGAAACCTTTCAGCAAATCTTATCAGAACGATGTCAGTGAACTACGAGGGGCGTTTTTAAAGTAAGAACCAATTGCGCATCCTGTAGCGTGACCGTTCAATCTCGGACACTCTTGGCCAGCCTCTCACTACGCCGCTATAAAAAACTCATGGTCCATCAGTTTGGTTGGAAAAATGAACGTTAAAAAAGGGCCAAGAGAATTGTTTCTACTTTCAAATATTTCTTATAAACGCAAAAACTTTGATCTCATTGGAGATACGAGAAAATAATCGTTAAGGAATTTCAAGACATGGAAAAATCACCACGCAACACCTCTACACAGTTTACTAAGGCCCGTATCGTCAGTCGTCCCTACAATTGTAGGGCGCCTTTATGGCCTCCTTGATTGTCATAGTTTTCTACTTCTCCGTGTCAGCGCTCTATTTTGAGGTTATGTCACAAACATCTATTTGCATCAAATTGTGCTTGCTTTTGAGTTATATCATGTTTTATCAGCCTGAAATTTCCTACAATTTAAAAAGAAAACATATCTTCACAATAGGAGAGCGCTGACGCTGACACGGGACAAGTGTAATCTAGAAATGTTTGAAGGAGAGAAAGGACTATGACAATCAAGGATGCCATAAACGCGCCCTACAATTGTAGGGACGACTGACGATACGGGCCTAAGTACTATCATTTACGGTATGTATTTTGAACTGTTACTTTAGCTCATTACACGGCTAGTTTTTAATCTACCACTTTCAAAAAACGATTTTTTATAGTTTCACATCAATTTTATATAAAAAATGATCATTTCTAATGATGTCTTCAATTTTTTCCAAAAAAAAAAATAGTGTCGGTCTTTATGCGCTAATGTTTCTTACCAAAACTCATGCTCGCTTATCGCTGTCCTGGGCTATGCTGGTTATGCGGGGTGCCATCTAAAAATCTTAGCATGTTAAAGGACCTTTCATACTATTGTAGTAACACAATGTATAGGGATATAAAAATGAAAAGAAAAAACACAGGTGTCACCTGGAAGACACATAAAAAAAATATCGTCAAAGTCATTGTACTGAAGAATGTCACAGTTGTTACGGAAACGTTTACAATAAAGACTTTTTTCAACACATGTGGTTTCGATTGGCGAAAGAAATTTGGGGGATTATCATAAGTAATATCATAAGGGCATCTAAATTTTTCCGAAAAAAATCGAAAAAACATATTGTTAAGTAATATTTTAACAAGAAGCATGAGTGCTGGCAACAAAAATCCGAGTCGAAGACGCCAGGAAAAAATTAGATGCCCGAATGGTATTTGAGAAGATTATTTCATGAGTCATATCAGACACATAGCTGACAAAATGTATTGGCAATAAAATCGGAAAAATTGTTTATCGTCGTTTTCTGGTGTTTTAGGCGACCATAATTACTTGTTATCAATCAATCATATTGCAATTTTTGGTGACAAGTTTTGCCGCGGGTAAACTCGAAAAAACTGCAGACAGGTGCTGTCATACAATTTTTCCATCTAGAAACCATTTGTTATTCAAAATTGCGCGTTTGTGTTTGGTAGAAATTAAGACGAGGGAAATAGTCGACATGAAAACCACAGGATAAAAGTTTCAGATGCTACAATAACCAAAAACTGGTCTTGACTTGTAAATGTTTATGGTGACTGTGTTAAAAATGAAAAAAATGATCATATTTTAAATTGTAATACTATTTACATTCATAAATAAAATTTCTCCCACTCGAATACAAAACGGTTCTTACTTTAAAAATTGACACTCGTAGAAACCGTTACTTCAATGCCACCTTTTTTTTCAGGTAAATAACTGTGGCATGCTGGTGGATTATAGATTTTCGATTTTCCATATGAGGCCAGAATTGTGGAACGACTTGATTTTTCTTCACCTGATACAATTACTCTGAGCAGTGACGGCCGAGGTTTTCTAGGGGTTTCCCTCGCCCAAGTGCGAATGCAGTCACCAAAAACCATATTCCCCTAATAAATAGTAGGGAGGATGAAAATCATAGTTCTCCTATTAATGATCATGTAATTTGAGCTCAAATAGATATTAAATATATTTATATAGTAAAACTTTGTTTTTTTTTTCATAAAAGAAATAGGCATGGAATATTTTATTCTCGTAAAGCCCTGTTCGTTCAGGTGTCGTCACCTGTCAGTGCCAGTGTCCAGGGTCTTGCCACACAAATTCCGCTCATTCTGCTACGCTATATAGACTAAATTCTCATGACCGGATCCCAAACACAGCCACCGACAGGTCACCGACCACCAGCGTCGCCAACCCCATCTGAGAGAATAACTGTATATGAGCTTGGAAAAAACTGCAGTTAACTGTAGAATATTATTACAAAAACTGTGGTTGAGTTCACATTCTCGACTTACTCATTTTTTCAATTTTAGGACATTATACCACTAAAAACTGAAATGCTTTAAGCGTGGTTTAAATAACCTCTATCGTACGTATTTTGGGTTGCCAAAGCCGAATCTAAAGTTATTTCATATGTATCTAATCCCGTTGAACATGTAGATCTATTTTGCGAAAAATTGCAAAACTAAGTTTTTGCAACTTTTGGGTGCTAAAAATCCATTTATCTTATCGATGGCTATCGAAGCTTTGTATAACAAGGTAATTTGGGTGACTTACAAGTCGTGACCAACAATGAAACATTATACACACGACCGCATTATAAGAGGGGTCTTCTATGTAACATGTTTTCCTTGAGGCTTCATTAAAAAGGTACGGGGTGTTGAAGTTTAAAAATAAAAAAACATTTTTTAATACCTTCAAAACCGTTAACTGGAATGAACTAAAATTTGGTATGTGGATTTACCTAAGTATTGTCCACATTCAAAAGTCCTTACTTAAAATTAAGCGCACCAGTGGCGGAGATACAGGGGATTAGTAGCATTATTTTTCAAAATAAAAACAGTACCCCACTGTTTTTTTTCGAAACGCGCAATAACTCGAACTTTACCTTCAATTTGCTACAAGGAATTACTATTGTGTTTTTTCCTAGAGTGCATTGTTTTCGTAAAATAAAAAAAACGAATTAGATAAAGCTTTATTCCAATAAATAATGTTCAAAAATACTACCATTCTGACGGATAAAGGTGCGGCATCTTTTCCGCAAAATTTGTTGCGGATTGAATTTGATGAAACGCATTATCTATTCGTTCTTGTAACTGATCAACAGTATTAATTTGTTCACCATACACTAGTTGTTTAAAAGCGCCCCACAAAAAGAAATGCAGTGGGTTCAAACCAGGAGACCTCGCAGGCCAATGTACGGGTCCGTTTCTGCAAGTCTAAAATGATTATCTAACCATGTGGTTATGTCACGACGAACATGCGGGATGCACCGTCCTGCTGATACCACATTTGTACTCTCGTTGCTGACGGAACATCATCTAACACATTTTCTATTTAATTCTCTAGAAAAGCTAAGTATGAGTTTGCATTTAAACGTTATGGCAATACGTGCGTAAACAGTTGGCTATTGAAAATGTCGCACTAGATATTTCTAGAAAACCTGTGTTGAATCGAGTGGATTCTTACAGAACGGAGATATGTTTATTATGAGAATTAAAGGTTCCACTCCTCGTAAAAAGCGATTCATCTGACCACAAAACCAAATCAATAAAATCTGCATTATGATTATGTATTTGCAGTAACTACTCACAGAAATTTCGCCGTTGCGCTTCGTCGCCGGGTTGCAGACATTGTACATTTTGACGATGTAAAAGTTTCCAGATTTAAAATTCTCCACGCAAGACTTTGGAAACATGGTAACTGGGCTGCAGTCGGCCTAGTACTTGTACTAGCATCATCCAACGCCAGCTTAATCACGTTGTACCTCTTGAACAGTATGCCGGGCAGCGTGGCCTCTAACCCCGGAAGTTTGGCAATTCCATATTGAAGAAGTCTTATAAATGAACGCGTAAAAACCTTTGGGGTAGGTTGGCGTCTGTTAGGAAATCTACGTTGATACTGCCAAGAAGCCTCTAAAGCACTTCCATGATAGAACCCGTATTCAAAAATAATATCTGCGTACTCATTATTGCTAAATTCCATTTCACAACACTCAAAAATGGAAAAAAGAGACTTCGACTTGATTTTTATAAAAAAAAAAAATGGTAGTAGTAACGATAACAACCGTGTAACACATAACTTTGACAAACTATCTTCCAAGAAACGTAAGATGGCATCAAGGCCCCCTATTTCATTTTGAAGCTAATTGTAATTCAGCTCTTCATGAATGATCTAATTTGTTTTATTTTTATTTTTACGAAAACAGTGTACTCTGGAAAAAACAACAGTAATTATTTGTAATAAATTGAAGGTAAAAACAGTGGCGCACTATTTTTATTTAGAAACATAATTTTACTAATCCCCTATATCTCCGCCACTGGTGGACGTTAATGTTAAGTAAAGACTTTTTAATGTGGACAATACTTTCAGTTGACGTTTTTTAAGATATATGAAAAAAATGTTTTTTCTTTTTAAACTTGAACACCCCATATCTTTTTAAACCCCGAGGAAAAAATCTTACATAGAACATAGAAGACCTCCTGAAAATACGATCCTGTGTATGATGTTTCATTTTTGGTCCCGACATAGTGAAAAATTCTACAGTTTCCTCGGATCCGATTTGGGATGAAAAATTGGTAGTGAATCCTAGAACTGATTTGACATCGAATTCAGAATACATAAGCAACTGATTTACCTAGAAAACAAGCTGCCAGAGCTGGAGGTTTTTTATTAGTCGTTTTTAGCGACACAAAAAAGCGGATTATAAGAATGGTCAGACGTCAGTGATATTATATCCTGATATCCACTGAATCAAACCAGTGTCTTGATGCCTTACTGCAACCAACATAACAAAGCGTATGTTTTGTAAACGCTAGAGCTAGTGACAGTGGCGGACCGCAACCAACATTACAGAGCGTAACCAACATCACAGAAGGCAACCAGCATTACAGAGAGTATGTTTTGTAAATGCTAGTGCTAGTGACAGTGGCGGACCGCCACCAACATTGCAGAGCGCAACCGGCATTACAGATAATGTGTTTTGTAAATGCTAGAGCTAGTCACAGTGGCGGACTGCAACCAACATTACAGAGCGCAACCAGCATTACAGAGTATGTTTTGTAAATGCTAGAGCTGGTGACAGTGGCGGACCGCAACCAACATTACAGAGCGCAACCAACATCACAGAAGGCAACCAGCATTACAGAGATTATGTTTTGTAAATGCTAGAGCTAGTGACAGTGGCGGACCGCCACCAACATTGCAGAGCGCAACCGGCATTACAGATAATGTGTTTTGTAAATGCTAGAGCTAGTCACAGTGGCGGACTGCAACCAATATTACAGAGCATGTTTTGTAAATGCTAGAGCTATATTCTAGGCGCTGAAGAAAGAAACTAAACCCAAACAAATACACGCATATTGCTCGTGAGTGAGTGTTTAGGCGCAGGAGACATTACAGGACCGCATCAAGATATTATGGGTAGTCATCAAAAATTTCATACAAGATAATTATTATCTTTTACAGTAAATTTCAGTTAGAGATTCACAAATGAGTTAACTACACTTTTTAGTTATTAGTAAGTAAGCTGCGCGCACTCATTCAGAAGAGGAACTTGAATCTTCTGAATCGTTTAAATGAATTATTAGAGGTTCAATTTGGGTATCGATGACATTGTCCAAATCCCACATTTTGACCTCAACCTTCTCCCGAACGTGGCGGATACAGTTTTTCCATTCCTCTGCCGTAACTCTATTGACTGCGATGTGAAAGAGATTTTTAACATCAGAAAATTTATAAGTATTATTATTCGACGCCACGTATTGCTTTATGTTGGCCCAAATCAGCTCAATAGGGTTCAGCTCACAATGGTAGGGTGGCAGTCTCAAGACAGTTTTATTTTGTTTTTTGGCCATTTCGTCGATCATTTTAAAATCGTATTTGTATTTATGTCTATTGACTATACTTATCAATTCACCCTTGACAATTGTTTCATCAAAATCGATCTGTTTTGAGGCCAGCCATTGTTGTATGTTTGCTTTTTTAGTTGCGATTGTGGGAATTTTTTCTATTTTTCTAGAATGGTACGGGGCATTATCCAGTACAATAACAGCGTTATTCTCCAGCTTTAGTAACATTTTGGAGAACCAATTTTCAAAGGAATTGCCGTCCATCTCCTCATGATAGTCCCCTGTCTTTTTTTATTCAAAGGCCCACAGTGCTTCGGAACAAAGCCGTCTTCACTACCTACGTGACAAATGATCAGCCGTTTGCCTTTTCCTGGAAATAAATTATTCCTTACACTATGGATTGATTAAATTTGAAGGAATGAGGCAATTGAGTTCATTTAGCTGAATTTAAGAGTCACGGAATGCTGATCAAAAACTGAAAAACGTAGAAAATTGAAGTTTGCAACTTCTCAAAACCCATTCAAAGCAAATTGACTGCACCCAAAAATGATAATAAATTTCAAAATAACGCTTAAAAGAGGGTCGAAGTTTTTTTCCTAATGACTACACTGCGAATGCACCATTTTTGGAGAATATCACACATTATCTGCTATCACAGCATATTATTTGCCCGAATTTATCAAAATTAAATTGCCGGATAGATGAAGGAGCTTACCTGCAGAATTTTTCAATCCAGCCGAAAGACCGTCTAGAAAAGCCTGCCTTGATGATGTTACTGATTTGTCGACCCAAACTTTCGCTTGAGTATGTCCAGCATTCACCCACGTTTCGTCCAAATAGTAAATTTTTCTTTTTTCATCGCGAAACTTCCGAATCTTCCTAAGGTATTCCCTTCTCCACACAACAATTTCTTCTTTCTCTATTAACATACTGTTTCTTCCCCGTTTCAAGAATCGAAAATTAAGTTCCTTCAAAAGTTTTCGGAATGTGGTTCTTTTAAATGATGGAAGATCCTCATCAGCATTAACTAATCTTAATATCTTATCTACTGTAGGTATCTCATTTCGGAAGAACAAATTATGCACTTTCCTCCTGATGGCAGTTCTGTCAAAGTCATCTACTCCGTCCGTTATCCTTTTTCTTGCAGGATACGGTTTTGGCTCAGAAAGTGAGTGAGTGCTCCTATATTCCTTAATGATCCTATAAACACTGGACCGACATACTCCAGAAATATGTGCTACCTTACATATAACTTCGTCCACGACCAAATCGGGTTTTTCTTGAATTTGGTTTTTGTATATATTTAATATTATTTGTTTTTCATTTGCACTTAAATGTAGCTTCTTAGCCCTTTTTTTGGGTGGGGTTGCGCTGATGTCAACCATTTCGTCGGCTGTATCTGTGTCAGACATCGTATCTTAGGCAATATATAAACAAAACGTTCCACTCGCGAAAAACGCTACTGAATGCGTAATGCGTATGCAATGCAATCCTGTGCGTGAATTAACTGTTAGATGCCTGTCGTGTCATCTACAATCACGTTTACAAGTCCAAACCTGTGCAGATTCGTAGAGCGCCGACGACTGCTAGTGACCTTGAATTTGTCTGTAGATCGATGTTACTCCAGTCAATTTAGGTTCAAAGTGGATGTTTTCTAAACCAATTTGTTGTTCCTACATCAAAAATATATCGATGATGTTTTGTACTGGGAGCTCATGAAAGATCAAGGTAACTTATTTTAACAGTCATCCTTTTTCTAGTCTCAAGATGACACGAAAAAGGGTCTGTGGATTCGCTAGAAATACACTGCTGAGGATGTTTAGACCTAAAGTGACTGGAGTATATCCGTGGATGCTTTCGAGGCACCTGTTCACGTGCTGATCACTGTTTACGTTTAATGTCTTTCTTCAGCGCCCAGAGTTTAGTCACAGTGGCGGATCGCAACCAACATTACAGAGTGCAACCAACATCACATAAGGCAACCAGCATTACAGAGATTATGTTTTGTAAATGCTACAGTATATTCAGATAAGAGATAGACCGGATTGTAAACAAAAGGTTCGGGTGATTTTCACGCTAACGCCGCCGTCTCGACGTAAAACAGGAGCCCTCATTGGACAATTCGCAATTAAATGCCTATGCCGAGCGGCAGAGCAGTCGTATCAAGGCAGAGTCAAATTCAGGTTCAGACGTGTTACGTATGTCGTGTGCATCATTGCAATTTGATATTTCTTTGGACGTTTTCGTTTGTTATCTTATTAAGTTGTTGAGTTTGTCGTTGTTATTGTTATACCTTGTTATTGATTGTTATTGTTATCAACTGCTTGCGCAAAATGCCCAGTAGTACAGATACTGCCGATGAAGTTGTAAACTCCTGTAGTCCACCTAGGAAACGCTCTAAAAAAAGACACCTGAGTGCAGAAATGAAAGAGGTCATTTTGAATATATATAAGATCGAGCGCGAGGAGAACGAGGCATCAACCATCAAAGAAATTGTTGTGAAGGTTTCTCACAAAGTTGGGGTGTGTCGCGCATCAGTGTTTAATGTGTTAAGACAATACAAAAAAAATCACACCTTTTCTGAGCCAATGACCAGTAAACATCGCAAAAGTATTGTTAAATCATTGGATGAAGCTGATAAGCATGCGATTAGGAGGAAAGTGTATGAATCCTTCTTTAGGAATGAAATACCTACTATAGATAAAGTACTGCAGGAGGTAAATGGAGATACAACGTTGCCAAATTTCAAACGATCAACTTTCCGTGCGTTACTGAAGCATTTAAATTTCAAATGGAAAAAACGGGGTCGTAATAGTTTACTACTGGATAGAGAAGAAATTGTGCTATGGAGGAGGAATCAAAACAGGAAGATTTATTACCTTGATGAAACGTGGGTAAACGCAGGACACACTACAAGTAAAGTATGGGTTGATGATTCTGTAACTTCATCCAGGAGGGCCTTTCTAGATGGACTGTCCACCGGATTAAAAAATCCAGCAGGTAAATACGAGTAATAGACAACAATCGGATGTTTTTCAAACCTTGGGAACAAGGTTCTAAACATTAATTCCAGGGGGCAGATAAAACATATTACAAGTAACAAAACTTTTATAACTTTCGATAAAATGCGTGGATGTTTTATTGTCATTTTCATTTGTTAGAACTTTTTTAAGCCATGTTTTTATGTGTTTTCGATATTTCAATAATTTTTTAATATAATCTTAAAATATGTCGAATATTATAAACTTAGAAAAAGTTACTAAGTTTTATATTGTGTACCGTTCCTAATATTTCTAATCATTTTAATTCATACTTTAAGCTTTATAAAGTTATAATTTGTTAATATTAATATTTGCGCGTATTTCAGGTTCCTGATCATTCATTTTTTAAAGGTTTATAACTTTAAATTAAATTGTGAAGCGCTGAGTAATCATACGACGTTCAATATTCTTTCTTTCAATATGACTAAATAATCCCAATTATAGCAATCTGATACTCATGTCTCAATGTTTTTTCGCTGAATGTGATGAAAACATTTGAAAAAGGTTCGCTTATTGAAATAAATCTACACCAGTTAGTACTTCGATTTCCAGGTAAAGGGAAAAGGCTCATTATCTGCCATATTGGCAGTGAGGATGGATTTGTTGTTGACGGTCTGTGGTGCTTTGAGTCTAAGAAAACTGGAGATTACCGCGAGGAAATGAATGGCGAATCGTTTGAACAGTGGTTTTCAAAAATTTTACCGAACTTAGAGGAAAACGCAGTAATTGTGTTGGATAATGCGCCTTATCATTCTCGAAGAATGGAGAAGGTCCCAACAACGGCTTCAAGGAAAGTTGATGTTCAAAATTGGCTCCGCTCGAAAAATATCAACTTTGAAGAAGCAATGCTGAAAGTACAATTATTAAGAATTGTCAAGGATCACAAGGCGGAATATCAAAAATACGCCATTGACGAAATGGCAGCAAGTCAAAATAAAACTGTGCTCCGTTTACCTCCATACCATTGCGAGCTCAATCCCATTGAGCTCATATGGGCAGAGGTTAAAAATTATATGGCTAAGCACAATACAACTTTTAAATTTTGTGCCCTCAAAGGACTTTTCAAAGAAGCACTAGAATTAATAACAGCGCAAAAATGGGAAAACTGTATTAAGCACGTGAAAGACAAAGTTGAAAAGAGAATGTGGGAACTGGACAATATTTTAGAGGAACAAGTCGAGCCATTCATTATTGACGTTGGTGCTTCAGGCAGTAGCGATGATGAAAGCTCATCAAGCTCATCTTTCCAATAAAAGATGTCGTTCATCAAATTCGGTAAGTTATAAGTAATTATAAAGCTGCTGTATTTTTTAATTAATTATTGACATTTTTGAACCCATTTAGGCAAAACCTATTCAAGAATCTACTTTCTGACAATGTTCAACCATGCACATTTTTTTACGTTTTGAACGTTTTAATTTGGTTACATATTTACCTAGAAATCAAAAAATATACTAATCAATATTCTAAAAGCAATTTTAAGAGATATACGATTATTTTTAATTTAGGCTAATTTAAACGCCATTTTGAGATTATATTCGACTTTATTTCACCAAACATCAGGCGGCATCCGAAGCTGGAAATCGAAGCGAAAATTTTGAAACCCTTATGTATATTTACATCATTATATATTTCTTACCCCACCCCCACATGATCCTATATCCATCACCAATCGTATACACATCGAATTGTGCTAATTTACTACAAAGTTACGCAAAGCAGCATCTACTATCTAAAATATGTACTGCGTGACTCTTAATACGTCCCTGCAGAATGTTACAGCGTTCGATGATCACGTGGTCTTGTTTATGTCCGGTCTATCTCTTATCTGAATATACTGTAGGTAGCTTTTAGGGTGCAAATAGTTCAGCCACGTTTGCTTGCTATGATCGCTGTGGGCGTCGATCGTCGATCCATGGAGGAATGACTCAACTACACGCATTGTTGGTTGCAGAAGGCAAGTGTATGTTTTGTGAAGTAGTCTATAGTGGTTATCTCATAAGAATATGTGAAAGAAAGAAAGTTGGTTGAGTAGCAAGATCGCATCTGGATGATTATGTGTATTGGTCTGCATGTGTATAAAATCAGTGATATTTGCTGTGTGAGAAAATCATTACTGAATATGCCGAATATGACGAGTTATTTATATCTTGTGCTTTCTGAAGAGAGGTTATGTTGAAAGTTACAAATTACTAAAAACTGAGGAGAATTACGGGAAATCATCACCGCGCCCGCGTTGTGTGTAATTACTGTTAGCATGTATATGGCTTGTAATTCGATAGTGTACAGTGATTATAATTATTTCTTATCTCTCTCATTTTTTAAATTCAGCAAATTTTTATATGTAATTTCCAGAATGGATAAGAAAAAGTGGATGCGCAACTAATTTCTAGCTTTGAATCTCAATGAAGTGTATTTGAGACATGAACCCAATGTAATTATCAACAACACCATACAACTTACAGTTTAGACCTCCAGTAATGCCATCTCAGAAGCAGATTTTACATCACATCAGAGCCAAAGATTGATAACAAGCCTCATGACGTTTAGGCAACACGTACAACTAAGTGCTAAGTTAATATCATGTAAAATAACCTACATAATGTAAAAAACAGCATTATGTCAAAAAAAAAATCGGAATAATGTCACTTTTCAAGTTACGTGATACTCCTGCATCTGGATGATTATATATGTTGTTCTTTCTGAAGGCTGCTTGTGTTTAAGTTATAAATTACGATTTTCCCCTTTTTTCTTTTGTGTTTACAAAAACTTTGAGGGGCATTACGGGAATTCGTCACCGCGCCCGCGTTGTGCAATTAAGCCACATCACAGAAAAATTAGAAATGACGCATCACACTTCAAACATATTCGCAGTGCTGCACATGTAGGCGCTGATTTGTATTTTCTAATGACATCGCTCATCACACAATAAATTTCTATAAAATTCAAATGACTGGAAATAAAAAATAATGTAGCAACCTTTTCACTTTCATAAATATTTCTGTCTTCATTTTTGAAATTCAGCAAATTTGCGTATATGTAATATCCAGGTTGAGTAAGAAAAAGTAGATGCTCAACTAATTTCAAGTACTGAATACATCTGAAGTAAGTCTATTTGAGACCAGAAACCAATGGAATTATCATCAACACAGATTATTAGTACATACATCCTCACTATGCACCTACGCACTGCTGTTTCCTTCGAGTTATAGCCTATAGTATCCAACCTATAGCTTAGACCTCCAATAATGCCACCTCTTAAGCAGATGTCATCACATCAGAGCAAAACATTGATAAAGCATCATGACGTTTAGGCAACACGTACAACTACAAAATGACTTCACAACAAGGGTCCATCGGCTAGTGCTAAGTTAACATCTTGTAGAAGAATCTACGTTATGTCAAAAAAAAGCTATATATTGTCTAAAAAACCGTCATAATATCACTTTTCAAGATACATAATACCCGTGCGGGAACTGAATCCACGGAACTGCAACTACAGAAAAGAGAAAAAGTAGACCGGCACGGCTATTTTGTAAAAAACCTATAAAAGGTAAAAAAAAAACAATAAAATGTCATCTTGCGGACTGGGTAGTTTTTAGGGTGCAAGTAGTTCATTCCACATTTGCTCGCTAAGATCGCCGTGAGCGTCCATCTATGGAGGAATAACTCAACTACACGCATTATTGGTTGCAGAAAACAAGTATATGTTTTGTGAAGCCGAGTAGTCTGTAGTGTTTATCTCTGAGATGTAAAAGAGAGAAAGTTGGTGGAACAGCAAGACCACATTTGGATTATTAAGTATATTGGTCTACATGTATATAAAATCAGTAATATTTGCTGTGTTAGAAAATTATTACTGAATATGCTGCCAATAAAGTATATCTATTAGCTGTGTCCTACGGGTTATTTATATGTTTTCCTTTCTGAAGACAGGTTATGTTCAAATTTATAGATTACGATTCTATCCCGTTTTTTTTTTCTGTTTTCAAAAACTTTGGGGAGCACTACGGGAAATCGCCACCGCGCCCGCGTTGTGTGCAATTAAGCCATATCACAGAAAAATTAGGAATGACGGTTCACACATCAAACATTTTCGCAATGCCTTACATCTAGGCGCTGATTTGTATTTTCTATTGACATCGCAATATACATTTATATAAAATTTAAATGACTGAAAATAAAAAATAATGTAATAATCTTTTTCTCTCATTTGAATGAATAAGAAAAAATGAATGCGCAACTAATTTCTAGCTTTGAATCTCAAATAAGTGTATTTGAGACAACAAGCTAATGGAATTATCAGCAACACCTATTATTATAGTCGAAATCACGAAAGATTACGATTACGTCATCATTTTAGTCTGTAGTAAAGACAAACGACAGCGATTTGTGAATATATTTAATGAAGTTTCTGATATGTTAGACAGACAAACAGAATGTTATTGTCTAAACAAACTGTATTGCTAATCTGCATGTATCCGACAAAGATAGACGATGTTTTCATGTCGTATAATCGATCATATTTGAAAGATGAATAGTTAGGTTATGTTAAAGCAGGTTATGTTGTTTTCGAATAATACTTTGGTCTTTGTTGTTCCTGTCTTAAGGTATTCTACTCATAACTGTTTTTTTCAAAACAAAAACAAACTTACAGCTTAGACATCCAATAATGCGATCTCTGAAGCAGACTTTACATTACATCAGAGCCAAACATTGATAACGGAAGCATCATGATGTTTAGGCAACACACAAAACTACAAAACGAGTTCACTACAAGTGTCCATCAGCTAGTGCTGCGTTAACATCTTGTAGAAAAACCTACATAATGTTACCAAAAAACAATAGTATGTAAAAAAATGTCATAATGCCACTTTTCAAGATGCGTAATACCCGTGCGGGACGCCCCTTTTTTATTCATAGAATTGGATGCTGTAAATATACAATTTTAATGATTTTCCGCAATCAAGGACATTTTGTTTAGAGCTTGAAACTTCTTGTTAATTATGACACAGATAGTTGCCCTGAGTTTGATGAATTGAAAGAAACAAGATAGCGTACACCCCGGACAATTAACGTATGAGACGCCACTGGAAACAAGCGCCTTGACATTCGTGTTTTGACATTTGCATGGGCCAATCAACGACCGCCGTTTCCTTCACATCTTTCCGCGCTTCGAAGGTGGCTTCTTTTCGTCCATCTCAAAGCCCGGCCTTGTAAATTCACGTGTAATATCTGTGATTATCTACTAACATCCAGTGTAAAAAATGGCTGATGAATACTTTTTTGGTAAGTATCACTTTATCCCACCATTAGAAACTTAATTAAAGGTGTATTTTTCGAAATCCATCTCTAAATATTCCACTTGCAATGACAAATTTTGTTCAATCTATGCCGGTATTTGGCGCCATTATGGCCGATCTTGTTTACTACTGTGGTTTTTTTCTTTACAGCAATCACCCTCAAAGGCAAAAGTAACGAGTCGTACGTTTTCGACCCAGAAGCTCCAGAGGATTGCCAAGGAGGCCATAAACTAGTAATAAAACAGGCTCTGCTAGGCCCCGAAGCTGCCGAAGGTAAGGACATTCTATTAGTTTTCTGTATTTCTTTTCTGTATAGCATCTAAAATTGTAATCAACCCTATATTAAATAATATTAACTATAACGATCTTTAGTAATAAACATAAATTGTGCGATGATTTATGTAATGTAATATAGGTGTTGTGTAGATGTCTCTTTTTCATACAAGTTGTACATAACCTAAAGAAACGTTAAAATTACATGGTGGATATATTGCTGTGGAAAATTAGTAAACCCACTGCATTTGACACGATTTATTATGATTTTGCATTTCCAATAGATTGTTTACATCCATTTTCGAGGGTTGTGCTCTTTGTTAGTTTTACACTGATGTGTTGGAAAAGTATATTTGAAATTTGTTCATTGATAGTGCAAAATTCTTGTTTGCATTCTGTTAAATGTTTTGCCTGGGGCTTAGAAAAAGTGAAAATGCTTGAAGTGCACTTTTTGGAGGCTAAATATTGATTCCATCAAAATAAAATTTTTGGAACATCTTGCATTATGTGCTAGGGAAAATATTGTGTCTAAATTAAACGTGCAAGTGCATTGGTATTTATTTTTCATTTAGGCCTTGTTGAAACAAATATGATATTCAAATTTATGCACTCTTATTGACCAGTAAACCATAAATGTCTGGGCAAGCAAAAAGAAGCAGTGATCCATGCTCATATTTGTTTTAACATGAGGTAAATGAGCTTTGAATATAACATAGTATTATAATTATGACCAATTAATTTTATTCCTAGATGAGGTGAATGTGATCCAGGTTGAAGCAATGACATGGAAAGACTCAGTAAAGATTCCAATTGCTACCTTAAAAGCAGGTGGTCCAACTAACCAAGTATTACTAGACCTTTCATTTCCTGACCCTCCAGTAACTTTCTCTCTAGTGAAGGGCAGTGGACCAGTACACATTGTTGGCCTCCATCTGGTAGGTAGCCCCATATTTGAAGAGGAAATGGATGATATGGAAGAAGAGATGCCAGATGATGAGGAGGGAGATGATGGAGATGTGAGTATAAATGATGGAATGAAGGTGCATTCTTATTGAGGGTAGGGGAGAGAAAGAAAGAAAGATCAACTTTTCTGCTGGGTTCTGTTGCACTTGATCAAATAATAGCCTGCACACTGGAATGACGTGAAGGGAAATGATGCATCATGTTTGTCACATGAAGTTGCAAATGTTACCACAGTTCTCATCTTTTTCTCTCAAAGTGTATGTTAAACCTTTTTTGAAGAATTGGCTAATATCCCCATATTGTATGGGCTAATATTGTGGCACATATGTTACGAATGCATTATTAATGGCAGCCTTGGCAAGTTTTTTGAAATACAGGGGAAAAAAGCTTTAATGTAAAAAACTATCATCAATACATATAATTATTATTGGTGATGTGATTGCATGAACAACAGAATCGGTGAAACACTTCTACTAGTAAAATATATTGTTACTTGTTGGCAAAAACAATAAATACATACATATGTGACAGTCATTTCATAAAAAATACTAGAAGTAGTGATCAATGATACATTATTGAATGAACGTAATATGATTATTTTGTTCTAATAACTGTTGTGTATTGAGATTTTTCTCTTTTTTGTATTTGAAAAAAGTTTATTTGTTGATAGTGGGTTAATGCAGTGGAAGGAGCTTAAAGGGGTAGAAGATTTATCTAACCCCTTGAAGCTCTGACTAAACTTAATGATATGCAATAAAATAATTGTTTACTTGTAAAATGATTTATTTTTATAAAAAAATCTTTATAACTTGCATATGTTTTTCATGAAGTATTCTATTGAAAAAGGAAATTTTGAGTAACATTAAAAATATGGATTTGTATTTAATTCATTTGATAGTTTTCTCACTGTCTTGATTCTAAATATAGCCTGGTGATAAATCAAAATTTGAGAAAATGCTTAAACATCGTTTGTCAGTTACCAAGAAAATGTCAGATTTTTGCCATAGAAACATTTTTTTAAGCAGAGTTTGGTCTATCTTGTCTAGTTAAAAGAAAAATGAAGTGTGGGTAGAATGAAACTTATGCCTTAATTACATTCATGCTAATTATATCAGCATATAACAGTATTAATTTAAGCTACAATACATGTGATTAGATTATAATATTAAATAAAATAATCTTCCTGTGTGTAGATCCTTTACATCATATAAAATGATATCAATATATGGTCTATGCGACTACCAATAAATTAGTATATGATGTAGTAAACTCATGTGAACTTATTTGGATTTATTTTTCAGTTTTGTTAAATGTTAATTTTCTTAGTTGGGAATCCCAACTTGGGTTCAAAATATAAGGTTATCAGAAATGGTATTCATGATAAAATAAAATGTCATTTTGTATGTGCATATTTTCAACTTCATAAAGGGAAGCCATTTTGGAATTACTTTCAGTGCAAATTAAAGAGACTCGCTCAACAATTAAAATTGAGGATGGATGTTCTTGTTTTTGTTTTCTTTTACATATTCAAATCTTTGCATACATTTGAGGTGGCATTTCCAAGTTGTACTCAAATGTTTCATTTATGATGAAGTTGGATAGTTGTTGCCAACATTTTATAAACTCTATTTCTTTTGGTTTTTCAAAATTATAATTTGATAAACTAGTATCATCATAGTTTAAGGTGCCATTAAATTTTCTATTGCACTTCATCAAAATTGCTGTTTTGGTTGATGAATAGCTGTCTTTATAAAAAACTCATAGAAAATGAAAAAAGGCAGGAGTAATTGAATTGAAAATGCTATCTTGAGTGGAAAGGAATTGACCCTGACAGAATTATCCAATTTTTAGGAGGAGTATGATGGTAGAAAAAGAAAAATTTCCAATGGAACTAATAAGGTGTGAACCCAAGACAAAATTGTATCATTTTATGCAAGGTGAATTGTGGCAATAATTGTAATCCCACTTCGATTTGCTTATTCCTTTTTATATCATCTTGAATAGATTTAGGCTTCAACTAATAAAAAATTGGGAACTTCAAATATTCATGTATCACCTTGTATAAAGTTGGTAAGTTTCCAGACATGTGAATGGCAGGAATTTCATATTTGGTAGATTAAACATTAACATTGTAGAGGATAATTAAGCTTGAGGTATGACAATTTAG
This sequence comes from Acanthoscelides obtectus, assembly GCA_963669975.1. Taxonomy (NCBI): domain Eukaryota; kingdom Metazoa; phylum Arthropoda; class Insecta; order Coleoptera; family Chrysomelidae; genus Acanthoscelides; species Acanthoscelides obtectus. The sequence continues at coordinate 59,560,312 of CAVLJG010000008.1, read as the reverse complement.
TAGTTCTGTGCACATTTGCTGTACAAATTCCTGTTACATACAGTAGCAAACATACAACATTATTCTGAACTATTTGATATACATAAACTAAAATTGTGAAGGAACAGATGATATAAGTATTAGTCTACCTTTGGCTCGCCTACTAATACAAGGTTTATCTTGTCAGTATTCAAATTCTCTGAAAATAAAAACACCCGTTTTTTTTAAATACCAGTTTTTGTAAGGACAAAAGAATGGAAACATTTCAGTTTTGCAGTATTTATTTGTTCTGGGATACTCTTATATTGCATTCGGTAAATATAGGGTGTTTCAGAACTATGGGATCAAACTTGTATTGGTTATTCAGTGTAACAGTAGAAAACATTTGAGTTTTAGGACCCATATCCGGAAGTGTCACTACGGCCCTAAGACGCGTTAAAATTTAGAAAGACGATGAATTGCCTAAATAGGATTTAATGCATTTAATTTTTGCCTTTTGTACATATCATCACAACAGTTCAAAATGTCTTCCTCCAATCTGAATACACCGACTTGACTAAAAATTTGATACTCGTTTTGAATGATTTCAAATGCTGCTGTAATTCGTCCAATTAAGTCTTGCTGTGTTTCTACTGGAGTTTCGTAAACAAAAGACTTTAGATGTCCCCACAGGAACGGTGTATTCAGGTTGGAGGAAGACATTTCATCGTCTTTCTAAATTTTAACGCGCATAGGGCCGTAGTGACACTTTTCCGGATATGGGTCCTAAAACTCAAATGTTTTCTACTGTTACACTGAATAACCCCTACAAATTTGATCCCATAGTTCTGAAACACATTGTTAACATCAATGAGAATGGCAAAAGTTAAAGAATTTTCACAATATTCAAGAGACAAACTAATTGAATTATTTAGAAGTGGCGTCAGAAAGTTTGACATTGAAAATTACGAAAGAGTCGATTTCAAAAATTATTAGTAAATACCAAGAATACGTATCAACAGCAACGCGCCCCAGGTGCGGAAGACAGAAGAGGGTACTGAGAATCTTTCTGTCAGAACAGTGCAGAGGCATTTGGTGAATTTTGGGCTTTTTGGGTAGGCAAAAGCCTCTCATTTAAAAAAATCGTATTGCTCGGCTTGAATTTGCTAAAACTCATCTAACTTGGACAGGGCAACAATGGAATACAGTTTTATGGAGCGATGAAAGCAAATTTAACTTCTTTGGACCTAATGGCATGGCATATATCAGACGTCCAATGCGAAAAAGTCAACATCATAGTTTGGGGCTGTTTTTCTGGCTCTGAAACGGATCCAATTGTTAAAATTGCTGGGAAAATGGATCAAAAACTTTACAAAGATACACATGATCCCTTTTGCTGAAGAAGAAATGCCTTACAATGGACATTTCAAAATAGGAACGATCTATTTTATTATGTTAAGAATATTTGGCAAAATATTTCAAGATTGGGGTCTTCTATGAGCAGCAGATGTCAGGCGGTGTTGAATGCTAAAGGAAGTGCTACCAAATATTACCTAAATAGTATTTTTTAAATCTTTGTATAGTTATTGTATTTAATTTTGTAATAAAAAATGTTTCCATGCTTTTGTCGGATTATTTTCGGTCATAAAATAATATAATAATTGTCATTTGTATCCTCAAGACTGTAAGCAAACTAATTGAGAAAAAAAAATTAGTCCTTAATAATAAAAAATTAGCACACTTTTTAAAAATTACTAAGAAGTTTCCAAACTTTTGTCTGCTTCTGTAGTTGGAATGTAGACTGATGTAGTTCTTTTTAATATTTTTCTTCTGTTTATGTAGCTTGGATGAGTAGCTGGAAACATCTGCACAAGATTCATTAGATTTACTAAAAATGCATTCAGAGAAATCCATATACCAGTGGCGTCATAATGTGAACGAGAGAGGAGTGCAATACATGTGTTTAAAAGAGATAGAAGCAGCACCTTACGTAGCAATCAGAGTGATGGCATGGATTCACCTGCAGCCTGCTGCATTGTCATCAGCGCACTCTTTCTAATATACATATTGCGCGCTTATCTCTTGAACACAACATCAGCTATATTTTGATTTCACTGTATATGCAGTTTTGATGATATGGCTGAGGGAGAGTCATAAAATGTGCTCACATAATTATTATTTCATGTTAGTTTTTCTCTATTTTCAAGATACTGAGGCATTTTTATGTTAAATTCTATGCATGTGATCAGAAATCATAGTATATGATGTAAATCTGCATGTTTTTTTACTGATTTGAGCATTCTTATATTTCAAGAACATACTGAATATAAATTGCTTAGAGATTTAGAGTTAATGCACATTGGTGGATGATAGGAGAGAGCGTCAAAGAGGACCCTCTGCCAGCCATTGTACAGGGTGACTGGTGGGAGAAATCGGATTTCAAAATCAACTGTTTTCGTAACCGTTAGGCAGGGGAGCGGGGAAGGGGCAAAATATCGTTCGCGAGGTTAATAAATAACACAATACTGAGGCGCGATTTCAAGAGTGTGTCCGACGTAATGGTCGACATTTAGATAACATGATTTTTACGAAACAAAATCCGCACTGTTTCTCTTTATAATAACTATCGAAATAGATGTTTACCTTTTGTAGTTTTTTTTTGATTTAGATTTTAAATCCGAATTCTGCCACCGGACACACCCTGTACTTTGACGCTACAAATTCTGTGATTCTTCTAAAACTCATGTGTGTTAGAAGCTTTCGTATGTCTGGAAACGGGGGCACCTGAATTGAATTTTATGTACAAAATGTTCTAAAATTCGTATGTCTGGAAGCTTGGGAGAAAACCAAATAAATATGAATTCTGTCATTTGCAGGAAGAGGAGGATGAGGAAGATGAACCCAAATCCAAAAAAGCCAAAACGAACAGCAAAGGAAAGACGCCGGTGAAAAACAACGCCAAGCAAAATAAAAAGTAAATATCAAGATAAAACTGAAAAACTAATGGTTTAACACTATATCATTTAAGCGTTATTTTTTTAATTACATGTAGTTTTTCCCACAGCATTTCTACCAGATTTGTTACATGAGCATTGAAATAAGTAAACTATTTTTGTTTCTCAGTAATTGTAGGCGAAGCTGTCGCAGTTCCAAATGACTACTGTGTATCGTGATTTCGTTTTTTATTCCAAATGTAACTCTTAATTTGTGTGAGAGATATACTTTAGCTCGACGCGTTTTAGGTATTTATTTTCAAATTCAGTTGTATATATATACAATCTCATTAAAATAGTTTTTTTCTAATAAAAGTTGTTATCCTTCATGTCCCAACTAGCGAAAAATCATGTATTTTGGTGAAAAAAGGCTATGGTGCAAGGAGTCCTGAGAGATTAATCTTGATTCGGCGAGGTCCGCCGTAAATGGGTTCTTTGTGTTTTTTCTTAATTCTCCGCCTATAGCTACAGGTGAAGATTGTGAAAATCCGGTAATTCTTTCAAGAGACTTTACCACGGACTTGATTCATGAAAACATCTTGATTTTGCTGGAATTCTTGCCCAGGATGTGTTTACGTTGCAGCACATAAGCCATCTTCACAACCATGTTCATAGTGCAACTTATTCCCCATGTCTGCGAGATTGATGTATTTTGACTGACATGCATGGTATTGTTTTTGCGTTCTTGTATCTTATTTTGTTTGGTTTGAATTGAAAAAGGTACTTCGGATTATGACTTGAATGAGGAAGTTTACCATTTTTTTGAAACGCTGAAGACATTTCAGTGAATTTTTAAGTGTCACCGAGTCATTAGAAAAATGGAACTCAACTGAGAACATTTTCCCGCCATAATTTATTACAACTTTCAGAGACAATTATCGCAACAAGAATGCCTTGCTGAGTTACTGTCTGTTTTCGGCAACGAAGTGCCACATCAGTCGACAATTTCTCGTTGGTATGGAGAATTCAAACGTGGACGGGTGAGCCTTAGCGACGATCCCAGGGTGGGTGCACCAAAAACGGCAATCACCCAGGAAAACGTCGATGCTGTGCGCAAACTCATCATTGAAGATAGACATGTGACATATCGCGAGATTGAGGCGTCCTTGAAGATCTCAAAGACCTCAATTCAAAAAATTTTACATGAAGAATTAGGAGTAAGAAAATTAGTTTCTCGCGCTGGATACCTCACCTGTTGACTGAAGAGCAGAAAGCAGCCAGGGTTAATTGGTGTGAAAAAACGCTTGACCGTATCAATTCCGGAAACTCAAAAAATGTGTACAGCATTGTTAGTGGTGACGAATTGTGGTTTTACTGTTTTGAACCAGAAAATAGATGACAGACGGCTGTTTGGGTGTTCCAAAGTGAAGAAAAGCCAACAAAGTAATCCGTTCTGGAAGTGTTTTGAAAAAGATGGTCGCGACATTTGTGTCAAAAGCGGGTCATATTGCAACAATTCCTCTTAATGAGCAAAGAACTGTTACTGCGGATTGGTATACCACCATTTGTTTGCCAAAAGTCATCACCGAGATTCGAAAAATCAACCCCGAAAGAAGAATCATCCTCCACCAAGACAATTCAAACTCGCACACAGCACAAAAAACAAGGCATTATTTAACGGAAGAAAACGTGGAATTATTGGAACATCCTCCATATAGTCCCGATCTAAGTCCTAACGATTCCTTTACTTTCCCCAAAATTAAAAACAGACTGCGTGGTCAAAGGTTCCAATAACCAGAAGAAGCAGTTGACGCATTCAAAAATGCCGTTTTGGATCTGCCAGCAAACGAGTGGAATAAGTGATTCGAAAATTGGTTCGAGCGCATGCAGATGTGTTTTAATCTTCGTAGAGAATACTTCGAAAATAATAGTCATTTAAAACTACCTACCGTGTTGTTTTATTTCCATATGCAAAACTTAAAAGACATCCCTCGAAGTTACAAATGTTAATACGTGCCAAACATTGGTGCCAAAGAATAAATGTTTCGTATAGTAACCATTATTATATCCACCCTTGCAAAATGAATGGAATCGGTACGCAGAAAACCTTGTCATTTTATTTATTGTATATCTATAATGTCGCGCATGTCTATGAAAAAGCAACTATTCGTTACTCGAGTACTCGTTACTCGTAGATATTCGAAGTAACAAGTATCAATCCGAGCACTAAGTGATTACTCTGCTATCCGTATCCCTACCCCGGTTCGCATGCAATCGTTGAGTGGCAACACCGGTTTCTGCATCACTGTAGCACTGCCACTCGTGCATCAGGGTTGCAAAACATCCCACATCCGGGTGGAAACTTGGAACCTCCAGATTTAAAAACAATTATCAAATGTCATCAAATAAAAAAAATTAGTTTACCTATTTACACCGTGATAACAATCAGCTATGAGACCCTCCTGTCAGTGTCAGAAACGGCCGCCAGGTCGGCGGAGAAAGTCGAATGTAAATAACCCCAGAACAATGGTGGAAGAGGTTTTAGTGCTCAGCAGCAGCTGGTGTTGCCACGTACCGTGTCAGCAACCGCAGATTATCATCATGCATTTTGTTCAACTTAACTGCAAAAATTCGGCGACCTTATCTCGAAAATTTACTTTACTAACGTTAGTAATGTGACCGGTAACATTGAAGCTTAAATTGTGTTCAGCTACTAGTAGAGCACTTCTTGGTTTGCGCATACAACGTCGATGTGTTCCTGATTTTGGCGTATATTTTGTTTAGGCATTTGATCTACTTTTTTGAGCTTGATAATTGTTTGGCTGCAATCTTATGCCTATTTGAATTCACATGATGAACAAAGATCTGCATTGGCTTTTAAATAAACAACACAAGCTTTGCAGTTAGCGTACGTATTATCATGTTCAGCAATCTGGATGAAACCCTGTAACTTTGGATCTGTTAACCATTTTTCAGAAAAGCGTTGTACACGAAAATATTGTTTTCCTGTATTGACCCTTGTGCTAGAACTACCTTCTTCGGTCGTTGAGGAATTGCACTTCTCAAGGACTTCATCCATGACCTCGTCCATACCTTCCCAGCTTGTGCTCGGACTCGGACTGCTTTTAGTTCCTAAACTTTGGTAGAACAAAAGATGCTGTTTCACCGACTGTTTTTTTGATGTTTAAAATTTTTTGCTTCACTGCTGTCGCTCAGGTCGTCAGAATCGCTTGTACTCTAAAATAATACAAAGACCTGCATTCCTCTCCAAATTTATATCATTGTATTGCTTACCCCAGACATAACAACAAAAAAAAGTCAACACGTTAAACAAGAAAATTGATGCTTTGACAATCAATAATTATGCAGATTGCAGATATTACCGCTGGCACTGAATGTGAATCGGTGAATCCCCCAAAGTCGGTAATCGTAGCGGGAGTGTGCACACGCAGTCCGAGAGAGATAACACGCATATTGATGTTGCTACGTCAAAATCGTGGAGAATTCGGTTGAATGCGCTTTTGCTTAGTTGCTCGTGTGCCATGGAGAAATGTGTATCAAAAATAATTTTTTTTACATATGTTTGAAACTTTTTTTTAATTATTTTTGGTAGGACAGTGACAGTTAAATAAACCGAAATATTGTAAAATTCCGCCATTTTTCCGCATCCCGCCGCTACGAAGCCTGAAATTCCGTCACCGTAGCGGTATTCCGCTACAGTTGACAACACTGCCCGGGTGACACGACCTTGTCATTCTTGAGGAATACCAGTGGAGATATATAAAATTTGAGGCGTAGCAATAAGGATTTTTTCGCGAGTCCACGGTGTAGCACAGTGCACTACCGGGAACCGATACTTAAATTTTCGCGAAGAACGGGAAATGGGGGAAAACAACGTGGGCGCGGTGATGATTCCCGTAATTCACTTTAGTTTTTCGTAATTTATAACTTTGAACATAACCTCTCTTCAGAAAGCACAACGTATAAATAACCCGCCGTATTTGGCATATTATACACGTGCAGACCAATACACATAATCATCCAGATGCGATCTTGCTATTCAACTAACTTTCTTCTCGGAGATAAAAACTACAGATCTGGATCACTCAGCCTTACAAAACTATGCAACCAATAATGCGTAGTTTAGCTGAGTGATTCCGCCATAGATGGACGTTCAGAACGATCCTAGTGAGTAAACGTGGAATGACTGTTGGCGTCCTAAAAACTACCTAGTCTGCAAGTTGACATCTTATAGGTTTTTTTAGACGTTTTATAGGTTTTTTACATGATACCCGTGCGGATCGGCCCTAATGGCGCTGCATTTTAGATTGGTATGAAAGGTCCGGATCGTCATAAATCCTGCAACATTGCATCATTGGTTCGTTTGATAACACCGGATCTTGTACATTCCTGGGCAAGGTTTCCACCTCAATGATCATAGACGAGCGATTTTGGTCAGTACCCATCTAACGCACATTGAGGAGTGTCGCCCTGCTTCAAATAGGCCTCTTTCTTGGGTTTGACTGTAACCTAAAAGCCTGTGCGAACATTTTCTGGTCTAACAGTGACGCGGAAGCTTGCACGAGCTTCTGCGTCACTGTTGCTAGGCAATGTGGTGATGACCTTCGCTCTTCAACCGGCTCCTATCTCTTTCTAACATGTGCTGATACACACTTCTCTCTCGTACACATTGAACTCAAGCCGTCAGACAAATTTGGTTTTCTTTGTATACACATATCAGCAAAATAATTGATTACAATTTAATTGGCGCCAGAAATGTTAAAAATCGGCAGATATTGCCAGTTTGCTAGATATTGGGCACCAGCTATCCATTTGAAGCCATCAAATCACCACTTTAGCGAAAAATCGCTACGCCTGGCAACACTGAATCCCGGCAGGAAGCACGTGACGTGTGCCGGTAATACAGTTACCGCGATTTTGCCTTAAGACGTTTCATACACCAGACAATAGGTTGCAAAGCATTTTGCTGCGCCACTGGTGAATGGTATCATAATCAAATTCAAGCGGATAACCAAATGGAAATGGTATTTACCATTTTGGGTTGGTATTTACCAATCCGTTCAAGCGAGTGTAGTTATCAGTTTGGTTATAAGATCCGTGACGTCACGAATCAGCTGTTATATGTCATAGTTATCACCGCAAAATTGTGGTATTTACCCAACTCAAGAATAGTTTTATATTTCTGGTTATTATTTGAAATGTGACAAGTTAGAATTTTGCCGAGTATTGGATATTGTTATTGTACTTCAGCTTCATTTTTGAGAAACATGATACAGGCTGACTTCAGTTTTACCATAAAGTGGAGCATCTTATTAGTTATACTCATTACGGTTGTTGGGGACACTTTAAATGTAGTTCCTATGCTTAACAAAGTATCCTGTGTAGCCATATACCACAAGAATATGGCCATATAAACTCACTAGATGATATCCACCTGTATACGGTTTTGCTAATTTCTTTTTTCATCATTTCTGCTGAATCAATAAATGTTTTCTTTGACATGCGGAAAAATTTAGAGAATTGAAAGTTATCGTAGCTACAAAGCCATGGTTCCATCATTAAAAAAAAATCTGAAAAAACATTTCTCCCATGAATATTATGAAAGGTTTCTTATTTAAACTTTCCATATACAGTTGTAGACGAAAAAGCACCGATTATTAAGTGATAATAAAAATAATCAGAGATTATTTACGCGCTTTTCTAAAATAAACAACTTGCAACAAAACCGCGGTTAAAACCAACGCGTTCAAGCGATTCGTGTAACTGACGTCATCAACCCGTGTGTCATCTTGAACCATATTATAACCGCGGCACATAACACAGAAATTTTGGTTATTCCCTTGAATTTGATTCTTGTAACTTCGGTTCAGTGACTTTTTGGCAGTCCAGTTCTTTACCATCTACACCACAAAACATACCGTCCAATGACATGTGAATGACAGTGGTCAAAATAATTTAAAAGTTGTTTACTTTTTGTAACTACCGTTCAGCCCTGACAATTTTCCAAATGGAATTAGATAATTTTTATTGAATTTATCTCACGATTCTTAGTTATTTCATAACACCCTAAATATTCCCTGTATATACCCCAAAACATTTTTGATAGCTTTCATAAATATATATTCTACAATGAATACAGATCCCGGACCTAGCTCTAGTTTATTTCAAAATACAGATCTGAATGTGAATAAATCTCAAAACGAGGAAGAAGAAGAAGATTTGGAAGATCAGAAGAGGAGAAAAGAAGAGGTAGGCTATAAATAAAGATCGTAAATGCAAAACTAGAAGTTTTCTTATGATTTCATCATTGATGTCTAACCGAGAATCAATTTCGTATTGTTCAAGCTGCAAAATCTACTGGTAGCCAAACTAGACGATTTCAACTTTGACGAAAGTACCATCAACTCTTCAACAAATATTTCTACAGCATCAAATGATGATATTCAACATAAGTATAAGTATGCTTCCACAACAAATGAGCAACTGCAAGTATTATATGAAGTAAGAACTAGAGAACTTGCTACATTGAGAGAAGAATATGAGAAGTATAAAGCTGAAAAAAGTAAAGAAATAGATAATTTAAAAAATAAGCTAATTCTTGGTGAAGCTGAAAATCACCAATTGAAAATATCCTTGAAAAATGCTGAGAATTTGTTGGTAGAGAAGACAACAATGATTAATGATCTGAGAAAAGAGCTAAATGTAGTAACAAACCACGCAAAACAGTATGAGAAAGATATAGAGGAGGTAGGTGCTTTAACACAGTTTATGTTCAGCAAGAAATTGATAAAAAGACGCATTTATTTAGGAACTGACATTTTAGATAATATTGCTGATTTCAAAAGTGTGTAGTGCTAGAACTAAGATTTAGATTTTTTTTAAACATCAAGGTAATGAACATATATACTTTTTTACTATTCATTTTGGATTATTTAAAAACTTCTGGCAAAAATTACCCCCCTTGCAGCTTCTAACTCAGTTTGTTGATTGACTAGATTGGACCATGAATAAAAGGGTGAATATACAGTATTTGGTACTTCAATGTTCTGCCAAAAAAATCAAATTGAGAAATTGTGGAAATAAACCCTCCAAATTCTTTATTTGGAACTTATGATGAAATTGAGGTCACCATTAAGATTTAGGTTCAATCTCCTGAAAATTAGTAACGTTTATTCCTTGGGGTGCTCTGATTCTGAATTTAAGTACAAATATCAACAAATCTTGGTATATATAACAGGGACAAAAATATACAAATACTCTTTGTACTGCTAGATACATAACATATTCATGAAAAGGACACTGAAATGTGTATAAAGGCATAACACAATTGAAGTGTTTCCTGAAAGCATACAGTGTGTAAACGTTATGATAGTCATTATTGAAATGGGTAGTAGGGGGGGTCAAAACAAGTCAAAAAGTTGTTATGACCCATGGTCCAAAAGTCGATAGATTTTTTTCTAAATGGCTTAATAGTTTACAACTTTAAGTGCTTTATATTGACCACAATCTGACTAATTTTTATAATCTAATCTAAAACGTTTTTAAATTGGGTAATTAACAAATAAATGACGTTAAGTTTTTGTAAGTTAAGAAAAATTTGTAGTCAGTAAGTAAGTAAGTAAGTTTCATTAAATTAAATATTTAAAACACACATGACAACAGCGCGTCGGTCTTTCATCACTCTTATCGAACCGGCAATAGATCGCAAACGGTAACAGTGGATAGTTATCGTTTTGCATAGATAAATTACTTTATCGTTTTGTCGAGCAGAGCATCGGGCGGGTTGTTTTGTTTTTGTTTGCGTACGTCGTCGTGTTTATTTACAATGTTCTCGAATCAAGAGTTCGCCGACGTGTTGTTAGTTTACGGTACATCAGAATTCAAATATTGTGCTCAAATTTATCGCGACAGATTTCGCCAATGGGTACACCCAGACAGAAGGACATTTGTGCATGTGTACCAAAGACTTCTAGATACAGGAAGTGTTCAGCCCACTAATATTCGCACTCATGAAAGACAGGTTACTGTAGAGCAGGAGGAACAAATTTCAAATATCGTGAAAATCAACGCAGATATCAGCACTCGGGAATTAGGCCACCGTGAAGGACTATCGCATACCATAGTCCATAGAATCCTACAGGACAATTTGCTTTACCCCTACCATGTAGAACGAGTGCAGGCCTTGTTACCAGAAGACTATCCTCGCAGACTAACATTCTGTCAGTGGTTTTTGCACAAAACATTGGAAATCCGGATTTTTTTTAAAAACATTCTAGCGACGGACGAATGTACTTTTACGCGAGACGGGATATTAAATTTCCATAATACTAAACACGTGGGCCCAAGAAAATCCTTGTACCATTCGTGAAGGTCATTTCTAACAACGTTTTAAAATAAATATTTGGTCGGGTATTCTTGACGATCAGGTATTTGGCCCTTTCGAGTTACCCCCACAGTTGTCAGGAGAAGGATACCTTAGCTTTCTAGCAAATAACCTACCAGAACTTTTGGAACAGACCTTAGACATCATGTCATTACAACGGAGACAGAATTTGTGGTTTCTTCATGATGGGGCACCACTACACATTTTTAGAGGCATCATTCAGTATTTGAATGAACATTATCCAAATCGCTGAATTGGTCGAAATGCTCCTGATCCTCGAAAATGGTCTGCAAGATCTCCTGACCTCAATCTGATGGATTTCTGGTATTGGGGAGAACTTAAAGGGATGGTTTATGGGGCTGGTCTAATAACAACTGAAGCACAACTTCGCGAAAAAAATTTAATGCGGCTGAAATAATAAATGGACAACTTTGAGGACCTAGAGTAAGAAGAGCCTGGGTTCGTCGTAATGAAGCTTGTGTGGAAAGTGGAGGACGACATTTTGAACACTTTCTTTAAATACAAAAAAAGTGCAGTGTGGGTTTTAAAAAGAAAAACAATGTATGTATCAAAATTGTGTTCCATATTTATAAGTGGATTTTTGTCATACATTCAATAAAGAGACAGTAAGTGGTAAGTCCGTTTTTTTAATTGTGTGCATTTTACGAGTACATGATCAAATAATGAAATAATACCTAAGAGCCAAAAATAACAAACTCCATCTTTATTTACACTGCGTTCCGTCGTAATTTGCGTCTGGCATTGCGGCGGTGTCAGATTTTATTTTACTTTAAAGTCGCTTTTCTCTAAAAAAATACTGTTTTGACCCCCATGTTATATGAAACTTTTTGCTTTTTTTAACCCCCTCTATCACCCATTTAAATAATGACTATCATAACGTTTACACCCTGTATCGTTGTGAATTTCTTTGGTACATCACTGCAGCTATGTAAAAACAACGATTTTTGAATACAAAAGTCATGAATATAATAATTAATTAATCTTAATTTTTAAGAGGCCATCTACGATTTTATCAGCACCCTGGCATCAGTTCTCTGACAGTTATTATATCAATTGTTTTTTCAACTTTTCTTATTTTTCAACTTCCTACCTTTTGTCACTTATTATAAACCATATTACAAACAATGGAAGCAATGGCTGCGAACCACTATTGAAAGGATTTTATAGCTTCCAAGCACAACTGGTACCCTGAGGGTCTGTGACCTCACAGTCTATACAATTCTCTTATTTTATAACTGAATACTTATTTTTATTAATGAACTCTTGAATCTATTTAGCTAATATTTATATCATGTTTAAAGTATCGTTTTCATAGTTTAAATGTCACCCGCCTGGTCACACAGTTTTGGCTTGGGATATGATGAATATGAAAACAAAATCAAGAATGTCCGGGTGGAGGGTGGGCAACATTGATGTTCTTCATCACTACCTGCAATCCAATCGTCCCGCCATGCTTCTCTTGGCCGAGACAAAAATCTCTGCACCGATTAACCATCTTAGCTTCCCAAATTACGAGGTGCACTCCAATCTGAGAAAGAACGGGGGTTGTGGCTTTTGTCCGCAGCAGTCTTTTCTGCTCCAGAGATGTTTCTTTGGAATCAGACCGGAAGGACATTCTGTGGCTTCGACTCCACTCCAAAAACATCACCCAAATTTATTTGCTGCCTTTATCGCTCTCCCTCGGACCATAACTGGGATGACCTACTTGATTACCTCGCCGTCAAGATCGACTTCCTGAACATCAACCATCTCGCTTCAGAGGTAGTTCTTCTCGGTGATTTCAATGCCCATTATGAGCTTTGGTTGCGCTCAAACAAGACCGATGCTGCAGTTCATGTAGTCTAAGCGTTCGCTCTCACTCAAGGACTGACCCAGCTGGTGACGAGCCCTACTTTTTTCCCCCGCGTCTCGTCATATGCTAGTAGCCTGCTGGATCTCTTTCTGACTACGCATCATGTCCCTTACAGCACTGCTGTTCTGTCCCCCCTGGGTAACTCAGACCACGGTGTTGTGGAGGTTAGGTTTCGCTCAGAACCCGCTGTGGCAGCAGAAACTTGTACACGCCGACTGGGAGGGGCACAGAGACTTCTCTACCTTTCCTTGGAGAGATGTCTGTTTCACTGACGCCGATGCGTCGGCTGTCTGTGCTTCGATAACCAAACTTATTCACGTCGGAATACATCCCTCACATAGTGAAAGTGCCTAAACCAGGGTCCAACGGCTGGTTTACAAATCGTGTGACATTGCTCGCCAACAGAAGATCAAGGCACACAGAACCTTCTTACAAAACCCCACTGTAGAGAACGGACAAGCCGACGTCGAGTCCAGAAACAAATATAACGAAGCGGTTCGCAATGCCAAAAACCAGCACGATATAAAAGTTATTCACAAGATAATGTCGCAGCGCAATGGCAATCGGTCTTTCTGGACGCTGGCCAAGCAGATTGAAAATAACTTTTCACCCAGTAGCCTTCCACCACTTACGTGTCAGGATGGAACGATTGTATCCGACTCATAGGCCAAGGCGGAAGTGCTAGTCAAGATCTTTGCTGCCAACTCCACCATGGACGTCCCCCCCCCCCAACGCCCAAGTGCCGTCAATTCAAAGGGTTTCGTACACTATGCGGGAGGTAACATTCAGGCATAAGATCGCAATACGAGTGCTCTTGTCGCTCGACATCAAAAAAGCTTCTGGTCCAGACTTGATTCCTGCCATTGTACTGAAGAGGTGTGCAGCGAAGCTTGCTCAAGTTCTTTCGCGTCTCTTCCAGATATCTTATGAATGCGGCACCTTCCCTGAAAACTGGAAATTTGGTCATGTCCAACCCATCCAAAAAAAAGGATCGAAGACCGACACTTACAACTACAGGGGACCTCCTAGCCTACGTCACGCAATTGTCGAGTAAACTCATCCAGTCTTATAGTGAGGCTCATGTCGTTGCTCTTGACATCACGAAATCATTCGATCAGCTGTGGCACACTGCCTTCTTAAGCAAACTTCCATTCTATGGCCTCCCAGAGAAGCTTTGCAGATGACTGACCGCAAGATATCCATCGTAATTGACGGGTTTTCCTCTTTATCCCACATCAACGCGGGTGTTCCCCAGAGATCGGTCTTGGTTCAGACACTGTTCCTCTTACATATCAACGACCTCCTTTCCTGCACGATCAACCCAATCCACAGCTTCGCTGATGACAGCACTCTATATGCAGGTATTCAGAGTGTCAAGCCGATCTCTACCGCTGAGCTGGAAAAAAGAAGTCTCGCGACGACTTCCTCTCTGACGAGAGACCTGGACGTGATCACTGCTTGGGGACGGAAAAATCTTGTACAGATCAATGCTTCCAAAACACAGTACAGTACTTTGACGAACAAAACGCGTCCGAGCGCTGATCCGGTTTCGATGGATGGCCGACATCTGCCAAAGAGCCATTCATTTCGGCTGGTCGGAGTTCAGATCACCGAGGACATGATGCGGCCGCGCGATATGCCTGCCAGACAGACCTGCCTGACTTTGGCGTCCCATCATAACCGTGACGAACTACGTACATCCAGAACTGGCCGAGGGTGTCGAGATTGTGGAACAATTTACAAGAGGAAGCTTTTCCCAGTTCTACTAACTTAGGCAGTTCAAAAATCATAGCAGCCGCGGTGTTCCGGCATTTAGGCTTGTCTGCGCGGCTGCTTCGATATATAAAATGAAGCTATTTGTCTTAGTTGACGCTGGATAACCCAAATGCCTAAATCATTCTTGGTTGTCATCAATAATAATCGAGGGACAAAATTAACCTTCAGCAGTTAACGCAGAGTGAGCATTGTAGGTTGACTTGATTTTGTGGTTTTCAGTTGCAAATCGAAATATCAACCTATCAGACAACTCTAAATGACCTCCACATGAAAAATTTGACGCAGACACCATTGTCCAATAAAATAAATGCTGAAGAGATTCAAAAGATACATCAGGAACAGATTTCTAAATTAGATACTTTGTTGAAGGATCAGACTAGACTATCTGAACAGTATGTAAGTCGAGAAAACAAATATACTTGGGACTTTATTTAATATTTCATAATTTTTAATTCTCCTGTAAAAGGGTCACATTCATTTTTGAGACATCATGTTATTGATTTTAGTTAAAAGAAATTAACAACCTGAGACAAGAATTGCAAAGGCTGGTAGAAATAGAGTTGACTGACAAAACTGCTATCAATGTGCTGACAACAAACTTTGACAGTGCACAAAAACAGTGTGAGGAACTTATAAACATCATTGAAGTCTTAACCAATGAAAATAGACACCTTCAAGGTAAGAAATCGCTTGCAAAGAAAACGAACAAAAAAGATTTTTGGTCATACCATACTTTGTTTCAGAAAGGCTCAATGGCAGTTTTCATTACCACCAAACAGGCACAGAAGAGAAAAGGAAGTCAGTGGTAAGCATGCTTTTAGTTGCGATTTGCATGCACAATTGAATTGAAGTGTATTCAAATCTCATGTGCATGTCCCATCAAAAAAACCATCAGCGCGCAACGTTCCAATTCGTGCGCTCGTATTGGCCAGAAATAGTCCGCATACACATTTTGTTATGAATAAAAGTTTTTTTCATGTTACTGGCCTTCTACCTATCTGTTCGTCCACTTTTGAAGCTAGGATGTTTATTGAACAGGGTGTGGTGACGTTGAAAAAGAATACCGCAACACCTAAAACGTTGGTTTTGAAAATTTGTCGAGTTCCTAATCATTTTTGGATTTGTAGTAAACAATTTTAGTGGTCATAATTTCTCAGAAACTCTTAAACTTCGTTCTTTGTATGTAATTTTCTAACCTTATTTGCAGTGGACTACTTACATATTCAATTTGTTCTTCAAAGTCGCCCCCATTGAATGACACCCTGATTCCACATCATGGCTTTGGGTCTGGTCTTTAATTTTGTGGTAATTTGTTCCCCAGAAGTGTGGTGTATGGTATCATTGTGGTTGATGATTATTTTTTTTTATTTTATCAGGATAACTTCTTAGATAAACAGTTGGAGAAAATGAAACAAATGTTGGTTGACAAAACAGCTCATATTGACACTTTGAATATGAAATTGAAGTAAGTTTGAACAGTATGAATATGTGTGAATTTTTTATGAAAAACATGTGACTGAGATTCCAATAGTATATTTCTTCTAGAAACTATGGAGACTGCCTTAATGAATTACTAGAATATAGACAGCTCAAGGCTGATGCATTAAAAAAAGAAATTCAGGAATGTAGTAAGTATTACATTACTTCATAAAAACACGTTATTTGTTAGGTTTGTTCTTCTATTCGCCACCGCACAGTATGAGAATAAGTAAACCTACTTGACGCTGATTTCGTTCTAGATAATCAAGAACATACGAAAACGTTACTACTACTCAGAAGCGAACTAATCAATAATGAAAAACTGCTCCAGGATAAGGACAGACAGATATCAGCTTTAAACTCTAACAATCGGGAATTATTAGAGAAAATGGAAGCGATGATTTCTCAGACAAGAAATGACATTCAAAATATAAGTTACAAGTATAATATACCGCAGTTGGAAAAAATGGCAGAGGACTTTAAAAAAGCCGAATTGCGTATCAAGGAACTCGAGGTAACTAGAATTTAAATGTTTCATTGCATAAACCCCACTTTGACACCTTGAAAGGTGAAATCATGACAACTTCGATTTTAAAGCTTATTGTCCATTTCTTATTTTAGGAGAGCTTATCAAAATCTGAGGAGACACGATTGTCCCTAGTTCAAAAACTCCAAATGTTAGACAAAAAAGACTTGGAATCAGATATAAAGAACATGAAGTTGCATCACGAAAAAGAGAAAACAAATTTAGAAAATCAGGTTAAAAAACTTCAAAACGATCTTGATGTTGCTTCTACAGAAGTAGACAATTTGAAAAAATATGTCAATGAATTGGTTAATGATAATGCAAAACTTCAGCTAGAAATAAAGCAATTCGAGGATATGAGGAACAACGAAGAAGGTATGTGAAAAAGTACAAAAATATGTGTGTCTGGATGGATGGTATGCTGGGAATATCACCTCATTCATGGTGCTGACTGGCTGATATGTTGCTGCCATACTTGAGATGAGAAGTAATTTCATTCATTACACAGTCTGGTAGATCTGGATAGAAAATTTAGTAATGATTATAGGTGGAATGTAAGATGCTTGTGGACGCTTGAAACTCTTGAAACTTTTTCGATTCCATTGTTAAAGTCCTAAATAAAAAAAGCTAACTGATAAAGTTTGACACTCTCCATCATAACAATTTTCAAAAAACCAACAAAAATATGAAGGAGAACAGGGTGATTCTGAGAACAATGACATTATTTCTAGGGAATAAGGTACATAAAAAAATAATATGAAAATTTCATATACCTACAAATGAGTATCAAAATAATCCCTTACTAGGATATGCAGTTATAATTTTGAAATCGAAAAAGAAAATGTATCCTTAGGTTGTACCAAGATATTGAATTGAAATTTTGTATTAACAGGGTAGTCAATACAGTGAAAGCTCCCATAAGCGGACACTCACGGTTCCGTAACTTTTGTCCGCTTATGGGAGGTGTCCGTTTAAAAGAGAGTATGTAAGTATACAGTATAAATAACGGGGTATATAATCATGAGGAAATGAGGTATTATAATCATGAGAAAAATGAAACAGAAACTCGCCACATTTTTAAAGTATGTATTTATGCTATATATCTATATAATATATGTACATATACGCATACAAAAACATAAATGCTTCAATACATGGTACGAGAATTTAAAAAAAAACATTATTCTTTAGCTTGTTGAAAAAAGTTTAAAATGTTTGTCTGACGAAATTTCACCATCTTTTGCTGAAGGAGACAATTTTCGTAATAACTTTCTAAATTTTTCAAATGTTGAAATGCAGTGAAATCATCTTTAGCAAATTTTTTCAATATAGAAATTTGATTTAGAGCTTCCCCATATGAATTTATCGTTTTTGAACCGCTTAGTGAGTCCACCAGTTCCACTTCTTCTTCTGAGTCGTTTGGACTACCATATTCAAGTTGACCTGGGCTTTCTACATCCAAATTCGAAAAGTTGCCAATGGCATTTTCTTCTGTTGTTATGTTATTGTCTATGGCCAGGAAATCATCTACTTTCTGGGGATCTGCTTCTCCTAAATGTTTGGCATGTCGCAGTAACTGAGCAAGTGTCGCTAAGGGCAGATCGTCTTCAGCATCGCAATAATTTTGCTCAGCAAATTCTGAGCTACATTCACTTTTTCTGAATCCAGCTTTGCCAAAACAGTTTTTAATTGTAGAGGAATTTACTTTATTCCATGCTGTTTTTATAAAATACAAAGCTTCTAACACATTGATAGACTTTGTAAGCTCAGATAAGCTTTGACCATCGTCAATTTTTGTTAAAATATGTTTTAAAATCAAGTGCCGATAATAAAATTTAAAGTTCTGTATGACACCTTGATCCATGGGCTGACAAACAGAAGTTGTGTTTGGCGGTAAAAATATAATTTTCACATTTTTCATTTTCATATCACGAGGATGAGAGCATGCATTGTCTAAAAATAAAAGAATTTGCCTTTTTTGGATTCTCATTTTCCGGTCGAATTCGACTAACCACTCAGACATGATTTCTCGGGTCATCCATGCCTTTTTGTTGGATTTCCAAGTCGCTGGTAGATCCTTAATAGCAACGTTTTTTAAAGCACGGGGACGAGCCGCTTTCCCGATCACAATCAAATCGCATTTTTCACCGGCCATATTTGCACAGAATAAAATGGTTAGTCTATCTTTAGACAACTTTCCACCCACACATGTTTCTCCTTTAAAGGACAGAGTTTTGTCGGGCAATGCGCGAAAAAAAAGTCCACTCTCATCTGCGTTGTACACATCTTCTGGTTTGTAGCCAAGCAACATGGACAGAAGTTTCTCCAAAAATTGTGACACATCAACTTGATCTACTGCAGCAGCTTCGCCAGATATGCATTTGAAACTCACACTATGTCTCTTGCGCCACTTTTGCAGCCACCCGTCGGACGCACTGAAATTATTATAGCCCAAAGTAGTGGCGATTTCTTTAGCTTTCATTTTCACTAACGGCCCTGAGATTGGAATGTTCTGACTTCTAGCTTTCACAAACCACTCAAAACATGTTTTGTCTATAGCAAAACCTTCCTTTTTAAAAAATCCTTCTTTTGATTTATATTAGTTCCTGATTGCCATTTACTCCTGATATCTTCCTTATTTTTGGCAATTTCAGCTGCTTGCGTATTCCCAATATTAAACCTCTTTGCCAAATGACGAACTGAAACACTTTCTCTGTCTAATACGTTAACAACTTCCATCTTTTCCTTTAACGAGAGCATCCTTTTTTTTGGTGCAATTTTACAGTTACAATAATAAAATACGTAACTCAATCAACTACGAATTTGCCTGAACTGAAGACAAGCCACAAGATTACATACAGGCTACCCAACGAAATGCGTAAATGGGGAATCACCTAATATAAATCGGGGAATTACCGAATTTTATGTATGTAGATATGTGCATTGCAATAAGCGGAACTAAAAAATCGTCCGGGTATTAGAGTTTCGCGTCCGCTTATGGGAGATTTTTTGATCACATACAGGAAAATCTAGTGTCCGAGTCCGTTTATAAGAGCGTCCGTTTATCGGAATGCATTTAACATTGAAAATTGATGGCTGAAATTCGGTTCCAGGAACTTTGTCCGGTTAAAAGAAATGTCCGCTTATAGGAGCTGTCCGCAAGGAGAGCTTTCACTGTACATACAAAAGTTTCCGTTCCAGAGACTACACCACCCACACTATGTAAATTTGATTAATAAATATTTTATACCTTTCACAGGATGCCTGACATTATTCAGTGCAGTCAACATACATATACTTGAGATCATTTTTTGGGCTCACTTAACCGGATTATCAGTTAGTGTCCATTGACAAGCAACGGTAATATCTCGGTAACGGATCCGTAAAATATACATGAACTTGTCTTTCAGATTGTATATTTTAAGCTTGAATAACGGTATGCATGAAAAACGAAATAAAAAAATGAAAAATAACCGAAAATCAAAAGCGCTCAAAATTAATCCACTAATTATAATTTTGAGTGAATGTTGGCGTACCTTTAACATTTTTTGCCCGGATCATCCCTTAATCTGCCTAGATCGACCGTTCATAAAGTTCATAACTATTTTTGTGAGTACCTCTTTGCCCGCTTTCATTTTTTTTTCTTTTTTTTGATAAGGTCATAAACAAATCATTAATGACTTGCATAACCTGCTTAAAGATAAAGAACAAACGTTGAAAGCTTTTGAGGAAAACAAAAAAGAAGCTGAAGATAATTTAAAGAGGGCTGTAACTAAGATGAAAAAGTTGGAAAACACTTTAAAGGAAGCCCATTCATCAATTGCTGATAAAAACAGCATTATTCTCGAACTTCAAGATAAACTGAGGCGGATGCATGAAAAATCGCAGACGGAAGAAGTTCATGTTAGTAGCATAGGCAGTGAATTAGAGACAAAGTTGAAAACATTGGAAGATGATTTGACTGAAGCCAAAACAACAATAATTGAAAAAGATAAAATTATTTTTGAATTGCAACAGGAAATAGAACGAGTGTCAGCAAATTTACGAACTAAAATGGACGAGTTAGTAAATGGCGACAAAAATAATGATGCAGAGACTGAAGCGAGATTGAAGAAGTTGGAAGATGCTTTGTCTGAGGCCAATTCAATGATTGCAGATAAAGACAAGATTATTATCTGTCTTCAAACTGAGATTAAACAATTTTCAGTAAACCTCCCACCTAAGGTAGAAGTTGGAGGTGGAGATGGTGATAGAAATAGAGAATTAGACCCGGTAGACGTTTTAACATTAGAGTTCAAGTTAAGGGAGGAAATTCAACAAGAGTACCAAAAGAATTTGAATGAAGTCGAGAAGAAATACAAAAAGGTAAGACTTTCTTGTGATATTTTGTTGCACGGCTTTCTGATTCTAAGTTGTTTTAATGTTGTACTTTCATTAGATGGCAGCTTCTGGCAGGGATATCCAAAAAGAACTGTCTGAAAGAACTAAAGAGTTACAGGAAAAACATAAGGAACAACTGACAGTTGTGCTATCAGAATGTGCGCTGAAAATTAAAGATTTACAAGAGGAAAAACAAGATTTGTTAGAGAAGCTGGAGGTGCTCCAAGCGGAATTTTACAAGGTTCAAAGCGAAGCTACGCTAAAAGAGGATACTTATGTCAAGCTGATTAAAATTGCAAGAAAAGAAGGCGAGGTATACATTTGAAAAGTGTACTAGACACACATTCTTAAATGAACGTTATTGCCATTTCAGAAAAATGCCGAGGAATGGAAAAAATGGCTAAAGCAGTTTTTTATGCAGTATATGAAAATAGAAACAACCAGCAAAGAAATCAGACTTAACATATTGCATAACATGAAGAAAGCAGATTCTGAGGTAAATAAATTCTATGTTCAAATGAATATGTATTGAATATTGCTATTTTGTGACGTTTTTTAGGTTGCTGCTCTTGAGAAAAAATATGATGATAAACTGAAAAAATACATAAAAAAGTTGTGAATTAGTGATAATGGTATGTGTAATTAATTGTTGGAAAATAAATGCATATTTTTTTAAGATATCAATTTTGGCAGCAGTGATTCATTCTAACAACCGAGAAAAGTATTGGAGAAGGAAAAATATGTCACTATACAAGAACTTACTAAACTGCACCTTGCAGTTTAGAATATTTTCTGACATCTTCAGAATGGAAATTGATGACACTCATTTCCATCATTTAGTTTGTTGACGTCTTATATGCTGTTAGGTGAACTGAAACTACAAGCTCATTGAAAAATTTCTTTATTTTTATGCACCCTATAGATGAAAAAGGTTCACTAATCACGTTAAATATGTATATTCATAAAATATGATTTTAGGCAATTATAATATATATTCAACATCAACATCAGGTAAAATATCCAGTTGTATAACAATATATTTGAGTCAGGGATGCAGTTCTTACATATTAGAAAAACAAATATAAGAAGCATTCATATTTCACAATTGTGTATCGAAACGTGAAAATAGAAAAACTGTGATAAACAATAGTCAATACAGTAATTAAAAAATAGTATCAATATTTCTAGGGCAGAAAGATACAAAAATAGCACGAATAGTTTATATAAACATGGGTCCAAAAGTGAAAAAAATATCTTTGGAATGGATTAACGTATCGACTTGAAATTGTATATAGTACATGTAGCTTTGTTACCATAGCCATACAAACATTTTAGTGGCCGAGACTATACCAGTGGTGTAGAAATGGGGAAATATTGACTCCTGCAAAAGAAACTAAAATACACTACCGCCCAAAAGTTTGGAAGCAGCGGGGTAAAATCAAAAACAAAATTAAACCCTCTGCAATTACTTTTATTGATATAAAATTAAAAAATGAACCAAAAGTAACTTAGAAAAAGCAGAAAATTAACAAATAATGTGAAAATAATCAAATTTTAGCTTCAAGGAAGTGCCCACCTTTTGCTTTAAAAATTTTAGCGCATATTTTAGGCATTCTATTAATTTCTTATAATAATTTTCGCCTAACTTCTTCCACTCAGTCTCTAATATCTGCCATAAATTTTCTGAGCTCGTAGGAAAACGATTATTCACCTTCCTGTCAAGTTCCGTCCAGACAAGTTCTGTTAGAGAAAGATCAGGCGGCTGCGATGGCCATTGCATGATGTTTAAAACCCCTTCTCATCTGTTTTGTTCTTCAAAAATTTCTGGCATAGTTTAGACGAAAGTTTATGGTCATGATCATGTTGAAACGTGAATTCAGGATGGCTGAGTCCTGAAGAATTTTGAAGTAACCTTCTCTGTTCAATTTTCCAGTTATCCTCACAAGATTTCCGGGTTTATTGTTTCCAAAACACCCCCTACCATCACATTATCACCACGTTTTACAGTGGGCACTGTACATGCTTCGGAAGCCCTTTCTTTCATTGAACGGCATACAAACACACGTCTATTGGATCCGAAAATCTGAAACTTTGATTCATCACTCCAAAGAACACTTTCCCACTAACCTATAGTCCAGTCTTTATGTGCCTATGCCCATTCTAGTCTATATTTCTTGTGTCTAATTGTTAATTTTGTTTTTTTGAAGCAACACATTCTTAGACACACAGACAGAAGTCGTCGTTTAACAGTTGTTACTGAGATGGTGTTTCCTCGCGTGTTAGTCACAGTTGCGGAAATTTGTGGTGCTGTTAAGCGTCGATTCCGTTTAGACAGACCTGTGATGAAGTTATCCGCTTGATTAGTTGTGGTGTTAGGCCTGCCTGATCTTTTTCTGTGTGTGTTAGCAAGAGTTACAAGAAATTCCAAGCCTAGCTGCGGTTTGACGTTCACTGTATCCTTTCTCACGAAGAATACAAATAGCACTTCGCTTTTGAAGCGTGATTTGCTTGCGTTTTGCCATTATCTGAGGAAAAATTATGGGAAAAGCCGTAGTCAACAGTTTTCGAATACTGATAATGTTATTTTCACAACTTGCGCGTGCCAAAACAAATACTACCGATAGCAACACGTCAAAGTACAAAAAAGCAACCGCAGAATTAAGTGTTTTGTCAACGTATAGGAATTTTTAAAAACATGTTGTGTAAACAATAGTAAAAAGCCATAAAGATGACATTTATTACACATTTTTACCACATATAGTAGTTGATGTTTCGTTTTGGCCAAAAACAGATGAACTTTTGGACGGTAGTGAATATTCAATGCATTGACATTTAACAGGTTGACTGCCATATATGGACGAGAAAAAATGCCCCAGACGCCAAGTACAGAATAATTATAAAAATTATGGAAGATTTATTCTATATTTTTGTAAAACATTAATCAAAACAGTAAAGGTTTCCCAAAAAAAAAACATCAGTGGTCGTATACGCCCGCCCGGGCACAGTCGGCATATTTCTACCATTGCTGCCAGCGGTCGTTTTGACTAGCTATGGGCAGAATCGAATGATTCTAATAATCGGATAGTTAGTATTCGAATGATTTTAAGAATCGATATATCACTCGAATGATCATTCACATGTTGTAAACATCGTTCAGTCAGCAGTTCTGATTTCTGATTCTCGTTTCTCGCTGCCGCGACGCCGCGAGCGATTTGAACAACGATTGCAGTGTTGCCGCTTTGCCAGTAATTACTTGCATTTGCAAGGAATGAGGAGCTTTGCAAGTAAACTTGCAAGGAATGGGTGCTCTGGAGGAATTTGCAAGTAATTGATGCGATGTTCATATTTTATGGATTAAAACATTCGTAACAGTTGCCATATTAGCATAACATTCTATGATACGGCGTGCGGGATTCAACCTAGAACATGGAGCCGAGCCAGCTGAAGTGAAAAAACAAATCGGGATAGAACGCATGATCACTAAGTAGGTGCTTCTGTTATCTGTCATTTTTCTCGGGACCATAAAGCCGCTGTGACTGTCAAGCCGCAGCAGTCTTGAGTCTTAGCAGAGCACTGAGGAGTAAAAATGGCCGTACTGACTGAAATATGAATACTCATCGTGAATCAATCAGTCGGTAGATATACATCTATTTTTGCGGAACACTCGTCACTCGGAATTGGAGGTTGTGTTTGGAGGTATGAGAAGTCATAGCACAGGTTCACCAAAAATTCATTCAGCGGTAGAATCGGTAGAATTAGACCTGAAGGAGATTCGAATACCTGTCATAACTAAACGAATAAAAACATTGAACTTTGCCAGTAATTGCAAGTAAACTGTCAGGTATTTGCAAGGAATTGCAAGTAAAACTGTCTGGTACTTGCAAGTAATTTGGCCACAACGCTGTGGCAACACTGATGAATGATTTTGTTTTAGTTGTTTTCGAACTTCGTGACGTGACGGGTGGTGTTTCGCTCAGTGGTGTTTTTCTTTTGCGGGTGATTTACGTTCGTCTTGTCTGTTTTGTTTAATACTAACTTTATCAGGCTTGGGTAAATTAAAATAAGGTAGTGTATATTCGTCCGTACATGTGCGGTCGACGTGACGTTTTGTTTAAACGGCCGTACATGTTTTAATTTGCACTGCTTAAAATAAATTAATCGTCCGGTTAGGTTAGCGCTTTCTTTAGAGGTTTTAATAATATTTCAATATGTACTAACATTTCAATAAACCATTCACCTGATCGAACTTAGGCAAGAATATCGAATGTGCGGCCGTTTAAACAAAACGTCACATCGACCGCACATGTACGGACGAATATCCAGTGCCTTAAAATAAATCTAAGTGTAAGTTTTTCTGTGAAAAAATAATTGTACTTTTTATTATTATGTTTTAATTGCAACAATTCTACCGGGAATAATTTTGTTACCGGTACCGGGACTCTAGCCACAGCGTAAATCAAATTCGTTAAATACCGATTTATTATAATTTGCCCATGCCTGATAGAATTATGAGACCTGGTGCTAAAAAATCCGTCGTTTGGGAATATTTTAAAAAATCTTCCAACACAAATTTTGTGCAATGCAATATTTGCAAAAAAGAACTAAAATTTTTTGGGAATACTACAAATTTGAATCAACATTTGAAGCGATTGCATGCAACTCAATTATTAGCAAATGAACCACCCAATAACGACAAGGATTTAGACAATAATGACCAAAAAGTGAATTCATTCAAGCACAAAGAAGATGAAGCTGGTCCATCAAGTAAAACCGATGAAATAATAGGAGAAAATCGAACGGGTTCATCGAATGACTCAACATTCCATCCTCCACCCCTAAAGCGAAGAAAGCAATTAAAATTATTTGGCGCTAAAACCAATGAATTGACTGACGTGGACATAATTGAAATAGATAATGCCCTTGTAAAAATGATAGTAAAAGACTATCAGCCTTTATCTATTGTCGAAGACGAAGGCTTTATTGAATATTCTAAAAGGCTTCAACCATTATATAATTTGCCGAGTAGGAAAAAGCTTTCAAGCATGCTTATCCCACAATTATACGAAAGAGAAAAATTAAAATTAAAAAATATGTTGCGCGAAACAAATAATATTGCAATCACTACGGACTGTTGGAGTTCAGATAGTAATAAATCATATATCACTATTACTTGCCATTTTATATATAGTGACAAAATGCATTCCAATGCTTTAGCTACAAGGGAAATGCTACATTCTCATACAGGAGAAAATCTAGCATTATCCGTAAAAGAAGTTTTGCAAGAATGGGACATATTTGAAAAGGTGTCTACAATTGTTTCAGATAATGCTGCAAACATAAAAACTGCAGTGCAAATACTGAACAAACATCACCATCCATGTGTGGCCCACACTCTTAATTTGAGTGTAAATGAGGCACTTAATGGAAAGCCCTTATTAAGCGCGATACTAAAAAAATGTAGGAGTATTGTTGGACATTTTAAACACAGCAACAATGCTTCTAATAAATTGAAAGCGGTGCAAGAGCAGATGGGGCTTCCTGTTCTTAAAGTGAAGCAAGATGTTCCTACAAGATGGAATTCTTGTCTAGTAATGCTGGAAAGATTATTGGTGATAAAAGATTCCTTGAGTATTACTATTACCAGTATTTCCAGTGCTCCAGAATTTTTAGATGCTCAAGAATGGACTATAATAAAAGATTTAATTCCTATTTTGAAGCCAGTGGAGGTTATCACCACAATCCTATCTGGCGAAAAGTACCCTACAATGTCTTCAATAATACCACTCATAAGAGGATTGCAGCATGCGCTAGTACGTTTCAGTACTGAAAATGAGGTCTGCACTCTTTTAAAAAATGATTTAGTAGATATTATTTCACGTCGTCTTGGAATTCTTGAAGTAAATAAGACTGTCGCGAAGTGTTCATTTTTGGACCCAAGGTTCAAAAAGTTGGGATTCGGGAACGAAACGAATTCTTCTAATGCTCAGAAATGGGTGTTTGAAGAACTGGTCCAACTGATAAGAAAGAAAAATGAACTAAATATAAATGACTTGGAGGAAAATAGACAGGAAGATGACTTAAGTAATCAAAATCCATCCAAAGACAATGATTTCGGAGTTTGGTTAAATTTTGACACAAGGTTATCTACAGTGAAGTCGACAGTTACCCCTACTACTGTTGCTACCTTAATAATTCGTCAATACTTGGAACTGCCTTTTGTAAATCGAAAAGAAAATCCATTAGAATTTTGGAAAGCACACAAACAAAGTATGCCTGAGCTCTATGAGCTTGCACTTAAATATTTAACAGTTCCTGGTACATCTGTACCCTCGGAGAGGATATTTTCGAAATGTGGACAACTAACCAACTTAAGACGAAATCGCCTATCTCCAAAAAACTTAGACCAAATAATTTTTTTAAATAGTTCTAATTTAGACTAGTATTATTAATTCAGAGTTTATGTTTGTATGGTACAAATATTTTGTTATGTCATGAAGTTTAATTTTATTATTTTATTTTATTATTATTCTAATATTTTGTTTTAGAAATTAACCTATATAATAATATATTATGTTTGCAGTTTTAAATCAAAGTTTAAGAAATGTAATTAAGTTTTATTTTACTGTTCAGAACAATAAGTTTGTTTTAGGAATAAATGTTTATTTTTCCAGTTTTAAACCAAAGTTAAATAAACTTTTTGTTAACATTAGTTTTATTTTTCTGTTATTATGTTACATATTTCCAAGCAGATTTATTATTATTATTATTACATATTTTGTTGCAAGGAATAAAGTTATAGGTAATGAATGCTCAATTCCAATCATGTATTGAGTTTGAGGTTTTAAGTTTTAACACCAAGATAGAATATGAAATTATCAAATCAATATAAATTACTGCTGTTATAAATATAATTAATAATCAGATAAACTAATATGCATAAAATTGAAATAAACTTTCGCCACTTGGCACATAATATACGTTAAAAAAACTATTGAGAGAAATCTGCTAAGGCACCCTATATTGTTATTCCCAACTAATAAAAAAAATAGTTCGATCGAAATAGAAAGAGCTATCAAAAGAATGCGCTTGAAAATTTAGATTTGTGATTCGATTATATTACCACACATAATAATAAAATTACGATGCGACAACATAAATTCTCAAGCGCATTTTTTTGGTAGCTCTTCCTATTTCAGTCGAAATTGTCGAAATATACCTACCACCAGGGCCGGCGCTAAGACTTTTGACGTCACGGGCAAGCCCAATTCTGCCGCCCCCCCTCCCACTTTTTTTCGTGCGCTCGGAAATCATTTAACATAGAACTCACGTATGTTAGACAATAATGCATAGTAATAGTTTTTTGTTTTCACACTACACATTTATTTATATATTTTGATTCTTAACAGTCTATGTACTCTATGTTACACCTATGTTCCTAACGCCGGCCCTGCCTACCACTTTTCGGGCCAGACCGCCAATTATTTCATAGATACGGCTGGGCTCACTGCTCACGCGTTGCTGCATGCGAAAGATGATTCACGAATGATCGCTCGAGACATCTGGTGCGAGACGCGCAGCGGCAGCATCGGTTTTATTTTGTTTCGAGCGGTCACACATTTGATTGAAGAGTGAATTATCATTCGAATCATTTGGTTGAAGTATTCGAGATATCTCGAATGATTTTGATAATCGAATGACCGATTATTTTTCATTCGAATGATCCCATCACTAGTTTTGACGGCGGTCGCGTTATTCGAGTCGTAACTTGTCGGGCTGAGAACTATCAGTCTAGTTTTGATCGCTGTTTGTTATGCACATGCGACGATGAGTAGTCGAAGTAGAAAAATTGTTGAACTAGCTTTGAAAGATGGCCAAATGTTAGGTAATAATTATTATTTATATTGAAATATATATTTTCAAATGGATATGAGTCTTTTGATACTCATGCGACTTTTCTGTCTGTAAATTGTTTTTGTTTTCTGCTGTTAGTATTCTGTATCTTTTATTATTTTTAAGTGACGAAACTGAACCATTTGGTTCATTTGACTCTGTTTTTACCATCTAGTGATGAAGAAATATTATCTAGTTCAGATTTCTCAGACTTAGAAAAATGCATACAAAGTTCCGTACAAACGAAAAATAAGGCCAAACGCAAATTGCAACTCATCTCAAAGAAATTGAGCTGTCGAAAAATTAAGTTTTTGAATCAACCATGCTGTTCCAAGTCACTTTTACCTGATGATGTCTTTTAGTCTCGTACGAAGAAATAGAAGCCGCTAACGTCTCAAAAAGGTATATCATCTGTTCATGTAAAAACAAACAAGAGCAGTTTATCAATAGATCTAGAACAGAACAAACAATTTCAACAATTCTTTGAAGTCGAAACCTTAGCGCAAACCCAGCCATCAAATACTGAGGGAAACCATCAGGAATCTAACAATGAAGTTGAAGTGATCCAAAATCTTCTAGAGCATAGGTGGACGCAGCCAGTTGGAAATCATCAAGAATTTGAATACACTGCAGAGGGTGGTTTACATGGAAATTATGCCGCAACACTTGTAAATGATTTATCGCCCTATAAATGTTTCCGTAGTTTCTTTGACGATGAAATTATTGACGAGATGGTAAATCAAACGAACTTATATGTAACTCAATTTTCTATGATACAAACGATATAAAGAAAGAATCAAGACTACACCGATGGGCTCCGACTGATAGAAAAGAAATGATTAGATTTATTGGTGTTGAGGCTTACATCGGTCTGGTAAAAATGCCTTCGTTGGAAAAGTACTGGAGCAATGACGACCTATATAAAAATGTTATTATACCAAAAACCATATCGAGAGATTGATTTCAGCTGCTTCTTAGAATGTGGCACTTCTCCGACAATGAAAGCTGGCTAGAAGGCGATCGTCTTCACAAGGGAAGCCATTAGCAGAAAGGCTTGGCAAAACTTCCAAAGAGTCTGCACTCCTGGTTGGACATTTTGTATAGATGAGTCTATTATCCCATTTCAAGGGCGATTGCTATTCAAGCAATATATTCCACAAAAAACCCATAAATATGGAGTAAAACTTTTTAAATTATGCAGTGATAATGGGTATACGTGGAATCTGCGAACATATGACGGCAAGGAAAAAGGGACGGCAACGCTTCTGTTCCAACTAACATCGTCATCAATCTCTCAAGGGACCTACTAAATTCAGGACGAACTATAATACTGTCGTGTGACAGCAGAACCTAGTAAGTCGACTTACTAGGTTTTACATTTTTACGTCATTTTTGAAAAGCCCGTAAAAAGTTCTACTAGTTGAATTTTTTTCTCTCGCTCAGACGCACTCTAAATCGTATATCTTTGTCTCATGTTTCCTAGTAAGTCATCAGAACAGCATTTAAAAAATCAACAAATGATGGCATGTCTACATGCTACGTTTTGAAGATTTTTTTTTGTAGGAAATTTGGCGGGAGACTCCGTCGTAAACGCACTTGCTAGTTTTTGCTAAATTTTCATGCCATGATTTCAAGCCGATTGAGTGTAGGCACGGATGCATGCTACAGCGTTTCCGCAGTCATGTTCCAACTGGCATAGAGTGTGGATCGGTGAGGACAGTCGCGAATTAGT
Organism: Acanthoscelides obtectus; assembly: GCA_963669975.1. Lineage (NCBI taxonomy): Eukaryota > Metazoa > Arthropoda > Insecta > Coleoptera > Chrysomelidae > Acanthoscelides > Acanthoscelides obtectus. The sequence goes on along the minus strand of CAVLJG010000008.1, from coordinate 59,529,361 downwards.
TTAACGTTAGTACTGTAGTTAATATCCAGAATATGTCGAGAGGAAAATTCATAACGAGTTTATGCATTACAGAGAGGTGAGTGCAAGCATCATACATTACATATAAGCCAAATGAAATATTAACTCAGGAGTAACATTGCAGTTTGATGTTTTTTTTTCAGTAAAATAAAAGATTATAATTACTACAAACAAAAAGCTAATTCTTGAAATACGGTTTTCGTATTTGAAATATATATTCAAACCGCTGACCTCTATTTATTTTATCTTTCAGAAATGAACCTCTCGAAGAGCGTCAGCAACATGATGAAGAACCTATATCAGATTATGACGATTCTGATGCAGACCCAAATTATGAGCCGTCAGTATCCCCTAGAAGGAAAAAAATTAAATTTTCGGACTTTGATGACGTATCGCTTGCGCCCCTCAAAAACAGGCAGCCTTTGAAAAAAGTCAACGAGAATGTGAATGCAAACTGCAGAGTTTCCCAAGAAAGGCCAGACAAGCAAGAAAAGCACCCCCTACTGCTATCATGCCATAATAATTGCAGGCAGAAATGTAGCTCAAAAATCAATGATGAGAACTTTAGAGAATTGATAAGAACGAAATTCTGGAGACTCAGCTTTGGCGAGCGTAGACTTTTTTTGGATGCTCATATCAAAAAATTTGAAATCAAAGTAAGGCGGCAAGAGGCTCAGCGCTCTTCCAGGAATGTTTCTCTGAAATATTTTCTACCCCTTCCAGTGGAAACTGAAGCTAAATTTGAAAAAATACAAGTGTGCAAAACAATGTTTTTGCATACTTTAGGACTTAAAACAGATGGTATGATAACTTGCCATATACATTCCAAAAAGCGAAGTGTAGAAGGAATTGCACAAACAGTGGATGAAAGGGGGTTAGTTATTAGAGGCATGCTAGAAGAACAAAAAATGAGAACAGAGGAAATTGTCATAAAGCATATAAACTCATTCAATCCGGTAGTATCTCACTATAATTTAAAGCACACCCCGAATAGACGATTCTTGCCACCTGACTTGACCATTAAATACATGTGGCAAGACTTCTGTAATCTACAGAAAATTTCATATGATCTATACAGAAGAATTTTTGAAAAACAGAATATTGGGTTTAAAAAGCCATCCCAAGACGAATGCGCTCAGTGTCTAAAACATAAAGTTCACATTATTCGCCAATGCGACGCAAGTAGTTGCAAGATTTGTTGTCAATTCGAAAACCACAAAAAAAGTTATACGGTAGCAAGACAGCACTATGAAAATGACTCCAATCAAGAGGTAATGCAAGATGAGAAGGTCTATGCTGTAGATATGCAGAAAGTCTTACTCTTGCCCAAAATGTCAACCAAGGAATCTTTTTTTGTTTCAAGGTACTTCGTTTATAATTATATATAATTGTATTAAACTTTTATATACTTCTATATTTGTTGTTGCAGGTTGGTCGTATTCAATGAGACGTTTGCGTCACTTCATAAGGACGGAAATATTTGCGTGATGTGGCATGAGGCTATAAGAGGCAGATCCGCGACGGATGTTGCATCGGCATACTACAACGTAATAAAAAATTCAGACAATGTTACCAAAAAATTAACATTCTGGGTAGACAACTGTTCTGCTCAGAACAAGAATTGGACACTATATTCTGCTTTTGCGACTTTTGTAAATTGTGAATGGGGTCCAGAAGAGATCACCCTAAAATATTTTGAACCAGGCCATTCATTTATGGCTGCGGATTCGGTTCATGGCCGAATCAGCACAGAAATGAAAAAACACCCAAACATTTATGATTTTGAACAGCTTCTGAAAATAATTGAGCAGTCCTCAAAAAAAACTAAATGTTTGCCTATAAATAATTTTGATTTTTTCCTCTTTGAAGATGGAAGCAAACAAAGAAAAAGCAATAATATACCTCTTCTTGAAAAAATTAAGCTCGCTCAGTTTCGAAAAGGATGCAGACACTTGTTTTATAAAGAATGCCATAATGAAACTGTCTTTCAGGAAGTCGAGTTTTTGAAAAAAAAAGTTGATCTCAAATTCCCTATACATCCTTTTGTCGAGCCACTGGGATTGAACTCAGAAAAAAGAGAAACAATTTTAAAAAAATTGGTACCATCCTTCAAAGATGAAAGAAAGAAACTATTTTGGCAGTTTTTGCCATCTAATGATAATTCCAAAGACTTATGTGTGGTATCAGAGGCTTAGCGCTTAAGTTCTTGTTCTTCTTGTATGTAGACTTGCTGTTTTATGTTCCACCGTTTTTCATTCAAATGTTTATTTTCCAGTTAGTAAGTAGATATGTTACTTTTTGTGTTCGCCTTCGCACATAAATTATATCAAATAAAACCTTAGTAAGTACACTTACAATATCTTTTTTTTTTATTTTCTCTAGTCGAAATTTTGTAAAAATCAGTAAGTTGACTTACCATTTTCTGCTAAAGTATCTTAATTTAATATCGAAAAAGAAACCATGAAAAAAAAACGTAAGTCACTTTTCTACCATAAACAAAACTATCACATGAATAAAATTGATGCTATCGAATTTAGCAAGTTACATAACCCTTCAGACAATTTTTTTAATATTCATAAAACTTAAACTTTTCGAAAGCCGAATGTTTATTGAAAATATGTTATTTCTCAAACCTGATAAAAAGTGACTTACTAGGTTCTGCTGTCACACGACAGAATAACTGACAAGTATTATAGAAGTCTCGAACTAAACAAATATTTTTCTGGGCAATAAAACACATTATGTTGGTACAGTGAGAGCTAACCGGCGTGGAAATCCGAAAGAAGTAATACAAAAAAAATTAACAAAAGGGGAAGTATTTGGACAAGAATATGAAAGAGGTGTATGCGTTTTGAAGTGGAAAGATAAGAGGGATGTTCTCCTTCTCACTACTAAGCATACTACATAAACTGTGATCTACAGCGACGCACTGATATGGTTCAAAAACCGAAAGAAGTAACCGAATATAACGAAGGAAAATCGTCGATTGATCAATCTGATCAGATGACCAGTTATAATTCACCTTTGAGAAAATCACTCAAATGGTATCGGAAACTTGCCATAGAATTTATTTTGGGGACAGCACCCGTAAATTCTCATATAGTATACAACCAGCTTGCTGATAAAAAAAATGAAAATTACGGAGTTCCGAGAAGAAATAGTTAGATCATTTTTGAATTATGAAGAAACCGATCATGAAAGTGAAACAATGCAAATATCACCGAAGAAATCAGTTCAAATCCATAAGTTGCTTAAAAAACAAGGACCTTTCGACAAAGGTTGTTATGCCAAAAAGAATCGGGGAGAAATAGCCAAATATTAGTTAAAAAAGGTTGTAACATATTGTAGTAGCTGCGAAGGCCATACTCATTTGTGTTTGGAATGTTATAATATACATTCAAAGTAGTTATATTATATGTGTTTGTAGTATACTATACTTTTTTCTTGTTATGTTTCGTGTAGCTATTTTAATTTTGTCAATAAAAAATAAATAAATGAAAATTGCTTTTTTTGTCAACAATTTTTTAACAATTCCAAAACTCGCAGTTACATGCGAGCCTTGTAAGCCACAGCGGTCGTGTACCGTATCTCAAAACATTCTAAATACGACCGCTGGCAGATGAGTATCGAATATTTCATCGGGTGCATAGCGGTCGTATACGACCGCCATGGCATACTGGTATATCTACCAGGCAGTCGTATAGTACCGCCATGGCAGTCAACCTGTTAAAAAATTACATAAATAGGGCGTTTTGAAGAATCTTTTTCGAAATATTCTATTTGAAGGAAAACTGGTTTGATTATTCGAGGGGATCTCTATTAAGAACTTCAATCCATTCTACTGAAAATACGCTGAAAGTAAAGTTTTACGTTTATTTGTTTCTAGTGTATTAGGAGAGTAATCCCATCTCACCATTGCATTATTGGATAAATGTTCAGGTTACGGTTAATATAAATGTGAATTCTGACGAAATCTAGTTCTAACGAGTAGGTCCGAGATGTCAGAACAAGGCGAATACGCTGTGGGTTACCTGACATTTAGTAGTCAGTATGTTTCTGTCTCCCAACAAATACGGATGAATTTGACGAATTTTATTTTCTTGAAAGCCCTTTACTGAAATGCAACATTGAAACTTATCATGTGGTTTTTATGTAGATAATCTCACATGTTTGGCCAACGAAACCATATTTATATTTGAAACTCTTCTTTAATGTAGTAAACGTTTCAGTCACAATGTTGTCATGTACTGTAGAAGCTCACTACTGTGAAAAACGTGGAAGAATATCCTTTACAGAAGTTACTGTTGTTAAATGTTGGAAAAACAGAGCATGTCAATCTTTTATTTTCTAGTAGAGATGACACAGGGGAGATTGAAAGGTTCTATTGATAATATTGTCTTTACCTCACACAGTAAACTGTTCTGGTACACAGATGCTATCAATTTATCATGGTAAAATAATCAAGTGCGCAAAAAATACGCGGTGGCAAGAAAAAATCAAATGTGAACGCTTAAATGGTTCTGACGACGTCGTGCATACTTTGATGTTCTCGTCGCAGCCAGTGTGAGAACGCTCACTGGATGACGGATATTTGTTTGTTTGAACGAATTAGTCAGAACTTGTCAGAACAAAAATTCGTCAGAATTTGCATCCATAGTAACCATAGCCGTTTTGACTCTCATTAGAAACTTCCTGTATCTTGGTAATAAGACATTTAAGGACATATGTTTATAGGGATTTTTTTGAAATTTCTCCAAAGTTCAGGTTCATTAAATGGAATGTGTATACAATTCAGAAATAAGTTATTGATATTTGTGTAGGGATGGAATATAGAATCTAAATGTTTCAGAACGAATGAAAAAATGAAACCATCTGTTCCACAGTATGTTTTCTTCCTAAAATATTCAGTTGGCTCCTATGTATATCTAGATAACGAATGCTCCACAATACTGGTATAGTGCTTCAAGACTTAACTAACATAAGGAGGATTTTAGCAACAAAAGCTCAACTGTAAGCAACAAAATAAGTCTTCACCGATTTTGGCGGCTCGCACTAAAACTACCACTTTCATAGCTCCATCTCCCCCACGCATATGCAAGCTACCTGTGTGTGGTCATAAGTTTACAAACATATTATGTTAGTTTTGTCTCATACCCTTGAAAAGTTTCTCGTTACGTACGAGTATTCTGCAAGTACGTATGCCTGTCACCACAGATTATTGGTAGACTACAGATAATACTCTCTCCACTACTTTCCAGTACCACCTGTGGCATAGGAGATACTTTTCCAGAAAATGTTATTTAACCACAGTCGCGCGGCGCTCCATTATCAATATACTTTAAACTATACACATCTCCAATCAATTCATGTTACACGTGTTTACAATATTTTTTCTTCATTATCATCACTGAAATATTGCTATTTGAACTGTGCAGATCTAACACTCTCTTCCAGTATCAGATGTGGTGACTGTCGCTTCCAACCGCAGGAGTTAATCACGATCATTTTCCGGACCCCTTTTTTGCCTCTTTTGCTGTTAAATTAGTTATTGACCGCTCTCTTAGCAAACTCTTTCTCTCTTATCGACACAGCTATGGACATCAAAAAATTCCTTTTACTGTAATGAAACTATAATTTCTCCCTATTGCACACAGTTCTTCAATGGACGAAATATCACTATATCCTCTTAATGCCTTACACAGATCTTGCCTGATACTGGTCCACACAGCTACAAAAACTTCACATTTCTATTTTTGGAATCAACCATTGTCCTGGTATTTTTTGACCCTGATGACATTTTAACAAGTGAGACTATTACGTATTTTTAATGCAGTTAGCCAGACTCGCTTTCTTTAGATAGTGCTCAAAGGAGGGTACAAAAGGATTTTTTCGCGACATCCCGTAGTGAACTGAGCGTTGACAGATTGAATTTCCCCCTCTCCACAAAGTTTTGACAATTCAAGTTACCGTGTGGTTAGGTGGCGCATCTGTTGACGGATAATACTAAACATAACATGTTTGAAAAGTTTAAATTTGTTGTGCTTTGCACTTTTGTTTGGTGTTCGTTTAAAATGATTGAGTATTTACTATTCCTCGTTCGCGAATTCTTTTTCGAATCAACAGATTTAGTCGTGCAATTTTTGCATCTGGATTCTACACCAGTACCATCCTTCAGAGATACTTATTTCAAAGTTGATGCTCCCAGGGGAGAAGAATGGTTGGACAAATATCATGAAATCACCTTTTTGAAATCTTTATATTGACAAAGACATCTTTTCAAGACTTATTGGTGTCAATTTTAAGGAATCCTAATACTAATAAGCTGGTGCTGAAAAAGTTTACTGGGGGAAATGTTAGAATTGGGCCTGTTGATTTACTGCTTGTATTTCTAGTTTATATGGGAACCCAGGATACCTTGAATTCATTGGGCCACGGATTCAAGTTAGCAGCATCATCCATTATGAAGATTGTTAACTTATATTTATACGTCATTGTTAACATGAAGCACACATTAATTTGTTAGCAGTCAAGTGAAATGGAATTTGAAACAATAAAAAACGGCTTTGTTTCATACCCTGGTAAATAATTCAGAAACTATAGTCAGTGGTCACACAGTATGGTAATTGAGAGTCAAATGATTGACATGCTTAGCATAATTGCCTATATATAGTTCCTATATCTACGAAGACTTCAAAATCTTCTCCCTCGTCATTTAAAAGCAAGGGGATCTGTTCCTCCATTTTCTTGATTTATTTTTGGATAATTTCCTTAATTTTCGGCACTATCAAAAATTTTCCGATATTTTTTTTTTCAACTGACATTGACATAAGACCTGTCACCCGCTAGTACCCCATCGACGTTAAGCGGTTACCCGTACCACGTGATTTTTTTACATTTGGACGGCGTCATATCCACCTTCCCGTATTCCCGTTATTCGCGAAAATTTGAGTATCGGTCCCCGGAAGTGCACTGTGCTACACCGTGGACTCGCGAAAAAATTCTTAAAGTGACACCCCCTACTTGTCACTGTCAGTTTGACAAAGCAATGGTTTAGAGTCTGGAGCGTGTGTTTTAATTTACATTTTCTTGATCTTAACGGCGCTCTCACAGTCAAGCAGAGTTTCTGACTGGAATCGGGGGGGTGATAGGGAAACGCTAGTAGGACGGCGTTGTGACAAGGCAAGCGCTCTACGTTAGAAAAGGATAGTAATACGCAGAGGTGTGCTGTTCGCGTGCCTGGGTGAATTTGCATATTGCACAGAGTCGGATTTGATTCGGATATACGATCTAGCGTAGGACTGTTTCCTATTTTGGCGCATAGTATACCCCAGCTCTTATTACTCTTATTACCGTTATTGTATTGTATTATCGTGTTGTTATTGTTGAGTGTCTTTCTTACCAAGGTATCAAAAATGAACAATAAGAGAAATAAACGTGGCGTCTCGAAGAAGCCGCATTTAAATACGAACAGAAAAAAAAAACGTTATCCAGATAGAAAGGTAGGTACCAAAACAATTATGAATTTTAGCATTCATTTTGCCAATAAATTAGACTATACGTAGTTACTATTATAACTATATTTTATATGTTATTTTAGCTTAAAAATGACAGCAAGGTTTCGCATATGCATTCTCTAACAGAGACAGATGGCATGGATCTTCAAATTCAGGTGTGTATACCCTTTTTTTTAGATTTGCACCAGAGGCTGATATCATTTCTAGCAATTCTGATTAAAAATGCAGTAAGTTTACTTCTTGACGTCGATAATAATATTGTAGAGCAGTTTAACTCGATCATAGCTAAATTCATTGGGGGTAAACGGATTAATTATTGCAAGAAGAGATCCTACCAAGGAAGATGTGCTGCAGCCGTAGTGAGCCACAATACACAGCGGCCTGTTTGTGTGATCCAAAAGCGGCTACTCCCTAGTTTCAGTCCAACCTCTTTGATTGCTAAAGTTGAAGAAAGGAGAGCGCACAAAAATCTGAAAAAGAAGCTGAAACCAAGGAAAATTAAAATCAGAGATAGTGATACTAAAGAGAACGCATCCTATGGGGAATTCTGTGAGAAGCCTGACATGAGCAACGAAGATATAGAGGCTGCCAAGGTAGAATTCTTGAAAAAACTTGCAAAAACCGACTCCGAAATTTCCCAGATCGAGCAAGCCACAAAATCTCAGGATTGCAATTTGTGGCGTCTTCATCGAAGAATGAGGTTAACTGCGTCTCGGTTTGGTGAGGTTTGTAGAAGAAGAGATACAACAAGTTGCAGAGCTCTAGTAAACGCCATAATATACCCAACCGAATTCTTTAGCAAGGCATGTGACTATGGAAAAAAGCATGAAAGCGTGGCAAAAGCAGAAATAGAGAAATTATATTCGCAATCAGAAGTACAATCTTGCAGGTTGTTTATTGATAGGACCCATCTATTTCTGGCAGCAACGCCAGATGGTTTGATAGATGAAAAAGGTCTGCTAGAAATTAAATGTCCATGGTCGGCTAGAGAAATGACCTCTGAAGAGGGCATTCTTAACAAAAAAATTACGTTTTGGATAAACGATGAAATAAATAAAAAACATAAGTGGTATTACCAAATTCAAGGGCAGCTACACGTCGCACAAAGAGAGTACTGTGTGCTTGGTGCTTAGACCCCGTATCGTTTGAAAATAGACGTCATTCAAAGGGATGACGTTTTCTGGAAAAATGAAATGGGAGAGAAATTGAAATTCTTCTACATGAACTGCTTGCTCCCAGAACTGGTCGATTCCAGGAAAAGCAGAAATATGCCAATCCGCGATCCCGATGCGATCTTGAAGGCACAAGAGAACCGTTTGAACAAGAAAAAGAGTTCTTGAGAATTGGCTATTTTTGCTGTACTCGGGTACCAAAATGGAAGAGATTAGCATATTACATTGTACGCCGTTACTAACCCCTTCGGTGTGCAGATCTCGCATTAGCAGCGATGTGCGAGATGTTATGCTAATCTCTTCCATTTTGGTACTAGTACCAGACGTTCACTATTTATTGTATGTTATGTATATATTGTTTATTTAAATAAAAGTCAATCGTCAGGCTTAATAGCACGTAGCATCGGCTAGCTTTATCTAGTCTGTTAGATGGCGAATATTGAAATGTCACATTGACACGTTAAGCGCCACAATTGGGGGTTTTGTACAAAAATATGTAACTCGCAATTTCGAAACGGGAGCAATCTTGGAATCATATTTTTAGTGAAGTACTGTATTCTACAAGGCGACGACTCTTATTTGAGATATTAGCAAGTATGTTATCCGCCATTTTGTGACGGCCGCGATCTTGATCGGAAACTGTTTTCGTATTACTGTTTTGTTCAAGTACTTCCATTTGATATCCATATTGGGGTGATTGAACAAAAATGATTTTTTGTGGGATCACCTCTGAAGCATTGCCTATTGTATAAAAAGAAATGATCAAAATCGATTAATAATTTCCCCTCTTTCATTGAAGTCTATTAAAAGTGTCACTTACTGGTCCGATGTTTATCTCGAACGACCGACGTCAAAACTGCTACTTGGGACAACAAATTATCTGAATACGTCCTTTCTTAGTCCGTACACACCGCCGCGTTGCTTCGACTGGCAGCACGAGATAGTGGATAAAATTCGTGTAAAAGCCTATTTGCAGAGGTTTTCGCGCTTCAAAATTGACGCTTCATTTTTGAATATTTTTCAATGAAATTTTTACAGTGCACTAAAAACAAGACTCCACAGGGTGCTATAGAGCCACTTTTTCGTTTTTTCCTCTGGGTTATTTTTAAAAAAATCGAGAAGTCGAACAACAATTATCTGCACTTCCACCAACCATAACTCTTGAACAAATTTTTTTTTTAGAAAAGTGGCTCTATAGCACCCTGGACAAATATCTTCTGAACATACTGTAAAAATTTTATTCAAATATATAGAAAAATAGAGCGTCAATTCCGAAGCAGCTAAACCCTTGTAAATGGACTGAAACTCACTGCGTCGGAGCCGCCTTAAGGTATAAAATACAACAATGCCAAGAAATACAAGTGGTGGACAAAGTCGACAAGGTGCTAATTCCACAAAGTGAATAAAAACAACAGCCATCTATACTCATTTTATGTGTGCAAGAGCGAGTTGCAGCTGTGATAAGCTCCGCAGATGATGCAGTTAGGCGATCTGTTTATTTATACATATGATACTGATATGTAACCGCCAAAATCGGTGCTTCGAACTTATTTGTCTTTGTAATTTTGTGCAATCAATCTTTTTTAAAGATCACATTGTTTTAAAAATACTTATATGGATTTTCTGTGCTACTCAAGATAAATGTTGCAAACAATTTGAACACTCCAAATTATCCACAATAAATCGTAACATCATGATACTAAAAATATTTAACATATACACACAACAATCATCCAAGATCATTTTCACTAACCATTTTGCAAAATGCACTAAACTATAATAAACATAATACTGGTCGAAAAATCAACAGGAAATTACTGTACTCGACAACATCAGCATGCTGTACAATTATTTTGCTCTTGAGTATTGAGATCAGGATCATTCAGGTCTTTGGGTCTACCTCTTCTGCCTGGAAGCATTGATCTGTCTACTGCAGTCTCCATTCTGATCATGACTCGTTCTAGTAAAATATCAATGGCTCTGGTCACGTTCTGACCAGTTGCTGCGCTGGTCTCGAGGTATGGAAGCCTGAGAATATGCATCATCAATTTAGCATGCATGAAGTAGTCACTTGGTGATGATGTATAGAAATCTTGGAAATTTTATTTTCCACTGGAACACTGCCAATTGAAAGGTCTTTTAATACAGAATAAGAAATAATATGTCGATTTTGACAATTCATTTCATCTCATCTCGTTGTTTCTTATTTGAGCAGTCTGCAGAACATTGGCTCTTGTCTGGCAGAATGATGTTTCCTCAAAATATTCCTTGGCTCATACAGAGGAGATTTTTTATCAAGTAGAAGATAGAGGAAGACAAAAGAAAGGAAGAAAAGAAGAAAAAGGGGGGAATCGAATTAATTAATAAGAGAAAGTTGATTAATTCAGAATCTGAAAGTTGCTTAATTTGATTTGGGTGATGCCAAATGATTTAAAATTTATAGAGCCAGCCTTTTATGTTTAGGTACTTGAGCCTGAGTATAGTCCACTGGCCAATTCATTGTCTGTTCAGAGCAGTCATCTCAAAGGTTTACGATTTTTAGGACGTATATGTCCCTGCTAATAAGTTACTTGCACATAAGGCATTTATTTTCACACTCAAGTACGTATTAGACTAAAAGCATCATTTCTTGAATTTTTCAAAGTACCCCACTGGTCTTCCATGAAATGGATACTGTCGTTTCATTAAAGAACAGAACATATAATTTTATGCACTCTTGTACTAAGGATACCCTCTAATATGGTATTCCAGATAGTGTCAAGTAGGTTGACTCTGACTCTGGATTATGTTTGGCCTGAGTTAGACCCCTGAGAAAAACTTCAGCTACAAACATGTATAACAAAGAAATCCAATGGATCAAGTCAGTTAAATAAGTGCATACACTTAGTCCATAGTCCCCACCCATTTGACGATGTTGTGATCTATAAATTTCTTCCCTGTCCTACCGTTAGTACCGACCATCTGGCAACGTTGCTATAACCCTGCCTATGTAGTGTTTAGTGACACCTTGTACGGACTCTAAAAGCTGGGTATAATATGGAAAGGTTGATTGATTTTCAGTGTCACTTTTTTACTTATGTTTTTGGATCATCATCACTTTGCCTAATTTCTATCTTCTTTTTCTTAAACTAGCTAAGCATATTAGCTTAATTAGAGCACAATTAATATGATATATCATACCCATAGGATTGTTGGTTATCTAGCCACATAAATGAAATAACATGTTTGAATCCATTCTTTTTACTAACATACTTTAAAAAACAAAAACGTTAGCGAAACGAAGGAATTCAACCATAGTATCATTTAGCGGTCAGGCAACCATGGAATCCTATCAGCATGAAAACCACAGGATGAGTTTCAGATGTTACATATCATACCCATGTTTCTCTGCAAATTCTCTAGCCCTCCATTCAGCCACAATGCGTTTATCTTCCATATCAACCTTGTTCCCACACAAAATTATATCAGGTGTTTCACAATATGCATGAATCTGAAAAACACTCCATATACAAAATGTTCCATATAGTGATCTTTTAACATACATCACATCAACAACTTGTTACTTGAGAAGATATAGGCCAGACAATAATCTTAGTACACATATAGAAATACAGAGTGCATTGGAGTTCAATGAACCCAACTGTTCAAAGGATGTAACAGTGAAAAATTCCTGCAATTGTTGAAAAACAAAAATCTAGAGGGAAAATTAATGAAGGGGACACAATACATCTAAACAATATCAATGCAACACTTCAATACTCTGATATAATCTACTGGAAGCAAAAATATATGTCAAGTCACTTTTTATCTGTAAGTTTAGTAAGTTACAGTTTTGAATAATACTCTTGAACATAATTTGATTTGTTAACCAATCCTTCCTTGTTAACTTTTGCTTCCAGAGACTTTTATAAAGCTTTTGGTTGTGTTTAGCATACACGTAAGTTTTCTTGAATTTTGAACAAATTTTAGTGGTTGGTAACTTCTACTCACATCAGTGACATTCTAGACATCTTTTCTAGGTATTTATTATGGCAAATTTATCACAAAACCTATGTTTTGTCATAATGTCATTACTGCAGACTGATTACATATAATTAGCTGTGGAGAATAATACATTAATACACTGTGTGTATAAAAATATCTAGTTAAACCTTTTAGGCAATGTTCTGAATGTCCAACTGTTTTTGCATAATTGAGGTTTTTGTAATATTGAATATTATTGACTTGAATAATGATTATTATACCAGCTACAAGAATATTAAGATCTACATAAGGTACAATGGTTACATTCAGTCACACTTAGCTATTATGAGCACGCACTGTGTGAAGGATGGATTATAAGAATATTGGTCACTATTCACTGAAAACCTGCTGACAAGTAGCACAGCTACTCAACTCAGCATCACCTGTTTCACATATCTGACTTCTGCCAGTTAGTCTCAAGGGTTTCAAAAAGTGTTGGACTAGATAACGTCTAGAGCAGAATAGCTGAGTTATACTTATAGCACTAGCTGGTAGCAGCTAGGTGCAAGTGAGTGTAACAATAGATACATAAATATAAGGGGCCAGGTAGATGCATCTGAATAAGACTAGTATCAAAACATCTATAGCAAAAAAAAAATAAGCAGAGCATAGTAGCAGACAGGGAGATACATCAACGTTCACCACAATTATAAATTTGTCCTACCCTCAGCTGTTCAATCCAATTACGAATTTCAAGAAATGATTGCTCATTTGTTAGATCAAAAAGGAGCAAGAATCCCATTGCATCTCTATAGAATGCTGTTGTTAAGCTGCGGAATCTGATTCAAAACAATTACTTTATGGTGTGATTGAAAAAAAAATGTTGGTATCATATTTCAAATTTAGCAAATTATACCAGTAAAACTAAAATAATTTATATGTTTGATGCAAAGTTAAGTATATTACCTTTCTTGCCCAGCTGTGTCCCATAGTTGTAAATGTATCTTATATTTTCTGCCTTTAGACTGGTAAATCTAAAAAAGTGTTGGTTAATTCAGATATATTAACGAAAGTGCAATATTTTACCAGTCGTTTTTCTCTGAAATCAATCCCTACAGTGGATATAAATCTTGAGTTGAACGATCCATCTGTATATTGGTACAAAAAGCTAGTTTTTCCTACACCTGAGTCACCAAGAGCCAGAAATTTGATCAAGTAATCATAGTCCATCTGAAAATTGAAGAAAACACTTTAGAGGCAGCAATTACTACTATAAACATATTATATTTAATAATCTATCTCTTCGTTATTATTATATCCAGGTATGCTTTACCCATTTTTATTTCAACACTTCTCTTTAAAATTCAGAGATAATTCCAACAGTTTAAGATCAAATTATTATACATTTTATATTCCAATTTTACTATGAATAATCGTTTTATAATAATTTAACTACGATAGCTTTATATAAGGAAAAGGAGAGTTGGCAGAAGGAACCTCACCTTGGAGGCAATTTTTATAAGGCTTGTCAGTGCCTATATCAAAGACGAGACTGGAGGACAGTTCAGCGGATAACCTTTCTACGGAAGACTACAATGGAAAAATATTTTGATTTGATACGTTAAAAATTTGTTGAAATCAGTCAGAATCAAAAATATATACATAAAAACCACCTGTCTCTTATATTGACACGGCTGACACTGGCCGTCACGGCGTTGACTTGACACATGCGTTGACACATAAATTCAAGGTTTGTTCCAGGTGCACTATTGGTACAAGAACTCAAGATCTTGCCAAATAGTTGCTTCTGTAAACAATATAGAATGGTTTCGAACATTAGGTTATCATCTTATCTTATTAGCATTATCTGATATTCTTGATTTGGCGTTCGGGCTTTACATATTTAAATAAATTGCAACAATAACTACAGTACTACACCACTGACACCTTGGGTCCTGGTTCTCAAGTCCTCTGCCTGCTGCCATCTATCCTTTGTTTCTTTCATTACTTGTGTACAGGTGCGGATCGAGTGAACACATCAGAGGAGGATTGGATCATTTTGCACCCTAGCTTGAAGAATAATGATCATAAATCATGACTGTAACTTCCTCGAATACAGATAGCCAGAGTGTCTTGAATCAGATGGTGACGATCAAAATGGAGGGTGTCCTCAGTGTAGGGATTTTCCTTTACAGAGCATACGAGCCCCTTCCCACTTCAGTTGGCTCACTTCAAGATTTGTACCAAAATATGCCTTTATAAACTAAACATGACGAAACTATTTACTTCTAAAACAATTTATTTTCTCAAAAACATTTTAGATACACTCTAGTCGTAAAAAATACATATTTGAAATCACGTAGACCTATAACTAATAGAACATCTGAACAAATCAACAATGTGCGAATAAATGCGCGAAGTTAACAAAGCAACAATTGAAAGATTACCATTGGGTAACATCACCTTTATTTTTTATTACGGCTGAAATTCTTTGGGGCATAGTGTTAACCAAATTTTGGCAAAAATTTGGTGTAAAACAATCCCATATTTCTTGAAGCTTTTGTCTCAGTTCGGTGATTGTACGAGCAGGATGTTGTCGTAGAAGCTTTTTTATCTCGTGCGACAAAGTTTCAATAGGTGACAGATCTAGACTGCTAGAAACCCATTTCAAAAGTGGTACATTATTTTCTTCCATCCATTTTATAGCCTTTTTTGAGGTATGACACGCTGCACCATCATCATGAAACACAAAATCTTGGTCGGATGTCAAACATTCTTCCATCACTGGTAAAAGCTATTCTTCTAAAATTGCCAAATATTTGTTTGTATCCACATTTCCATCAATAAAATGAAGCTTTCCTACTCCTTTTGATGACATACTGCCCCAGACCATAATGGATGCTGGAAATTTCACTTTTCTATTCAGACAGTCAACATGGAATGCTTCATTTTTTCCGAATAACTCTACTGCGACTGTCACCAACACAAACTTCGAATCGGGCCTCATCACTCCATTGTATTGCACACCATTGGTGAGGTGTCCATTGTCTATGTTCTTTAGCCCATCTAAGCCGATTTTTCTTTTGCAGTGGAGTTAATAGTGGCTTTTCTTTGGCCTATAAACAAGTTGTGCAACTTTAGGGTTTTTACTTCACTTTTTTTTATAAGAAAACTTACCTTGAAAGTGTTAAATCCCAGTTTGTGGGCCTCTCTATGAATTGTGGACCTCGAAATTCTCCTTCCAACAGCGTCACTCCACAGAGCACTTAATTGTAAATAATTGCCATACCTGTTTTTCACGATTATTCTTCTTAATGCTCTTCGGTCGGCATTTGTGATATTACTTTTTTTCACATATCGTGGCTTACTATTAACTGAACCAGTTACGTTATATCTTCTAACAATATTTCTCACACTGTACCGCGATAAGTCTAACAAAGTTGCAATTTCTGAGCTTGATTCCCCAGAATTAAAAAAATTAACTACCAGTAACCGAATTTTCTCACTAATATCCTTTCCTCTACCCATTTTGAAAACCTTAACTACCCAAAACTATTTTAAACGTATTCTGAGAGCTGTGATTAATAAAAACAATTGTCATGGCTTTTATTTTTCCCAGCCAGTAATTGCAACATGTGTTATTTTTATGCTGCAAATTTGATTAGGGAGGGATAAAGTTGGTGTTTTCTACTATATATTATCAAAATATTCATTGTTAATATTTTAAACCTATAACACCCTGTTATATTTTCATTATTTGTGTTTGATAAGAAAAAACTAAGATTTCAATAGTTGGGCCAACTGAAGTGGGAAGGGGCTCGTATATATAGGTCAGGCAACAATCAGGTAGTTTTCTTATAGTACCACATACACCAAAGTCTTAAAATACCCGAGATATTAGAATCCAAAAAACTTTGAGTGGGTCAGCCCGACCCTGCATCCTACGTCACAATACGATGTTTTGTGGCAGGTTGCCAGGCGTGGCGATTTTTCGCCAAAGTGGCGATTTAACGACTTCAAATGGCAACTCAAATGGATAGCTTGACGAATGGCGCGAGTGGCGCCCAGTATCCAGCAAATTGGCGATATCTGCCGATTTTTCTGACAGTAATTAATTTGAAATCAATTTTTGCTGATATGTGTATGTATACGGTGAGATTCAAATTTGAATGAGATGAGCGCAAAATTTGCATATTTAGCATGATTTCGTGAGCAATTGTGAGACTTTTTGGTATTTGCCCACATGCACCTTCCTATAGCAATAATGAAGTTGTGGATTTGATGTTAGTTTACGGTGTCTTTAAGATTCGACGAATAATTCATGAGTGCATTTAGATCATTTCAGATATCGCCCACAATGTTGCAAATCTGAAAAAAAGTTATCAATAGTGTTTTTAAATCGAACGGTGGCAACTTCAGCAGTATTTACGAGCAAAACAACGGTGATAAGGCAGAACTTGATGAAATGGTTAGTTAGTACTTTTTTAGTATTTCTTTTTTACGTTTAACGTAGTAGTTTCTGAAAAGGAAGGTCTCAACTCTGAGGACTATTTTTATTCTACAAACAACAAGAATTTTTAGGCATTACGGGGAATAGATAAAAATTGCAGGAAATTATTGGGAAGAGCGGTGAGTTGTGGAAATTTTGTACAATTTCAAAGTAGAAATTACTCAAAATTAAAGTTGAGCAAGATGTATAGAATGTCTGTTTTCGAATGTTGGTCCTCCCAACAGGCGACAGCACAGCCGCACCCATTGGAAATTCCGATTCAGAATAGCGCAAGAAATCAATTTAGCCGCGTAGAAAGAAGCCATTCTCGCATTTGTTTTGACGCGGCACTAATGAGGTTTGAATAGTGTCTACAAACGTAAAGCAAGAGGGCTAAACTAGTTATATGAAGAAGTTTATTAAGGCAGTTGCTAAGGCCCGTATCGTCCGTCGTCCCTACAATTGTAGGGCGCGTTTATGGCCTCCTTGATTGTCATACTCCTTTCTCTCCTTCAAAAATTTCTAGATTACACTTGTCCCGTGTCAGCGTCAGGGCTCTCCAATTGTTAAGATATGTTTTCCTTTTAAATTGTAGGAAATCAAGGCCATAAACGCACCCTACAATTGTAGGGACGACTTACGATACGGGCCTTAGAGCATCGATTTGCCTGAATTTTCCGTAATATGTATCTAGTGAGAATTTTGGTGAATTTTTGGATATTACAAGGACTTGGGAGGATTATTGATGAATTATGGTGAAAAAGAAATAATCATTGGTGATTTCTTGAAGCCACAGGAATTACGAGGATTGTTTTATATTTGTTATATTTTCCTTTATTCTACAAATTATTAGCAACGGTCACGTGAAAGGACGTTGGCCGCAGTGATGGAAGATTCCCTCCTTGCCGACGCGAATTAGCTAAACAAACACCTCTCCAGGACCCGCCGAAAAAAAGAGAGTTTCAGTTGTCACAGCCGCCTTTGATTGCAACTCGCCTCTTGACCTCTACATCGTGATCAGACTTACCGTAGGGAGACTGGAAAGCATTATTCTATGGCACATAATACCTGGATATGAAAAGCTTCTGTAGAGAGTGCTGTTGTGCGAAGAAACTCGGGGAAACCCTTGTTTGATGGCGAATGCTTCAGCGATACCGGATCAACCAGATTCCATTATGATGAAATCGCCAAGAATAATCAGAGGCATGGTGACTGATGTGTAATGAAATGTGAGGAAAGACGCGTTCAACAAGTTAAACTGTAAACCTCCGTTTGTTTTATAAAAAACTCGTATACTGTGTATGGTGTAGGATGGATTAATGCTTGTTTCCGAAGCTATTTTGTTGAGTATACTTATAACTTCTTCCGGTATAAGTGATTGCCCATACGATAAGGAATGCTTCTTTTATAAAAAGATTTTCATTTATAACTTAGGATTATTGTTATCTCATAAAACTTCCACTTGACACACATCTGAATTAAATTTGTAGGTGGGCGAAACAGCCCAAAATTACGGTCTTCCTTTCCTAGCTTGACGAGTTTATTTTAAAAGCTTCAATCAAAATATTTAGTAATTTTCTACTGTCGTACATAATGCAGTATCTTACTTGAGTGATTTAGACCCTGACACGAATCTAGAGAAAACAAAAAGTCTACGATTTCATACCGTTCAAAATAATGTTGTAATATACAAATCACGGTAGGCAGCACAACACTTCAAACGAACGAGTGTAATTTAATTAGACTTTGGGGTCTGCACGGTGACGACACGCTATCATGGAAGCTTCAATGTGAAAAGTTGACAACCACATTAAACTCGCTTATTTCCATGTTTAGAAACATACGTCAATATTAAACATAGCTCATTTAATCTCACTTTATTACGCCCAGGTCGAATCTCGACTCCGTTTTGGAATTTGCTTATGGGGTAGCTCTACCCATGCTCTGGATGATTTCATTGCACGGAAGAAAGTTGTCAGAAGTATTGCTGGAATCTCTACTGAGTCATGTTTGAACAGTTTTAAGTTTTTAAAAAATTGCTCTTACGTGTTTATATATTTTAGAGTGATGTTTATAAGATATTTTAACTATAAAACAGATTTCCATTTGTAGGTACTATACACATTATAAATACAAGACAAACAGATCATTGCAAGTAAACACCAGTAAGAAATCCTTTAAGAAAGAACTCAAAAGTGATATGTTGGAAAACTGTCTTGGTAGTTTTTTTTTTCATGAAACCTTACAGGTTGACTACCATGAAAAATCGTAGTAAATGTCTCTGGTGCCAACTTAAAAAAAGTGAAGCTTCTTGCATCTGACGCTATACTAAGTAATTAATTATCCTTATATTTTTTATTAGCATATATATTGGCAAAAATATGTCAGCGGTCGAATACGCCCGCCGCGGCATAACTGACATTATCATTCCCTTAGTGCCAAGCGGTCGTCTTTTACGAGTTCGAACTTGTGAACTCCAGATCAGAAACATGGAATAAAAATGCTTTGTAATTAGGTTAGTTTGTTTTTGTCGGTCGAAGCGTTCAGTGGAATTCGAAAATAACTCCGTTCCGGGAGCAACTGGTATTATCAATCCCGACCACAATCTCAACAAGACATCATTCTATATCGAAGAGAAACGGCGCCTTCGATAAAGTGAAAAAATACGGCACAGGTTGCAATGCTAAAAAAGTGGAAGGGGAAATTCCAAATAGCAGGTGAAAGTAGTCGTTACAGTAGGTATCATGGGAAGGTGGACCACACTTTTGTTTAGACTGTTTCAACCTACACTTATTAGAATAATATTTAGTCGCCTTATGTAAATCGAGATATTCAATAGCCTTGTTTTGTACTAAATTCCCCGGGGTTCCACCTTGCATATGATTTTTATATGTATATATTTTTCAATTAAAGTTAAAAAACGACTACAGATATTATTTTCACTTTCCCTTGTAAGCTACACCGAAAACCGCTAACTTAAGCTAGGCGTGCATGGCACAGCGGTCTTCTGCCATAATAATTATTTGCCTATCAACGACCGCTCGCACAGCATAAATGAATTTTACAGGCAAGTGTGGAGCGGTCGCATACGACCACCATGGCATAGAGATGTCTGTCCATGGAAAATAAATTAAATTGAATTATTACTGCACGGTACATACGCGGGCTTTAAATTACCGCTGCAAGAAAAATCGCCTTGAAACGCAAACTTGCTGTTCACACGACGTGTGTCGACAAGTCTTGACAAGCGATTTGCATGACACGCGCGAAACCTTTAATTATCGCCCTACAAAACGCGGGTTCAATCGAATGTGCGTCGATAGACTGAACTGTTCCATTTACATCAATTTAATGCTAAACGCGGCTATATTTAACGCCCATTTCTACCTGCAAATCCGCAAATACGTCATAGTAATGATGTGTGACGTCACCATCATATAATAACACATAGAAAAAAGAACACTCAGTACTTATGAATTTATTACAAAGATTTTCTTGGTATATGTTTGTTTAGATTGGTACAAAAAACGATCCATTTTTCAACCATATCGATAAAGTAGTTTTTGCGATATCGTTTGTTCTTACAATAGTAAGTAAGCGATTGTTGTGTTTTATAGCTACAATTGAAATTTGATCATCATATGGACATACTTTGTGAACTGGGGCATCGAATGGAATACCGTTGTCTTTAGTGATGAAGCTAGATTCTGTTAGGGTGAGAAGGCGGCGAGGTGAAAGACGAGATTCTCAATTTTCTTTCAAAATATTGCTTATAGAAGCAGGTCACCTTTGATGTTCATCAGAGGCAACATGATCGCCGTGCATTGCATCCAGGAGGTGAGGAAACCACATGTTTTGTCTTAGATACGGTCGCTCACTAACCCATTTTTTCACCAAGATAATGCGCGACCACATATACGAGGTTTGTAAATTAAGTGATGAAACTGGCAAGTAGCATCCTATCTGGTAACACTGGAAACACCGGACTTTTAGAAAACACAGGAGAACATGTGATCCGCCTTCAGTCTAAGTTTGAACTGGCTCGAGTCATTTGGTTGTCCGTAGCGATTTTGTTTGTGAAACAGTTTTTTCTATTGTATTCTATAAATGAGTGATATCAATTTCGAGCAATGGTGTGCTATCAAGTTTAACTTCAGACTTAGGCACAGTGCAACGGAAACACTTATTAAACTTCAGCAGGCGTAAGGTGGTACGGAGATAGAGTTTTATCAAGAGCCCAGGTTTTTCGGTGGCTTAAGGCATTTTCAAAAAGGTGAGAGTCGATTGAAGATGAACCACGGAGCGGAAGGCCTGCATCTTCAAGAAGCGATGAAAATATCGACAGAATCCGGAATATTGTGCGTTCAGATCGTCGGTTGACAGTCAGAATGATCGGGGAAGAGTGAAACAAAACTCAGATCACCGTACATCAGATTTTGAACAGTGAATTGGGGATGAGAAAAAATGCGCAAAAATAGTTCCAGAAAACCTTTCGTAAGACCAAAAGGACATCAGGAATGAAAGATGCCCTGGCTTTTTGGATTCGATTGTAAATGAAATTAATGAACCACGAAGCGAAAGGCCTTTATTATCAAGACCCGATCAAATAATCGACAGAATCAGGGATTCTTCTCTTCTCTTCTCGAAGTAAAATAAATGACCCCAAGGGAACATTTGAAAAAGTTTAAACCGCTGTAACCGACCAGCTGAATGCTATTCAAGTATCGGAGTTCCAGCACTGCTATGAGGAGCGGAAGAACCGTCTCTGGTGTTGTGTGACTTCAGAATTAAGTTATTTTGAAGGTGACACTATAAAATTCTAATTATATTTGAATAAACAAATAAATAAAAGACAGTCTAATCACTTAATTTACAGACCTCATAACCATAATTACGTTGGTCCCTTCTTAACACGATCAAGACGATTTGATGCCTCCCGATCGTTCACTTATTGATTACGTCTGGGTCATTATGGACAGAATATTACTCCGTTTACCACACACTCCAGATACTTTAAGGGGAAGCCTATCACCTGCTTAGGAGTACGCCCAGACGTGTTTCGGAGTGCATAAAACATCGGGAAGACCAAATAAATTATTAATTGTTAGTATTTTTTTACCTACCTAACCCCAAGAGACAGGTATACATAAAATTGTTGTACTGAATTCATTATTACTGGGTGATCTTTCTATGTCACTAAGTAAAGTTTTGAAGAAACGTTACGGCAAATGTGAAGGATCTTACTCAATCAATGCTCCTGCATTTAATGTTCAGATATTCTACCTTTTGCATGAATATAATATTTCTTCTCGTTTGCATCACTTTGGCTGACGTGCCATCTCCTGTTCGCTCTGTATAGACTCGGGCTGACAACGCGAAGTAAGTCGGAAGTATGTTATCTGGTCTGTACAATTGAGTGGCTTCGTGAGGAAAGAGGACAATAGCAGCTAGTGGAGCAATGACGAGGATGGAAATTCAAAGGACTACGTACAACAACTGTATCGTAGGTAGCTGAGAAAACACAGGGAGCTACTGTTATAGGCTCGTCCCACATAACAGATGATTGATTGATCGATAGTTAAATCGGTTGCTAAAAAAACCTGGATAAAATGTATGTAGAACTCGAATCTCAGGAGCTCCAAGCAGTAATTAGGACTAAACATACCAACACTTATACGTACCTACGAGCCCCTTCCCACTTCAGTAGGCCCAACTATTGAAATTTTAGGTTTTCTCTTATCAAACAAATAATAAAAATGTAGCAGGGTGTTATAGGTTTAAAATATTAACAATGAATATTTTGATAATATATAGTAGAAAACACCAACTTTATCACTCCCTAATCAAATTTGCAGCACAAAAATAACACATGTTGCAATTACAGCATATCAACCTATTTTCATTTCAATGCAAAATAAGTCTATAACGCATAGGTTGGCTGTGAAAAATAAAAGCCATGACAATTGTTTTTATTAATCACAGCTGTCAGAATACGTTTAAAATAGTTATGGGTAGTTAAGGTTTTCAAAATGGGTAGAGGAAAGGTTATTAGTGAGAAAATTCGGTTACTGATAATTAATTTTTTTAATTCTGGGAAATCATACAGTGTGAGAAATATTGTTAGAAGATATAACGTAACTGGTTCAGTTAATATTAAGCCACGATATATAAAAAAAAGTTATATCACAAATGCCGACCGAAGAGCATTAAGTAGAATAATCAGGCGTGCCAATTATTTACAATTAAGCGCTCTGTGGAGTGACGCTGTTGAAAGGAGAATTTCGAGGTCCACAACTCATAGAGAGGCACCCAGACTGAGATTTAGCACTTGCAAAGTAAGTTTTCTTATAAAAAAAGGTGAAGTAAAAACCCTAAAGTTGCACAACTTGTTTATAGGCCAAAGAAAAGTCACTATTAACTCCACTGCAAAAGAAAAATCGGCTTAGATGGGCTAACGAACATAGACAATGGACACCTCAACAATGGTGTGCAATACAATGGAGTGATGAGGCCCGATTCGAAGTTTGTGTTGGTGACAGTCGCAGTACAGTTATGCGCAAAAAAATGAAACATTCCATGTTGACTGTCTGAAGAGAAAAATGAAATTTCCAGCATCCATTATGGTCTGGGGCAGTATGTCATCAAAAGGAGTAGGAAAACTTCATTTTATTGATGGAAATGTGGATACAAACAAATATTTGGCAATTTTAGAAGAATCCCTTTTACCAGTGATGGAAGAATGTTTGACATCCGGCCAAGATTTTGTGTTTCAGCAAGATGTTGCAGCGTGCCATACCTCAAAAAAGGCTATAAAATGGATGGAAGAAAATAGTGTACCACTTTTGAAATGGGTTTCTAGCAGTCCAGATCTGTCACCTATTGAAACTTTGTGGCACGAGATGAAAAAGGTTCTACGACAACATCCTGCTCGTACAATCACCAAACTGAGGCAAAAGCTTCAAGAAATATGGGATTGTTTTACACCAAATTTTTGCCAAAACCTGGTTAATACTATGCCCCAAAGAATTTCAGCCGTAATAAAAAATAAAGGTGATGTTAGCCAATGGTAATCTTTCAATTGTTTCTTTGTTAACTTCGCGCATTTATTCGCACATTGTTTATTTGTTCAGATGTTCTATTAGTTATAGGTCTAAGTGATTTCAAATATGTATTTTTTATGACTAGAGTGTATCTAAAATGTTTTTGAGAAAATAAGTTGTTTTAGAAGTAAATAGTTTCGTCATGTTTAGTTTATAAAGGCATATTTTGGTACAAATCTTGAAGAGGGCCATCTGAAGTGGGAAGGGGCTCGTATACTTGTAACAGGTAGGTATTAATGAAAATAAACAGCATACATACAAAAAGATAATAATAGAATATTAACTGTATAAAATTAATAGAAGAAGTCATCACAAACGCTAAGATGATATACTTATTTTCAATATAAACTTTCATAACCAGCCAAAAGACTGGTTATGGTATGTTTAGCGTTAAAAACGGATTTGCAGATTTACAGTGTTGAGTCTAAGGAAGATAGTGATTTTAATATTAAATGTCGTTGTTCTAATATTAATAAATTCACATAGGGTATACATAAATTGGCTATTTCTTACTGCCTGTGCAATGATGACGAACGATAAACTATTTGAAAAGCTTGATCTTTAAATTGACAAAGTATATTCTTGTTTGATATCGATAAATTAGACCATTTTTGAGAAAAATAGTTCAATACAGTACAGTTTGGCAATATATAAATGGGGGTTCAGTCTTGAGCACTTTCCTCTATACTCACATTACTCATTATTCAATTATTTGTACAAAATTTGATATTTTGATCGTACTATTTTATCTTCTATCTAATAATGAAACAATATATTAATATATCTCTGCTTCATAGATATATCCAAATCAATCGACTTAGTGGATATAATGGACATTTGAGGTAAATTGAACAACTACAATGTAAACAAAAAATCAATAGAAAACATACAAAGCCTATACAGGGTGGCCAAACACGTGACGTCATAAAAAAAAAATTAGATTCCCCACATCGAGAGGAACCCAAATCACCCCCATATATATGGTCCGATTTTGTTTAGTTTAGGAGTTATGATTTTTTTTCGGATTTTTCGAGAATTTTTGAGTTCTGTGTTTATTTTTACCATAACTTCGTTAATAATTGTGATAAATGCCTGCTTTTTTCACGATTATGTAGCTAAGACCTAAGGCTTAACTATCATATAATCATTCAAGTCATGTAACTAATACTACTTTTTAATTTTTTTCAAAATCTTCGAACATAACAAAAAAGTAAAAAAGTGCAACAACTTTGAACGTTTATAAAAAATTGAAAAAACATGTTCTTACTATTCGTAAGTATCTTAAAAACTTCCTTACGGTATCAGCTATTTACCGTAAAAATTTCATCAACCTAGCTTTACTGCATGCTACCGTAATTGTGGCTCAAATAGAACCGAACCCAAAATTGGATAACCCTCTGCTCAATAGAAATTGTTAGTTTCGGAAAAAAAATTTGCAAAAACCACAAAAACACGTTTGATTTTTACTGAACAGCAGATTATTATTCATTTATGTTATTTACAAGAGGTTTTCAAAATGTCTGCCTCTAACAGAAATGCACAGTGTACACCTACGTATGAAATTTTGTTTTAAATCTCTAAATGCTTGTGTGTTGTTTTTCAACACATGTGTCGCTTCTTGAATTTTGTTCCTCAATGAATTTTCATTTGCACATTCTTGGGCGAATGTTATGTCTTTAAAATATCCCCAAACAAAAAGATCAATGGCGTTGAGGTCAGGGGAGCGTGGAGGCCATCGTATCGGTCCGTTTCGTCCGATCCATCTGTCTGGGAACCTTTCGTTTAAGTAGTTTCGCACGATCGTTGCGTTGTGGCATGGTGCACCATCATTCTGGAACACCATGTTCCGTCTGGCTTCCAGGCTTGAATCTTCCAGCAATAATGGTAGGCTATTTTCAAGGAAGCTTTTGTAGGCTACCGAATCCAACCTTGACGGCAGTTCAAATGGACCGATAAATTCCATATTGAATATTCCTGACCACATGTTCACACTAAAACGGTGTTGAAATGTCGACGGCCTTGACTGGTGGGGGTTTTCAACAGCCCAAGTATGTAAATTATGGATATTGAATATCCCTGTCCTTTCAAAACGTGACTCGTCAGTCCATAAAATTTTATCAAAAAAATCGGGATCGTCTCGTTGTCTTCGCAGCATTGTCTCGCAGAAATCCACTCTTAACTGGTAATCTGAAGGCATCAACGCTTGAACTCTTTGAACATGATAGGCATGATAACCTTCTTCATGAAGAATATTTTGTATCGATGTTCGTGGTATTCTAAGGTTTTGTGCCATAGATCTCGTACTCGTTGAGGGATTCCGGTCCGGTCAGGAATATTCAATATGGAATTTATCGGTCCATTTGAACTGCCGTCAAGGTTGGATTCGGTAGCCTACAAAAGCTTCCTTGAAAATAGCCTACCATTATTGCTGGAAGATTCAAGCCTGGAAGCCAGACGGAACATGGTGTTCCAGAATGATGGTGCACCATGCCACAACGCAACGATCGTGCGAAACTACTTAAACGAAAGGTTCCCAGACAGATGGATCGGACGAAACGGACCGATACGATGGCCTCCACGCTCCCCTGACCTCAACCCCATTGATTTTTTTGTTTGGGGATATTTTAAAGACATAACATTCGCCCAAGAATGTGCAAATGAAAATTCATTGAGGAACAAAATTCAAGAAGCGACACATGTGTTGAAAAACAACACACAGGCATTTAGAGATTTAAAACAAAATTTCATACGTAGGTGTACACTGTGCATTTCTGTTAGAGGCAGACATTTTGAAAACCTCTTGTAAATAACATAAATGAATAATAATCTGCTGTTCAGTAAAAATCAAACGTGTTTTTGTGGTTTTTGCAATTTTTTTTTCCGAAACTAACAATTTCTATTGAGCAGAGGGTTATCCAATTTTGGGTTCGGTTCTATTTGAGCCACAATTACGGTAGCATGTAGTAAAGCTAGGTTGATGAAATTTTTACGGTAAATAGCTGATACCGTAAGGAAGTTTTTAAGATACTTACGAATAGTAAGAACATGTTTTTTCAATTTTTTATAAACGTTCAAAGTTGTTGCACTTTTTTACTTTTTTGTTATGTTCGAAGATTTTGAAAAAAATTAAAAAGTAGTATTAGTTACATGACTTGAGTGATTATATGATAGTTAAGCCTTAGGTCTTAGCTACATAATCGTGAAAAAAGCAGGCATTTATCACAATTATTAACGAAGTTATGGTAAAAATAAACACAGAACTCAAAAATTCTCGAAAAATCCGACAAAAAATCATAACTCCTAAACTAAACAAAATCGGACCATATATATGGGGGTGATTTGGGTTCCTCTCGATGTGGGGAATCTAATTTTTTTTTATGACGTCACGTGTTTGGCCACCCTGTATAATAATACCGACAACTATGTAAGAACAAAAAATAAAAAATGTGAAAAATTCACAACTACATCAGGACTGAGATAAGAGATAAGGAGAAACATTGAGCCCATATCTGTTCACAGTACTAATGAATAAAATTATAAGAGAATGCGCAAATAGAATCCAGAAAACAACGTAAGGAATACTTTAATATGGAGAGGATAGATATTAACCAAATGACCTACATACTACTTCAGGAGTATCCATCATGGTACAATAACAGCTGATTATCTAGTAATAGCTCAAAATTTCCCATATCGGCACATGACACATACTTCTGACGGATGCGTCAATGCCAGGTAGGCAGAGAAAAGATCATTTGCATACAAAAAACTAAACGCACAAACAAATTTTACTAGATTCACACCCGATTCATTATTGCCAACGTCGCAGACTAACACTAAAATGTCACTTGCTGATCAGCTGTTCACCTCAGTAGACGTCAAAGCGTGATAGATACTGGTGAAGTAGGGTATAGTACTGTTAGCAAGCAAAAAAGAAAACCTTCAACATAACCTTGATGTACGGAATGAGAAGCTCAGAAAATATAAACTATAAACAAAATGCATGAGTAATTATAAAGACCCAAAACATAAAAATCCGATTGGAAGAACAAATAATACAACGAATAACAAATTTTCAATATTTAGGAATAATGTTCACAGATGATGGAAAAGTTGACTCAGAAATAGACGATGGAATCAAAGCAACTACAAGATTATACTTCGGATTCAATAAAGACCTATGTAACAAAAAAGAAATATCTAGAAAAACAGAAATAAGAATGTTCAACTCATTATATATCCGTACCCTAACAGAACTCTGGATATTGAGCAAAAGACAGATTACTAAGAATTCCGGACGTAAACTCACTCCACTCTCGGAATGGCCTGGTGGAGGGTGGACTCGAGGAACCAACATCGAAGATAAAATTTGTTTCACGAACATCTGCGTGATTAACAGCAACATTGATGCTGTTCATCACTACCTGCAATCCGATTGATCCGCCATGCTTTTATTGGCGGAGTAAAAAATCTCAGAGTCTGCACCGATTAATCGTCTTACCTTCCCAAATTACGAGGTGCACTCCAATCTGAGAAAGTACGTGGGAGTTGTGGCTTTTGTCCGTAGCGGTGCTTTCCTGCTCCAGAGACATTTTTTTGCAATCAAATCAAAAGGACATTTTGTGGCTTCGCCTCAACTCCAAAACATCCCCCAAATTTATTTGCTGCCTTTATCGTTCTCCCTCGGACCACAACTGGGATGACTTACTTGAATATCTTGCTGTCAAGATCAACTTCATGAACATAAATCATCCCGCTTCAGAAATGGTTCTCCTCGGTGATTTCAATGCCCATAATGAGCTTTGGTTGGGCTCAAACAAGACCGATGCAGCAGGTCGTGCAGTTGAAGCATTCACTCTTACTCGAGGGCAGACCCAGCTGGTGACGAGCCCTACCTTTTTTCCCCGCATCTCGTCACATGCCAGTTGCCTGCTGGATCTCTTTGTGACCACGCATCCTGTCCCTTACAGCACTGCTGTCCTGTCCCCCTGGGTAACTCAGACCACGGTGCTGTGGAGGTTAGGTTTCAGTCAGAACACGCAGTGGCAGCAGAAACTCGCACAGCCCTCAAAATTTGGAAGTACTGACATGCTGACTGGGAGGGTCTCAGAGACTTCTTCTCTACCTTTCCTTACCTTACCTTGAAGAGTTGGGACCTCGGTTGGCCGCGTGGGTCAGAATGTCGTGCTACTGATCAGCCGGCCGGCCGGGCTGCGAGTTCGAATCTCGCCTTCGCCATGGATGTTGTGACGTCGTGTGTTTGTCCATAATTAGAGATATACAATACAAGATTGGATCTGGCTAATGGGACGCAATGTCCTAGTGCAAAAAAAATACCTTGAAGAGATGTTTGCTTCGCTGACGCGGAAGCGTCAGCTGACTGTTCTTCGATAATCGAAATTATCCACGTCGGGATGGAGGAATACATCCCTCTCATACAGTGAAAGTGCCTGCTGGTTCAACAAATCGTGTAACACTGCTCGCCAGCAGAAGATCAAGGCACATAGAACTTTCTTACAAAACCCCACTGTAGAGAACAGACAAGCCGACGTCGAGTCCAGAAACAGATATAACGAAGCGGTTCGAAATGCAAAATACCAGTCTTCTTTTCACAGAAAAGCCTTCCACTACTTACGTGTCAGGATGAAACGACTGTAACCGACTCAAAAGCTAAGGCTGAAATGCTTGCCAAGATCTTTGCTGTCAACTCCACCATGGACGACACCTCCAACGTCCAAGTGCCGTTGATTCAAAGGGTTCTCTTCACTATGCGGGAAGTAACATTCAGCCATAAGACCGTAAGACGGGTGCTTTTGTTGCTCGACATCAACAAAGCTTCTGGTCCGGACTTGATTCCTGCCATTGTACTGAAGAGGTGTGCAGCGGAGCTTGCTCCAGTTCTTTCGCGTCCCTTCCAGATATGAATCCGGTACCTTCCCAGAAAACTGTAAATTTGCTCATGTTCAACCCATCCTAAAAAACCGATATAAGACCCTTACAACTACAGGTCTATAGCTCTACTTTCTTTTATAAGTAAGATGATGGAGAGGTGCATAAATTGCGAGCTTCTGGACTAACTCGAACGTCATGGCTTGATTAGCGATAGGCGGTATGGTTTCCGGCACCAGTGATTCACAGGGGACTTCCTAGCTTAATGTCACGCAATTGTGGGGTAAACTCATCCAGTCTTACAGTGAGACTCATGTCGCTGCTCTTGATATTACGAAACGGTTTGATCAGCTCTGGCGCGTTGCCCTCTTATGCAAACTTCCATCTTATGGCCTCCCAGAAAAACTTTGCAGATCCGCCGTAATTGATGGGTTTTTCTCTTCATTCCACAACGCATCCTGTTTTGATGGATAACTAAGTTCTGCCAAAGAGCCGTTCATTTTGGCTGGTTGGAGTCCAGATCACCAAGGACTTGATCTGGTACGAACACATCTCCTCAATAGCGGCAGCTGCTGGGAAAAAAGCTAGACTATTTGTTTAGGATTAAGAAGTACTTTTCCCCACATGCCCTCCTTACCCTGTACAAGGCCCAGATAAGGCCTAGACTCGAGTATTGCTCATACGTTTGGGGTACTGTCTTTCCCACTACATTATTTATGCTCCATGCTGTCCAGACTGACCGATGACCCTTCTCTAACAGACAATCTCGGGACTCTTTCGCACCATCAGGCCGTCGGCGATCTAGCTCTCTTTTACCGCTACACCAACGGGCTTTGCTCCTCAGGGCTCTCCTCCATTGTGCCGCAGCGCGATGTGCCTGCCAGACCAACCCACCTGACTTTGGCCTCCCATCCTAACCGTGTTGAACTTCGTACATCTGGAACTCTCTGATACGACCGCTTCTTTGTCCCGAGGATGTCGAGATTGTGTAACAATCTACAAGAGGAAGCTTTTCCCAGTTCAACTAACCTTAGGCAGTTCAAAAATCGGATTAACAAAATTTCTTTGGGATCCTCATAACAGCCGCGGTGTCCCAGAATTTAGGCTTCTGCCTGCGCGGCTGCTTCGGTGTATGAAAACGAATGTAGAAATGAGAACAAGATTAGGTGTCATATCTGTAGAAAAGTGAATGCGCTAAGATCGTTTAGACCCATGATTAGAATGTTACGTACAAAATTGGTAAAGGGTCTGGAGAATTAGAAAATTTAAGAAAAATACGAAAGGAAGACCAATAAGGAAGTGGAATGACGAAATACTTAAGACTTGGACTGGAAAGCAGCAGAAGGATTAGCTAAAGACAGAACAAAATGGAGAAAGAAAATAAGAGAAAGCTGAAGAAGCGTAGAAAGATATCAAACTCTACAATGGCTAGATCCGGTAGAAGGGGAACGGATTAAGTAAGTAATCTTATCTTTTGTCATTTTATATGGCAACATGCTATCTATTTATAATTTTTTTATGTATAAAGTCTTCTCCATGGATGTTATTGCACTCTCTTGGATATTTCTGGCCTGGCAGTACCAACTCCAGCTATTACAACAATTGTAAATCGGGGTCTTAATTGTCGTTTCATGCTTAGTAGTTTGCGGTAGTCATTCTAAAATATACAATATGTTATCCCAAAGCGACGAAACTCGACGATTGACTCAACACCTCGTCCGTCGCTTCACCAAATCACACATCAATGGAAGGCAGCACCGAGCCGGTCTTGCCAATTTCACTGATTTATGCTTAAGTTGTCTTGTATTACTGTATTTGACCCTACTGTGCATGACCTGGTTAATTTACTGAATTTAAGAAGCAATGTAGAATTGTGCAAATGATGCCTGGCCTCATTTTTAATCAGGGAACACCTCGTCAGACGACGAGATTGTCTGGAAAATTTAATTATTCGACAAATGAGCAAAAAATAGCTGCCGACCCGCTAGACGCCAGCATGTCATCGCGAGTCCTGAATGCGGCGACCTTTTCTTTTTCTAAGTCAACGAGAGATATTACATTAACTAACCATCTCTTAAATATAATTGCGGAGAGCTGTTTGAGCTCAGCCAAAATGAACGTAAAACAATTTTGTGCTGGAGTATCTGAAGATTCGATTCGAAAAAAAGCTGCGGCTAATCCAATTGGCTTGGAAATCATGTATCAATAAATTTGCATTCAAGCTTAATCAGATCTATCAGCTGGTACATTATAAACCTAAATAAATCGCATACACAACGGTTAAATAACAAATGAAAAACAATGAAAAATCAAAAGCGCACAAAACTAATAGATAAACTTTTTGACGCATTTCACTAAAAATCTCAAAAATGCATTCGTCGGTCATGAGTTGTCAGGTTTAAAGCTACAGTCACATCACTAGAAAAAAATGAAGAAAATCATAATTTTGCTGCAACATTTGCAGGCACTTTCCAGCAACTGCTACCTTTAAATTCAAATATTATTTTTCAATGTTACTTCTCACTGGCAACTGGCAATATCGAACGCGGTAATTAATATTCTAGAAATAAACTTCCAGAATTGTGCGGTATTCCCAATTTTAACGTGAAAGCATTTCTGTCTTTGGAACCAAGAAAGAAAGATGATTTATTTCATGATTTCTCTTTTTCTATATGTACGTGTGAATGTGTATCCAGTCTCCAGCATCGTCGTAAAAATATGTACACTTACTAATTGATACCCGAGGCATAGTTTTATTAGAGAAGTCATCAATGCTTTTGTAATCAACTGTCGCGGTTAACATCAAAATCTCCACTGTCAGCGTCAAGCCGGCAACAACGCGGATTACCATTGTCCCACTCAACCTGTGACCGTCAAGAGATACAAACGTTTTGTTTTGCACTGGCTGTTACCCGTGACTTCGTACGCTTGAAATAGTTACTAACGTAAAACATTGGTATAAAGGTCGTCATCTTTGTAAACATATAGCTTGAGAAACGATTTAAATTAGTACATACATTTGCATGCTTGGGGAATTTGTTTATTTTATTATATGGTCCGCGGGAGAAACGTTTTAAAAATTTCCATAAAATATTTTAAAGTAGTTTATCCGCGCAGAAACTTCCAAAATCACTTTCTCATTTGGAACTTTCTTAAGTTCTCAGTATACTAGTTCTTTTTCACTCCCAACTGATAAGAGCAACGCAGCAAATAATATTTTAGCAATCGGCTTCCAGAATTTTTCACTGCCTACAATTCATAATCTTAAGCATTCCTCTCTAGGGAACAGAGAAAAAATGATCGATTACATAACTACGAATATTTACTAAGTTGACGACCTTTAGCTTACCGATGTTTGAAAGCAATAGATATTCTTCGGCAGCTAAAGTAATAAAAAAGTATCAAACAAGTAAAAAAGTGATACTTCAATGTTTAAGCATCCTTAGCTGCCGACCCAATTCGCCAAGATATCCGGAATAACTTTCTATCAGAACTTAAGGGCTTTTGGAAACTCAGCGAAATGATTCCACCGATAAATTTGCTAAAGTTAGATTGATTAACTTTCGAGCTCACTATCCCTCGTTTGTCTTTTTGTCCATTTTTACTCCAATTGAATGCGGCTGCCTCGTTAATACCAATTTAGTCTAAAAGAGTACCTGACACAGACATTCTTCATGAAGGAGTGAAAACAACTTTTAAGACTCCAGGACTTCCCCATTTCTATAATACAGATAAACAGTCATAGTTCCATCATAGCACATTTATTAAAAAAACAAGGAATTTGAAAATGCGAAATAGAAAAGGTTCACGAATTATATTAAAACCTCTGTATAAAAACATGTTGTTTTTGTGCAGGATATTGAGTATGATTCATAATAAACTTTTCAAGAATTTGAAAATTAGATTTCTGTATTACCACTCTCTTTTTTCGTATTTCCAGATTTCCTATATATACCTCAACAAACAAAATTTATGATGGAAGAATGGAGAAAACTACAGAAAAATTGGCGATTAAATCGTATCTACTATAGCACTAGAATCGGCACCATCTAGCAACCACAGTTGTGACCAAACTGAGAAGGCCAATTTTGATACAATTCCAACAGACAGCTCGCTATTTTCACTTTCGCAGTGGTCGATTCTGGCAATAGATGGCATTTTGTGATGTCTTATTCGATAAGCCACTCTTAGAGGCTGCGGTCTTCTTAGGCCGGGCACTAGGGCACATGAGTGGTAGGAGTGTACGCTCTCCAAAGTAGCTAGATCCTCGATATTAATATTGAGAGTTTACTATACATTTGTCAGTAATGCCTGAAGACGACTTGTAACTGTTTATGGCTTTAAAATTCTGGTAAATTTCACCTTTCTAAATTTTGGCACATTACAAATATTGCTTTTTGCGGCAGGATAATTCTGTACATTTTGTGGCACTGATGTCAGGTGCCTTACTCTATGGTTAGATTATACCTTTTTTGCATTATGATACCGGTATAAACGCAGTGGTGATGTCGATCCATCTATTTTAAGGTATATATTTTTGAACTTTGTTTTTTGTGGATGAACTGATCTTCTAGGGTTGACATCTTTTTATATTATTTGCACCACTGTTGTACGTTATTCTTTGTATTACACTCGGCAATGCTTTATACACATTTCATATGTAATCATTTTACACCTTGTCATCTCGATTTATCTATGTGATGTTTTTTTATACACCATACCCCAGTTATTTGTACATTTTATATTACCACGAATTTAAACACTCGAATAAATGCATTTTAAACTATTTTGAATATTATTTTGTCATATACACATCACTGCTCTCACGTTTATATTACTGATTTAGAGTTTGTAGTTGCCTGTGTAAAACTGGTTTCTAATACTCCTCAAAAGATTCAGTATCGTCAAAATTTCCTAAATAAATAATTGCTGCAGGTGGTGCTGCCATTTGGCTTACAACGTATTACTCTTAGGGAAAAGTACACATATGTTATAGTCTACCTCTTAAGGTATGGGAATGGGAAGTGAAGAGAAGAGAAATCCCGTTGTGTTCCTCTCATCTTTCTATAGTTTAGTTTATCAATTTTGTAAGTACTTTACTTCTTTTCGCTCAACAGAATTATTCAATACCTGTTAGAGCATGTCTAGACATTGAATTTTCTCCCTATTTCCCTTCACCGAATACCAGAAGAACATTTAAAAAATCAAAAACGTTATACACTTAGGTATTCGCGAATGGAAAAAATAATAAAATGGAAGCGAATTTTCAAAATAATAAAATACAGTTAACCCTCGGCCCTCCCCCTGAAGCAACCCCCCCCAGGAGATGGTGCAGACTACGCATCTGAATTCAATTGAACTTTAAAATTAAGGGGCAATCGGCTGAGCTTCCATTAGTTTTTCCCATCATTGAAACATGTGTGGAATTACCAGATGCAATAACGTTAATTCTCTTGTATTTTGCGTGTATACATCAAAGGCCTTTGTGTTTAACATTATTATAATTTCTGTTGTCTGCCTGATATTGTTGTTTAACAAAGCAGTAAGTAATAACTACACAACCACTGGATGTGTACCTCTCGCTTTCATGAACAATTCCAATGAATATTCCAAAAGTCATTATGTCGAATACAATTCTGTTTATTTTGTGATTAATAGGTATTTGTAACAAGATGACAAGTGTCTGGAAATAACCTATACATTTTTCTGCACAATCATTGAACAAACCAAAAGAAATGTGTAAGCTATTAACAAGATTCTCTTCTTCGGCGATCGGTACTTCGACCAGCCGAAATAAATTGCTCTTTGGTAGAACTCGGCTATCCATGGAAACCACATGAGCGCTAGGGCATAGTCAAGGCACAGTAATGTATTTTGGAAGTATTAAATTGTACTGAAATGTTGCGTCCCCAAACAGTGATAAAATTCAGACCTCTCGTTAGAGAGGAAGTCACTGCTAGTCTTATTTTCTCCAGCTCAGCGGCAGAGAGCGGCTTTCCACTTTGAATTCTTGCATGTAGAGTGCTAAAGAAGGTTGTTGACTGTAAGAGAAACAATATCGGACCCAAGAACCAGAAGCTCGCGATCTATGCACTACTCCTTTACCTTGCTTATAACAGAAATCAGAACTCTAGGCCCATAGTTGTAAGGGTCATTTAAGATCCTTATTTTGGGATCGGTTGAACATGAGCAAATCTGCAGTTTTCTGGGAAAGTGCCGGATTCGAAGTTATCAGGAAGAGACGCGAAAAAACTGGAGCAAGCTCCGCTGCACATCTCTTCAGTATGGCAGGAATTTGATGACAGCGGCAAAATTTTCGGTAGAATCCGCTTTACGACTCGTTAGGTCAACAGACAGTTTCACGTTGGTTGTGTGGTTGTATGTTGTAATAGGATGGCAGTCGCAATGGAGGCTGGATCACTCGACATAATGGCGACTGCAAAATTCATAAGAGCCGCAGACGGTGAGTGAGAGAGGGCTTATCAGATGCGTAGACAGTGGAGCAATGGTTACACAAGGCACATATAGAGTGACTCTATAGCAAATCATGTGAAAAGCGCCTTTACAGCTAACAATGCATACATGTGGCTAACAAGTAGCTAATCTAATACATCAGTTGTCTAAGGGGTACCAATCAACAGGCGCAGAGGTGTCATAGTCAAGCAGCATCGCATAGTTACCCTCTATTGGGTGAGTAAGCTACATCGTCGGGCTCGTAATGTGAACAAGTTTGAATTGTGCAGTTTTAGGATAAACTAAATTTGAATTTCTCACAGCAACATATCTTAAAACTAAGGCTCTAGATCAATTTAATATTCTTAGACCCTACAAGGCGTACGTGCTTTTGGCACCGGTGGGGGTAACCCAAAGGCCCAAAAATGGGACGTAAATTCCAATTTAAGTCTGTAACCACCCTTGCTCTCCTATTTTTTGGGCAAGCAGGGCCCTGGATTTCAGCTCCGCGCTGGGGCTTGGTGCCTTTCATTTGCAGAGCCCGGCCTCCTGTATGTCCAGAGGTCCCTACATAACTTCAGACGACCCTGTGCCAAGGCTGACGCGCCTCTTTGCTGTAACCTTAATTATGTAAAAGGTGAGAAGCAAGTCACACAAACTCCCAACCTACAACTCGTTTTTGTCATTATTCCATACTTAACTCAAATTGCAGTTGGTACTCGGTGTAGATGTGAACTAGAAAGAACCCTAAAACTTTTCACCTATTTCCAACAAAAGCATAATCTTTTACGAACTGATGACAGCGTTGCGTAGGAGTGCAGAGTCAACTTACTTGACGGCATTTTTTTCTTAGAAGCACCTAATCAATTACCCCTTGAAGTGTAGTGTATATGTATATATAAAATATAGGAAAATTATGGGCAAAATCAGGAAAAAGTGGTTTCGAGCAGAAAATAGGATAGGTAACCCGAGCAATATGCATTTCTCCTTGTTGGCTTCATCAGGCCCGAAATGAATACACATATGCAACCACAAAAGTAGATGCGCATGCCCATACATCCGGATACGAAGAAACGAAGATGGAGAGGGAAAAAATGACACACGAAGTCCCCAACAAGAGCCAACCTACACATTGTAGTATAAAATGGCTAGATGTATGGGTATGTGTATCTACTTTTGTGGTTGCATATGTGCATTCATTTCGGGCCTGATGAAGCCAACAAGCAGAAATACATATTGCTCGGGTTACCTATCCTATTTTCTGCTCGAATCCACTTTCCTTCTTTTTGCGGATTTTGCCCATTATTTTGTTATATACTATTCTCCGCATGATGGTTTCTCCTTGTAGATCCTTTGTGCTCGAAGTACCACAGAAAGTGTCTATAACCGGCCGCGTGGTTGTGGTTAGTTGTCGCCTTGAAAATTCGAGGTCTTCTAGCCATTTTATATTACAATGTGTAGGTTGGTTCTCGTTGGGGACTTCGTGTGTCATTTTTTCCCTCTCCATCTTCGTTTCCTCAGGCCACACCCGTATCCGGATGTGTGGGCATGTGTATCTACTTTTGTGGTTGCATATATGCATTCATTTCGGGTCTGATGAATCCAACAAGCAGAAATACGTATTGCTCGGGTTACCTATCCTATTTTCTGCTCGAATACACTTTCCTTCTTTTTGCGGATTTTGCCCATTATTTTTCTATCTTTTGTTATATACCTTTCTCCGCTTGATTATTTTCTCTCTCTCTCTCTCTATATATATAGTATAATCACTGATTCAAAGCAGTTAATCACAACCTCAAATAATGACAGTGACGCACATGGTTGCCATATTAATTAGAACTACTAGGACGTTTTACAAAATCTACTTTATGTCTTTGATGCCTTACCGCAACCATACATTATGGAGAGTATGTTTTGTAAACGCTAGAGCTAGTGGGAGAGCGCAACCAACATTACAGTACCGTGCCTATCAGTGACTTGCAGAAATTTGCTTTTGCGACAATGTAACAACACAGAAAACTGGTACCAACATAAATGTACCTGGAAAATTAAAACTATACGTGCCAATTTAGGATCTATTTTGCATTAAGGTTGGCATTCAAGTTTACTAAATGTGACGTAACTGCTTTGTTTCAGTGAAAGGGCTATATAGTCTCCCACGACGATTTGACAATTCACATGGATACGGAAAACTAGTAGTATTACTTGGTGAAACATTCAAGCAAATATTGCAATACTTGAAAGCAACACTCGAGATAATAATATGACTAATGTTTGCTATACTGCAAATTTTATATATCTGTTTTTTGGGCGTACCCAACAAATCCCACAAAATTTAAACAGGGTGCCGATTTTTTCAGCCAAGTCAATAGGCGAGAGAAGTACTGTATCGCGAAAAAACTTCAAATGGAAGAATACTTTTCAGATACAACATAGTAGACATTTTTTGTGGCGTTCATCAGGTAATCGTTTGCCCTCTATCACAGACAGAAAACTATTTATAGCTTTTGCTAATCTGTCGATAGAGTAATCAGCAAAAAAATTAATTTATTAATTGGTCCATCTATAGCTTGACAAGTATCACTGGATTTTGAAAGAATTCTGAAAGGGCTGTCTAATGGTACCAGTATTATGACCACAAAATCTAGAACTCCCGCAAACTTGACTTTATCTTTGTTTTCGTTTCTTTTGCTCAATGCTCAAACTATCCAGCGACGAAACTGCTGCAACAAGTTAGACATGCAACAATACTGTACTATACATTACTATAAAACATAATCAAAAATGTTATTTACAAATATTGTGGACTATACGCTTTCTACACTTGGAATATACCGCTCGGTATAGGGTGACCGTGTAGCCTGGATGTTAGTAATTAATGCATAATGTTACGTAGAAATCCACTGACGGTACGGACCACAGTAAATACCGATCGTATCACATTCGCATTACCATTACCAGGATCCCAAAGGCAAGGTTCGAATTTGAAACACACATATATAGTGCTTTTAGTAAAATCAAGCTTATATCTAACAAAGGTTTCAATTAATCCTAGTAATTTTTCATCTATTAGATATTGATTGAGCCTTGTAGATGCATAATTTAACTTTTGTGAAAAATGTTCTCTCCATTTAATTTTTGCCAACCTAGGAAAAAAGGGGGGCAATTGCCCCACTGGGTACGCCCTTGTTTCAATTGCTGGCTCCCGAGATTGCTTTACACCACTATTCCTCTTCAACATGTTTTGAATCACTGGTTGATTGATTTGAAAAGCCTGCCTTTTCGAACATGTGCTGTGTACTATATATATAATAAGCCTATGAGAGGAATCTTTCGTGTTGGACAGATTTGAATCATTTAAATGAAATCACTTTATTTTAGGCAATTTCGATAAAAATTTCTTAAAGCTGAATATTCATAATTTATTTTCGAATATCAGATTGTTAACAAACGCTGTTGAGTTTTTTATCTTGTATCAATTTATCATTACACAGAAAATTAATAGATTAGTCATTCGCAGCAAATTGAAGCATTTTTTTTTTCATGGCCATTTTACATTTACGAGTGCGGTTTTTGTTATGTTGTTAAGGAACGCAAGTATATAGGATACGGGCTATTAGTTCATTATTTTCTGATGAAACTGAGTTAGGTACTGTGAAATAAATTTAAGCTACCAGTTATTACCAATGTACATAATTTTGTCAGACGTTCAATCTTGTAGGACAAACCTTCAAAAATAGTTTAGTATGCGGTGTGGGTATGCACTTCTTGTTAAACTACAGTTTGAATAGAAATAACAAAATACATGATAGTTGTCCTGTTTTCTCTCATGCTTATAATTCAATCGCTTTTCACGATTTTATTCAATATTTCAATACATCTCACTGATATTCAGAGAGCTTTGACAGCTTCCGTCAAATTAAATTTCTATAAGTTATTTTCCCATTGGTTCAACTGACCGTCAAATATTAAAGTTGGTAAAACCACTCCTTATCTATTTAAACTATTCTATTTCAAAATATAAAAAGATTCAAATTATCACTTTTTTCAAGATTAACTTTTTTGCAAGTTATAATTTTGCAAACGTTTAATGGAATCGAGTGTTCCATAAGTAGCTGTATGCATATGCAGTTGCTTTAAAATCTCCATTTCAAATGAAGTCTATTCTAATTGAAATTTTCTGGGTGCCGCTTTCTGACATACTTGTTTATGTTAATAAGAGATTGTTACAATTTGATTAACTTCGTAACTCATGAGAAGCAGTTTCAAAGGTTCGTTATACTACCATATTATTTTTATAACACAGCCAACACTTTTGATTAAACATACTTGGGCGCCCGTAGAGTGGGCCTTGGTTCCAGTACCTGAGAATCCGATTGCTATCTAAAGATGGCATATTTTAGCGTGGTTTTGTGTACAATATTTGAAATTTTGATTATTATATAATATATACCCTATACAGGGTGGCCCATCCATGTGTGGACGGAATATTACTTATAAACAAATACATTTTGGGAAAATCTGTTTATGTGATGTTATACACGACATTTGAGGGCACATTTAGAAAATATTGGTCATTATACAGGGTGTCCCAATTCAAAAGAAAAAAATTGATATAACATACTATGGGGTTTTGGTAATTAGCTACTGAGATATAAGGTGTTTTGTCTAGAAAAACCCCCCAATTCGGCAACTCCTCAGTCCGCCATTTTGAAATTTTGAGTGCTGAATTTTTCATAAAAAAAAACTTACACATCTCAGCTTTTATCTTATTTGTTACTTTTTCGAGTTTTAATTTTTGCTCATACAGGGTGGTCAAAAACGGAAATTGTAGTTTTTCTCAAAAATTTCAAATGCATCAAGCTGTATATTTGTGCAAGTCTGGATTCATTTTTTTATGAGATTTTTTTGGTATAAGGTTTGATTCAGATAAAATCACTAGATTTTGAGTTATTAAGCTTTTAATAGAACAACACACCAAAATTAAGGAAAAAATCACATCATCCATGGAAACAAATGACAAACAGTGGGCTAGTTCCATATTGCCACTAAGAGTACAGAGGTTTATAGATATCCGTCATCTACCCTGGAAAATATGAAGGAAAGGATTAAGGATGTCTTTCTGAACATAAGGGCACACATGCTGAGGGATGTGCAACGGTCATTTATGCAAAGACTACGGCTGTGTATTCAACATGGTGGAGATATTTTCGAGCAGTTTTTGTAGATTAGGCCTTGAGTAGTGATGGCTGTTTGTTTATGTTGTTGTTATAGTTGTTGTTGTCTATTACGCTTGAAGCTGATTTATACTGTTCTGATTGCTATTAGTTCTTACCTCAAATATGTACCCTTAATGGCAATATGGAACTAGCCCACTGTTTATCTTTTGTTTCCAGGGATAATGTGATTTTTTTCCTTAATTTGTGTTGTTCGATTAAAAGCTTAATAACTCAAAATCTAGTGATTTTGTCTGAATCAAACCGTATATCAAAAAAAGCTTATAGAAAATTGAATCCAAACTTGCACAAATATACAGGGTGCATTTGAAATTTTTTAGTAAAGTACAATTCGCGTTTTTGACCACCCTGTACGAGCAAAATTGAAAACAAATAAGATAAAAGCTGAGGTGTGTAAGTTTTTTTATACAAAATTCGGCACACCTTACACCTCAGTAGCTAATTACCAAAACACCATAGTATGTTATATCAATCTTCTTCTTTTGAGTTGGATTATCCAAATATGCAATAAAATATGAGGCATTACATTTCAAAAATCACAACTTCGATATGTAGGTCTAAATTGGGACACCCTGTATAATTGCCAATATTTTAGAAATGTGCACTTAAATGTCATGTATAACATGCCATAAATGGATTTTCTCAAAATGTATTTGTTTATGAGTAATATTCCGTCCACACATGGATGGGCCACCCTGTATAAGAGTGCTGCGTTATTTGATTCAGTGCTTTGGAAATAGCCCAGCATCCGCCTCTGGTCTTTAGAAGGAGAGAGAGAGAGATAGAAATCCAACATGTAATCCTACCGTTTATTTAACAATTCACGGTCCTATTTTCGGCAGACATAATGCAACCCTGTCCCGTACACACTGTCTGCTCTAACTGAGGACAGAATCATATTGATAGTACAGTATTTACGACGAGATTTTTTTCTTTATATGTTAACGGATGCAGATTCGAGAAGTTATGTATTCAACTTTGGAAATTCAAATGAGATCTCAAGTACTTCCGTTAGTCTAAAATTCTTCTGCTGGGTAGTATTAACGATAAAGTCAAAACACCTATGAAATAGATTAATGGAAAATAACTAATTTTTTCCCTACAGTGCGTAATTAATCTGCAGCATCTTCACAAGACGTTATTGACTTCCGATTGTACGTAAGGCTACAGCAGAACTTTGAAACCATGCAACCCTGGACGTACTTATTTGAACGCACAGAGTAGTATGTATGATTAACCTACCAAATGCAATACGATTTGTTTGCTTTACATTCTGACCTCCAACCACGCCAGCATCCCTAGCCGTAGCAAAATGAGGATGTTTCATATGTTATAACACAAGCCTTAAATGATAGTTTAATGTAAGTGAAGCACTCATTTTTTTAATATCTGGAAAAAACAAAGTAACGCTACCCAGAAGTTTATTATTTGGAGAATTATCTTGTTGAGCGTGAGACTGAATGATGACGTCACATGACACCAGACCTAGGAGGAGAATAACAATCTTATCCGATAGCTAGGCTGCAATGAAGGCACTAAGTGCCTGTCAGATTACTTTGAGCTTTGTATTGCAATGCAGGGAGGCTCTGGATTGTCTCTCATCAAGCTCGTTGGTCCTGAGCCAGCTTTAGGAGTGCCCGCGCAAAGAGGGAGGAAAATGGAGACGTGAATTGCAGACAACATTATCAGAAATGGAGAAGTATCTGCAGACGTCTCCGTCAGGCACGGGAACTCATCGTAGGGCCCAGCGCTAAGGATGGACGTTTCTGCTAATCTCTGGATAGAGCGCACCTAAGGCTGCTGGTGGGACTGTTGTCTAGCCATAACACGTTAAGGCGCCACCTGCACGTGATGGAGGTGGCTGAGGGTCCCTTGTGTGAGCGCTGCGGGGTAGAGACCTTGGCGCACGTTCTGTGTCGCTGTGAAGCTCTGAGCTACTATAGGCAGACTATACTGAGGTCCATTACTTTGGACTCTCAGGACATTAAGGAGCTTGGACTCAAGGCCATACTCAACTTCGCTAGAAAGACGAGGCTTGAGGTTTCAGGAATGTAGAGGTGCATTAGGGCCCGTTTAAGCGGCCTATGCACTGGCTCCTTGTAGTGCCCGAAATGCCTCTAATTTCACGATTCATTCATTCAGTCATTCTCATGACACCAGCCACCATCTCTACCACAAAGCGACGCGCCCGCCGCGGACAATTTCACACAATTTACGGTATAAATGGACGAAAAATTGGCAGAACTATCGACTTACAAATATTGTATTGTACCTAGATGTACAAATACAGGTATACCTGCTCCAGGAAAAAATGTTTACCTGTGCCAAAACATAGGAAAATTAGGAGGAATTGGTGCAGGGTGATCAACAGGCACAGAGACGATAAGATTGCCTCTTTCTGAAATACTGTACTGCTGTAAATATCCTTTTGATATTAGTAAAAAGTAAAATAGATCAAAACAAATATCAGAGTTCGTGCCTATTATGACAGATTGTATATGACAATACTGTAATAAAGGCATAATAATAATAATAATAATAAAGCGTCAAACTATTGGCTTACCACAGGCCAAATGTTCCCTGAGACTGAGGGATTCCTTGTAGCTATACAGGATCAGGTCATCCCTTCCAACATTTACAAGAGGCTCATACTTAAGAGCTTGCAACAGTCTGATAAATGCAGGTACGGCTGTCAGGACTCCGAAACAATACAGCACGTAACTGGTGGATGCC
The DNA here is from genome assembly GCA_963669975.1 of Acanthoscelides obtectus. Classification (NCBI taxonomy): domain Eukaryota; kingdom Metazoa; phylum Arthropoda; class Insecta; order Coleoptera; family Chrysomelidae; genus Acanthoscelides; species Acanthoscelides obtectus. Next base: position 59,484,793 of record CAVLJG010000008.1, on the reverse strand, counting down.
AAGCATTCGCTCCAACGGACTATAAGGAGCGCCACGACATAGCTGCCAAAATCATTCACCAGGAGTTGGCACACAAATTCAAACTGATCGAATGCAAGCTACAGTACTATAAATATACACCGCAATGTGTCATCGAGAACGACAAGTATAAACTATACTGGGATCGCACTGTGCTTACGGACCAATACATAAAACAAAACAGACCTGACATAATCATTGTCGACAAGGGCGCCCAGAAAGTAACACTGATTGATGTGGCCATACCTAATAGTAACAATTTAACATAAAAACATAATGAGAAAGTTGCAAAATACAGGGAGCTAGAATTTCAAATTAAACGCCAGTGGAAAATGAAGTACGTGGAAACAATACCAATAATAATGTCATCTACAGGGGTGATACCAAGAAGCCTGCTAGAAAACATCAAAGCGCTGGAACTGAGTGAAAACATTTACAAAATCATACAGAAAGGAGTTTTGCTGGCAACTGCCCGCATAGTAAGAAAATTTATGGGAAATGCAAGTACCTAGTGAGGTCACTATTGAGGCTTATCCCTTTGATGCTTGAAACGTCCGGGTTAAGCCAGAACACCCCGATTAACGGGAGTAACAAAGCCCTACGGTTATAAAATAATAATAATAATAATAATAATAATAATAATAATAATAATAATAATAATAATAATAATAATAATAATAATAATAATAATAATAATAATAATAATAATAATAATAATAAATAACCCAATTGGTGTAAATGATAACAGAGATAGATTTGATTATTGCTTTTTGTATTTTCTTTATTTCGAGATAATTTGAGTCTTGTTATTGTGATGTTGTTTCTGCAGGGGGAATACTTCTTGAACCACGTCTGTGGCGACGTTGAGATGCATAAATGTGGTTCAGGAACGAAAAAACCTGGCCAAAAGTGCAAAAATGTGTATAATCGAATAGTGCTACGTTCATTTGTACTGAGATGTTGAAAAATTGATTGCGGAGGTATGTATAGTTATTTCGATATGACATTGTAATATGTAATAGACGTTTTTACGTAATTAGTGCATTCAAAAAGAGTTTAGAAAATCCCATTAGAGTTCGCTCTATCTGTAGCATGTTTTTCAGACACTCTGTTGGGCTGCAGCTGACTGCATGTTTGGCAATTATATTACACATGAATACATTGAAAACATATAAAACTGTAATTTGGGAGCCACCGACCAATTTTTTTGAGAACATACTGGACTCGCCATTTAGATTTGTTAAGAGCCGAGATGTAATTCGTTACTGGAGATCCTAAAGCACTTGAAATCTAATTTTGGGCGCGATAAAAAATTTGTTTGCAAACACAGCCATCACATTACATTTCTTTCGATGTACACTATATTAATTCTATTTTGATGTTTGACAAATGGATATCATATCCGCTATCAGCGATCTGAAATATCTGGAAATGGATTTTTTTTTGGAAAATTTAGTGAATCTCAAATTTTTGTCATATTTTAAATTGTGAATATAAATGCAAGGACCGTCGCATCGTCCGGTCGCGTCAGTGCCGTGGCCCAGAAGCAGAACTTATATCATGTGACGTCACAACCGAACCTTTATGAGAGATAATAAAAATCATTTAAGTTTTATATAAGTTAGAGTAGTATTGTTCCTGAGGTTTTCATCATAAAACATACTTTTCTGACATTCCTTATACATATTGTCTATAAAATATCATGTAGTTTTTTTGACTACCAACAATGTTATTATGTACTGTTGTTATTGATTTTCCTTCAGAAAAACAAATATTAAAATTCATGATTGCATTACTCCACCCTGGATATTCGCTTGAAATTCACCACTGTTCATGAAAATATATTTTTATGTAGTTGGAAGTTAATCTATTCTGAATGAAAATGTACACAACAAAAAATAAAATTGACAGACAAGTGAATTTCCCATATCAGCGCTGCCTCAATACTTTTTCACATGATTATTTTCTATTTTTGTGTGTATGCCAAATATTGAATTTTATCTGATATTTGTTATTAAATAGATGGAAATAAAATTTGCCCCGTGTGACTGACATGTACGCAACCATATAGCCAGGAATGCAAGGGCGCCGAACCACTTTTAAATACCGAAAAAGTCGTGAACTACTAGATATACTGCTTTCGTCAGTCCAACGAAATGCAGCCAATCATGGACAGCGGTTTTGTGCTTTTTGGCTACTCATTAGAATGGTCTGGACAATCATCTCTGGACAACAAATCCTTCTTGTTGATCCGATTTTTGAACTAACTGAGTGTCACGTTTTCTGGATGCCGAATAGTCTAGGTTACTACCCATCTGATTTTTCCATAAGTTACCCTTCTTAACGAATCTGCTTGTTGCCATGCCCAAATTTGCAACATTTTTTTGAACAATTGCAAAAAAGTGAGAACCTTATTTAAAAATATGTATTCCAAAAAAGTCAGTGGCGTAGAAAGTATAATTTGTTTGAATGTAGGGGACCAAATTTCCCAATTTCTACGACTAGTTTCAAGCACGAATTTTTTGTGTGTATAGGCAATGCTGTTAGTATTGCATGTGCAAAATTATAATTCAATATTTTAACAAACTCAGAAGATATCCTTTTTTTCTATTTTGAAATTATAACTTCAAGGGGTATTCCAGGGCCCATGTTTATTTGTACTTTTTGTCTTATTTTTTATCTATTTTATGCTTTAGAAATATTGTCACCGTCTCCTTAATTACTCTGTATAGGATTTCCCTTTTTTTCATATGCTGTATCCACGTCTGGGGCATCGGGGAGAGGCGATGTTGCCAGATGAACTACTGTTATAGCAGAGAATGAATGTCTATGGACTGATTGTATGAACCAGTTTGGCTGACTTTTCTCTCAGAAGGTCATGTTTGGGCTTAACATTATAAATCGATAACGGCGTTGCGTGGGAAGTGCAGAGTCAACCCATTTTTCCGTTAATGACTATTCCTATATGGGGTCCGATCCACGACGAAAATACTTCAATGACAGTAGAAAGATACTTCAGAAACACATAAACTGGGCATCGGAGCCGTACCCGCATGTGCCCTGCAATATTCAGTTTAAATGGAGCTTGTAATGTATTGAGGGCGTAAGGTAGGAACAGGTAGCCAAATATAATGATGAAAATCTTTCAGCTGTCGATCAGGAGCGAGTGGCAGCAGTTTAGCGTCAGCGGCTGCTTCTGGCTTTGACAGCCGTTCAGCGCACCTGAATGATGACCATCCAGGAAATTTCCATTGCGGCGATAAGCGCTCAACGGATAGGTATACAGGACCCTGCTGAAACAGCGGCCTTGTTTTTTTTTACACCGAAGCAGCCGCGCAGGCAAAGCATAAACGCCAGGGCGCCGCGACTGCTATGAGGAGCTTACACAAACTTTGCTAATCTGATTTTTGAACTGCCTAAGGTTAGTAGAACTGGGAAAAGCCTCCTCACATAGTTTGTTTCACATTCTCGATACACTAGGGACAAAGAAACGGTTGCATCGGCCTGGATGTACGTTGATCGACACGGTTAGGACGAGAGGCCGAAGTCAGGCAGGTTTGGTGGAGGCATCATGGAGGAGAGCTCTGAGGATCAAACCCTATCGGCGTAGCTGTAGAAGAGAATTAGGACGCCGAAGACCCCCTGATGCGAAAGGGTCCCGAGACTGTCCATTAGAGACGAGTTATCGATCAAGCGAACAGCTACAGTATCAAGTATGGATCATCTAGTCGGGGCGGCAGCACCCCAAAATTGTGAGCAATACTCGAGGCTAGGTCTTATCTGGGCCTTGTGCAGAGTGAGGAGGTCATGTGGAGAAAAGTACTTCTTAGCCCTAAACAAATGGCCTAGCTTTTCCCAGCAGCTGCCGCTATTGACGAGATGTGTTCGTGCCAGATAAACTGTTCGGTGATCTGGACTCTGACCAGTCGAAATGAACGGCTTTTGGGTCGGCCATTCATCGACACCAAATGGGTGCTTTTTGTTCGTCGAGGTACGGTACTGTATTTTGGAAGCATTAAACTGTACAAGATTTTTGTGTAGATAACCAGTGACAACAGGTCTCTCGTCAGAGAGGAAGTCGCTACTAGTCTTCTCTTCTCCAGCTCACCGGTAGAGATCGGCTTGTCACTCTGATTCCTGCAATTAGAGTGCTGTCATCAGCAAAGCTGTGGATTGGCGTTATCGTACAGGCAAGGAGGTCGTTGATATGTAAGAGAAACTGTGTCGGAGCCAAGACCGATCCTTGATGAACACCCGCGCTGACGTAGTGGGAAGAAGACGAGAACCCGTTAATTACGACGGATATCTTGCGGCCTGAAGTTGATACTTTTAACTATTGCATGAAGATTGTTGTTTGACGGCCACCTTGATTAATTACATCAGCTCATTCTGGAATACTATATTTTTACTAAATGTTGGCATCGATTAACCCATTGATAGGTTAAGGTCGCATGTCGCATTTCAACTGCCTGTTTGGAGCAGTATTCTATATAATTTTTATTTGATAATTTCATGGTGTGTTTAGAGGTGACTGAAAAAATGCAATCAATTTTATTAGAGGAGAAAACGTGACAACGACAACATTGAATTGTCATCTCAAGTAAAGTCGGTAAAAATAAAAACAGATTTTGCAATAAATCTGTTATGCGAAACATATGAATATGTGATAATTCCAAGGCCTGCCTAGGAAATTCTCTTGTTTTAAAATAACTAAGGTTTCGTAATGCAATGTATGGAATCAGAAACACCTGTGCAAAAATCCAATATGGCGTCCTTAGAAAAAATAAAGTTGATGCTGGGGAACAAGAGACAAAACGTCATATTGAAATTCTAATTGTGCCATCTTGTAAGGAAGAAAAAGTGACAATGTTGATGTAGAATTTATTTTAAAATATCACTATAAAAAGTCATGACAAAATTAAAACGTTTTTGGGAAAAATGGTTGTTTCCGTTTCTTTCCGGAAGTCCTTTGAACTTCGAAACTTTCTGAACAACACTTTACGTAAATACGCAAGTTTGCTCATATAAGTACACTATAAGCAACTTCGTACTGTTTCTCAAATAAGATACAATGGAACAACCTGTATATCTTTCCGGTTTTGAGTTATCCTTTTTATCAGCTTTATTTTGGAGTATATTACTCAATTTTTTAGTTATTTGCAATCTTCCAGAAACTACAGTTCAAAATAAATTACCACATTTTTCAAATTTAAGTCCATCTACTAAGAACCCTCTTACTCGATGCGCTGTTACTTATTCATTTTGAACTTAATTACTGGGAAACTGATGTAGCAGGACACAACATTCTGTGGAGCAGCCCTAAGTTTCTGCAAGACAAAGCTTTCCCAACTATAACTCCATCGAATCTCATAAAAAATTAACGTGTACCATACTTCTAAAGTAACTACTTCACGTTCGCGTTTTATGAGATATTTGGCAAGTGAATTATTAAAAACCAGTCAAAACGGAAGCTTTTATAATAAAAACTTGGCAGCAGCTCTTACCTGTTCCTAGAATACCAGAGGGAATAAAGATATTTCAGTGATAAGATGTCCTCGTCAACTAGAATATACGTACTTTATAAAGAAAGGTCAAGATCAACATGTGCCCGTAATGAAAAAATAACGGCCTCGTACGAGTAGATTCTATCGCCGCATTTTGAATAAGAACGAATTTTTAATTTGGCGATGGAATATTCAATATTTTTCCTCAAAGAGGTATGAAGTTTTAAGTGTAAACGCGCTTAATCTGATCCATAAGGGAGTTTCTAGGCCGTGACAATAATTCAAGTTTTAAGTGAATCGCATTTATGAAAGTCTTTTTAAGGATTTTAGAATATATTTATTCTAAACTTTTATTCATTTGGAAGATCCAGGTTCACAATTCTGTATTTATTTATACCGAAGCAGCCTAAATATCAAGGCACCGCGGCTGGTATGAGGAACTTAAGGCAACTTTGTTTATCCGATTTTTGAATTGCATGACGTTAGTAGATCTGGGAATAAACTCCTCAAGTAGACTGTTCCACATATACCTATAGACATGGGAGGACGAAGTCACGCGGGCCTCGGTGGTAGTCACATCGTGCAGCGTATTCAAGGACGAGAGCTCTGAGGAGCAAAGCCCGTTGACATAGCGGTAGACGAGTGCTAGACCGCCGACACCCTGTTGGTACAAAATGATCCCGAGTCTGTCGGTTAGAGAAGAGTCGTTGAGCAGTCGGACAGCCCTCCTCTGAACAGTATGGAGCATGGATATGATAGTCGGGTGAACGTTTGAGCAGTACTCGAGGCTAGGTCTTATTTGGGCCTTGTACAGAGTGAGGAGGTTATTTGGAGGAAAGGAATTCTTATCCCTAAGTCAATAGTCTAGATTTTTCCGAGCAGCTGCCGTTATTGACGAGATGTGTACGTGCCAGATCAAGTCCTCGGTGATCAGGATACCGATCAGCCGGAATCAACGGCTCTTTGGTAGAAATCGGCCATCCACCATAACCCGATGAGCGCTAAGGCGTTTCTCGGTAGTCAAGGTACAGTTCTGCCGTTTGGAAGCATTAAACACTTGATACCTTAAATCTATAACAAAACACACCGAAACACAAATCATATAAGGATAAAAGTGTTGGGCTACTGAGCTTAAAGTTGAAAATACTCGTATTATTAAGATATCCGTTTAGCATATTCCACTACTAGGATCATTCACTCGATTCCTAAATTTTCAGATCAACGAAATGCGCTAAACATGAAACCAATTTGTTTTCAGTTTGTCATCATTTGTTTAGATCGAAAAATCATCATACATAGTACGTTTTCAACCAACAAACTTTGTTTCTGATACCGATCGATGAAAAGTACAAGTTTAATAACTTTCGACCTAGTATTTCAAATATGTCCCATGAAAACTAGAAATATACATTAAAATATCGAGCACCATGCCGCTTATACCTAATTTGCAAACAAACAAGCCAGAATGGTCACCGTATTATTATATTCATTAGTTCCGCTAGGCTAGAGGTATCGCTCATTTTAGGACCCATCAATATCTATGATTATAGATTTCAGAGCTTGCCTCAAATGAAGTAAGCAGGTCAGGCTGTAGCAAAGCGTAAATTCCGAAACACATCACTTAGCGTCACGTAACAGCCAATTAGACTGATGTTGGTGGTTTCAGCTGGACACAGCTTCAGTTTGAACTTTACTGATGGCTTCGATAACTTTTGCTATTAGCTAGAAGCAATGAGACTATGGGCATGATATTGGAACGAGCTCTGTCTTGTATTTTAGAAACAAGTTATGCATATCATGTAATAGGTAAAAACTTGCAGCAAACAATCTAGGAAAACGTCACACGGCAGGAGCAACGACACTTTTTCGGCTGCTGGTCATGCTGTTAAGAGATTCAGTAGTAGATTGTAGTCAAACACATTTTCTAACGTTTGAATTGGCGCAGGACGTACACATGGACGCCCCCAGTGGGAGGAGGGGCAGGAGGGTAGTGACCCCCTCTGAGGATGAAGTCTGACCTTAAAAATTGCACATTTAGCAAGATTTTGCGTAGTTTTGAAAATTTTTAGGGTTTGCCTTGGGAAAATTTACTACCTGCCGCTCTTCAAAAAGTCGGCAGTAGATATACTTTCACAAAAAGTTATGCCTTGCCAATGATCCGCCGCTCCCGAAAAAAATTCCTACGTTGCGTTCATGGACGTACATGCTCTCATCATCTACTGATAAAAATTCGTATTACATCTCGGATACTGAATGACAATTAAAATTGAAAACTGATAAAAAGAAATTTATTTTTTTCAATTTTTTGTAGTTTCAGTATATAGGCCACATATTTTCACGATATTTCCGAAAGGTTATAAGCGAAACTACATGTGAAAATTCTTGAAGAAAAAGGCACTAGTATTCATAAAGCAAGAGAGGCAAGTGTCGACTTAACAGGCAATCTTTTGATCCAAAATTTCTCCAATGTTAAAAGGTGGAAGTCATCTTTCATGGACGAACAGGGTTCATTTTTAGTAATTCTTCCCGAAGAACTTCTTCTGGTAATTGTGACACATCGACAACAAACGGATTTCTTGTCATGTGGCATATTGGTGACTCTGAATTGATGTCTCGATAGTATCGGCGAAATTCATCTACCCGCGCTTCAAAATGAGTTTTTGTGTCAGCTTTTAAATTTGCGTCCAGTATGTTATTTTTTAAAGCTTCGAAGAGCCGAGAAAAAGATATAAGACTTTCAGAAGATACTTTTTGATTCCAAAGTTGAAGCTTTGATACGAACTCCTGAATGTAATCATAATTGCTTATTGTAGTGTCGTTTCTGCCCTGAAGTTTCAACTTTAGCTCATTCAAGCAGTCAAATATGACAGTTAAATAAGCCAACTCCCACTGAAATGTGTAATCTTTAAACATTGTCAAGAAATCGTGTTTTTCTTTGAACTCAAGGAAAAGAATTACCTCTTCTTTCAAGTCATAAAGGCGAGCCAATATGTTGCCTTTGGACAGCCAGAGTACTTCTGTATGGAACAGAAGAACTTTGTGATCAGAATCGAGATCCTCGCAAAGTAAAGTAAATAACCGACTGTTCAAAGCGCTGCTCTTGATGTAGTTTACAATCCTTATAGCCGAGTCAAAAGTCTGGCGTAATTTCTGTGGCAATGTTTTGGAAGCCAAGGCTTCCCGATGAATAACACAATGTGTACTAAGCATTGCGGGATTTTTTCCTTGAGCTTTTTAGCTGAGCCTGATCGTACATCTATCATTGTAGGTGCGCCATCTGTGCAAAGTCCAATGAGTTTCTTCCAATCCAAATAATTTTTTTCAACAAAATTTGATATTGAATTAAATACCTGTATCTTCAGATGTAGTACCTGCTGTCAAAGATTGGGAGTACAAAATCTCTTCTTGAATGATATCTACGCCGATGTAACGAACATAAACTATTGACTGTGCACAATTAACGATGTCGGTGGATTTATTGCAACTAATGGCGAAAAATGGCGATAATTTTACTTTTTTAGTTATTTGTGACTTTATGTCTGCTGCAATGTCAACGACTCTACGGTTGACTGTGTTATTCGAAAGAGAAGTAGACTTCATTTTTTGCTCTGCATCTTCTCCTAAAATTATCTGCGTGGCTTTAAGGACACATGGTTTCATTAATTCTTCACCGATAGTATGAAGTTTCTTTTGCTTTGCTATCATAAAAGCTATTTCAAATGAAGCTTTGGGATGCTGCGATACACCTGTGATAACTTCTGATAACTTCCCATTTTATCCAGTCTCATCCGCTTGAGTGATTCTGTTTCAGAAGAAAAAAATTATTTCGTCTTCAAAACCAGAGTAGGATGTTGTTGCTTCATATGCCTTTCAAGGCGATTGGGCCTCATGCTATCATTACTTAAAACTTTCATACATATCACACACTGAGGCAATTGTATCTCGTCTTTTTCTATGAAGGTAAATCCAAACTTAACGTAATCTTCGGAAAACTTTCTTTTTTTCGTTGCCATTTTGCACCTATAACAATAAAACAAATAAGTAATAAATAAATAAGCAAAATACTTCCATGTAATTACTAATTATATGCACATTATTCTATCTTAATAACGTATTCAACAGTATATTGGCCACCGGGAGATTTATATTTTTGTAGGCAGGTTGACGCTATAATAGTAATTTTAAATACATTTGGAATCAATATTAGGTACTTAAAGTTCATCTTTTCAAAATTATTCCGCCACGTTGGTTTGATTGTGATGTGGTAAAAAAAGTCCCAATGGCCGATCTATGAACGCGTCTCCACTCAATCAACAATTTAGTAAATTAAATAAAAATGGTAACTTTGTTGTAAATACACAAACTTACGTTTTAACAGTGAGACACAACAATTTGACACACAGATTTCTCAAGAAAACATGTACATCGAAACGTCAAATTTTTCGCAAGTTTGTGCAGAGGTTCGTCCGCGTCTGGTAGGTACACAATTGTTGTCCAAGCGATTTCATGTTGTGACTTGTCGAAACTTGTTTAAACTGTGATTGACGACGCCGGGTTTTGAAACAGCGGTTGACAGAATAAGTGAATGTGATATTTAATTCCTAATTTTATGCGTGTAAATTAAAAATTGCATTGTAATGTTATTTGTTAATGTTGTTTGCTTATTTTTTTATTTTTTCTTTTAAAATGCAAACGCTTTCCACCCCCCTTGACAACTCTCTATGCCTCATTTGGGAGGGCCGCCCCCCTGGTTGGGAACTCCTGGGATATAGGGTCAAACGTGTTTTGACGAAAATAATTTTTTACTGGCGCAATTTTACTCAAAAAATTTAGAAAAAATTGCAGATGCTACACTGTTATGTCCGACGCAGACGACATTTTTTATAGTTGTGTGGAACTTGTAGGCTCGAAAAAATTCTTGGTCATGAACTTCGAAAACTTAAAAATCCACTGTATATCAGTAACTTCTTGCGTTGTTTTCAGATCCACTAACAAAATCATAAATTTTTGACCGGACATATTAAACGTCGCATATCATAAGTTGCTTAACTTGAAACTCCAACATATACGAGTATATATGTATTTGCCTCCATTTTTTAGGTTCCATAATCAAAATTTTGATTTCTTTCCCAGAAAAATGCGAAAACAGGAAAAACCTTGCTGATTTTCTTCGATTTTTGGTCAGGAAAGGAATAGCTTGGCCAACCTAGCAATCCATTTATACGTGCTTTCCACTTCTGTTGGTAAAATGGTCGCTAAAAAGCGGAAAACGGATTTTTCATAGATTTTTCCAATCTCATAGACATTTTAAGGGATGGATATCATAAGTTCGCTAATTCCATCCACTTGTATTTTAGTACATTCTTTCAGGTTTCAATGTCAAGGTTGTGATTTGTTGCCCGGAAAATTGAGAAAATATTCCTTTCAAATTTTAAATTTGACTTTTTTATCCAAAAATACAGAAAATTCTGTATATAAGACGCCATATTTATTATCCCAATACGATAATTCACTAGTTGTGAATACGAAAATATTTTTCTAAAAAATTCCAATTTCAAGTGTGGCTATTCTTTCGAAGCCCATAACAGCAAATTAATGTGCCACGGAAAAAATCGAGTTGCTCTTTTATACCTGCTAGATATACAAATAGGCACAATATAAGCAAATTTCAAAACCTAACTCTATTTTTGAAGTCTGCCTCACATGGAATGCCTCTAAGGTGAATAGACCCAATATACCTGAGTTTGAATTGATCCAGACTTGGATAGGTTTGGGGGCAATTTCTATAATGTAGTATCGCCTACAACCTTTATACTGTACTGTAATGTGATTTTTATGAAACATTGTAAATGTTCCTTTAATAGGTAAAACAACACTATTTTTGTAGCAGATTCTCATAAAAAGTGTCAAGAGCTGCTATAATCCTTTCATCTTCATTGCACATACTGCCTCTTAGAACGGAATATATAGCTTTTGGAATACTTGAAGTTTATTATTTTAAATAAAATAAGGTCAAGATCAGGAATAGAATGATGACTTTGGATTTCATCTTCAATGTTATTTCACTCTTGTTTCCCCTCGTTTTGACAGCGCCACTCGAAAGAAATGAAAATTCTGCATCTGAATACGTATTAAAATCTAGGGTCAAGGTCATATCTAAAGGACAAGTTAAGTTCATATTTGTGAGGCTAGGGAAAATTCCTGGAAGTTTGACAAGAAGCACAGATTAAGAACATATCTATAGTAACCTTTAACAAGAATTTTAATGGTGACCTGGCACCCCCTTTGAGGTAATCTTAAAGTCAACTTTTGTTTCTATTCTGTTAACCCTTCTCTTTCACAGAAGCAAGGGGAAATTTTACTTTCCAACACTTTCTCAGCCTCAAATATTTGACCTTCATTTGACCGTTAGATGCTTGAGTACCACAAAGGAGTGTGCTAGGTCCAGAATACATTCCTGTGTTGACTGATGTAACAGTTGCAGCATGTCCAGATGATATAGCGTTAATTACAACTGACAAAGATCTATTAAGTCCCGTTAGTAAAGTACAGACTGCTACCAATAATTAAGTAAAATGGGGACCAAGAGGTGGGAAATTAAATTGAACGAATTGAAATCGATCCACGTTTGCTTTACAAACCGAAGATTGACAAATCCTCCTCAAATAAGCGTTAATTTTGACATTAATTGACCTTTAGAGGTGACCTTGATTTTAGATTTTAATGCATATACGGCCGTAGAATTTTCCATTCCTTAGATTATCAGTGTCAAAAAGAGGGCTTTCCATAAAAAAATGAACTTGTAACAACCTTGAAGGTTACACCCAAAGTTACCAGTGAACCTTTCGAAGCAGATAAATACCTGATATTGTCCTTTTCCAAAGATACATTTCTTAGCAAAGTATGGAGTTGTTCCATTACCTTTGTTACACTGGTATGCTGCGTTTAAAAGCCTTACCCAAGGTTGCAAAAATTATTTTCGTCTATCCACGATATACAGGGTGTCCAATAAGTACCACGACAAACTTAATAAAGGTAGGCTTTGGATTGACCTCCCAAATAACAAAAACTTACATATATAAAAGTGTCACCGATTTGAGATATTGCATTTTTTCATTTAAAAAACCTTTTCGTCTGTGGTCTTTAGCTGCATGTAGAAATAAGGTTATACTTTGTTCATTTGAGCATATAACTTCTATTGTACTTACCTGTCAGTGCATACTATATTGATTAAATTAATATTCAAAGCATACATATTTTATACAAATATATTTTTAGTAAAACAAAGTTCAAATGATTCAGAGAGCATGAAATGCTTTATCTCTAATATACATACATTCGGTTATGAACATACTTTTCATTATGAACATATTTCATTTTTTTAATCATTGCAATTAATTACTGGGTATATATTGGTTCGAAAATGTACAAATTTAACAATACAATATAGCAAACGTACTGTTTTTGCGTATATAGCCAATATAAAATAAGCCAATCATACTAGAGCAAATTTCGACAAAATAGTGAATATTGTAACCTGTATAGACAAGGACTGAAAACAAGAATGCTACCATAGCTTAAAGGATATTGTTTGTAAAAATTTTGAAGAGCCTAATAGCAGTATAATTGAAAAAACCTCTAATAGTAGTAGATTCTTCCACCTTTTTAAAAAGTGACACTGGTTTATGTGACATGTTGGTCATATGGTAACATCTGCTTCAGAGATAGCACTATTGGAGGTCTAAGCTGTAAGTTGTATACTATAGCTGGAAGGAAACGGCAGTGCATAGGTGCATAGTGAGCATTTGTGTGCTAGTAACCTGAGTTGATGATAATTGTGTTGATTTCTTGTCCCAAATACACATACTTGCATGTAAAGCTAGGAATTAGTTGCGCATCCACTTTGTGTTATTCAACCTGGAAATAACATATGCAATATGAATTTAAAAATGAGATAGATAAGAAATCAAATCCCTGGTTGGTGAAGCATGTTACAACTAACAGGTGAGAAAATATAATACAGACAGGAATATTCATTAAACTTGAAAACGCTATTACATTTTACAATAATTTTTATTTCCAGTTATTTACACTTTATGGAAATTTATTTTGTGATGTCAATAAGAAATACCGTGAAAATGTTTTGTGTGTGATACGTTTATACTAATTTTTCTGTGATGTGGCTTAATTACACACAACGCGGAACCAGTGGTGATTTCCCGCAATGTAATAGGGGAGTATTGTACTTTATCGCTTTGAACATAATCTCTTTTTTGAAGGGACAACACATAACTAACCCGTCTGCACAGTTAAAAGATATACTTTATGGGTAGCATATTCAGTAGTAATTTCTTCACATAGCAAATATCATTCAGTGATTTTATACACATGCAGACCAAAACACACAATATCAGCCAGATGCGGTCTTGCTACTCACTAATTTTCTGTCTGTCACATCTTCTACTAGATATACTCTACAGACTCGGCATTCTACAATTTGTCGTTTTTTGACATTATAAAGGTTTCTTACGTAATAACCCTGCTGAACGTTTAGAATACTAGTGAGAAGGTGTTTGCAAAGTGATGACTTCAGGAAGCTCAGAAGGATCATGGAGATCAAGAACTGGATACTAGACAAGAGTCTGGAATCGCATACCCTTGTGGTAGGGAATAGTCTGTTTGCTGGGAGGAGAATATCCATCTTTACAATATATAAAGAGTTGAAATATGTCTCGCGGTCCTAGAGCTGAACTGCTGGGCATGTTGGATCTTGATAGAGGATTTGTTTACTTCGTAAAGGTTGGTTATCCTGAAATTTAGTCGTGCTAGTTTCACTGTTTTTCTGGTTGAATGCAAAAAGTTTTTCTATTTGGCAGGTTTTACTTATCTAGCAGTATCATTTTTTTTAATACATCCTTGTCCCAGAGGTCAGCCCAGCCAGTATTGTTTATTATGGCGATATGAGAGCATCAGTTTCCAACTGTACTATAATGAACAGTACTCCGGAGTGGAATTCCCCATCAAAATCGAATAAATTGTGAAATATTCATAATAAAATAAGTGCAGTGCGATGTAACAAATCAAATATTAAATGGATCGGGCGGCATTGCCAGGCCAGAGCCAGAGCCAGAGCAGTCGCGGTTGAATTATTCAATTAGGTTGTTCTATTTCGCCCGGAGCTGACGACTGTCATTCTAGCATTCTAGCTATTTGCGCTGTCACACAGCTACAGTTCCACAGCGCTATCTATCCGGTATTATATTAAGATAAAATCCTAACTGAAACAGAGAAAAAAAACGGAGCCATAAAAATATTTGAAATCATATCTGGTTAAGTGGTATGGATACATAAAGTGTCCACGCTCAATGAAACACTGGCTTTACGTGATTACTACAGTCATCGTCTACTGCACCGTTTTTTATATAAAATCGAAAGAAGGTTATAGCGGGGGTCATTTCCAACCAGAAAAACCATATATGTAGTTATCCAATTGTGCACGGTTTCTGACATCGCCATTTTTAAGAATTTGTAGAAAATCGCGACTTTTGGGATTGTACTATTTTTAATCAATTATAATCGCGAAACATGTCTGCAATGTGATGGTACGTTTTGTTGGTGTTATTAGACATGTACATAACGGAAAACAATGTCACCCTTTTAGTCGTTCTGCCCACCAGTCTGTCTGCGTGTTCATGAATACTTGACCTCTTCATAACTTGGGAAGTACCTGTCGAATTTTGCTGAAATTTTCACACGAGGTTACTACTATGCCAAGGACAAAAAAGCTTAACAGTTTTTGCAAATCAATGTAGTGGCCGCGGAGAGAACTGTCAAAAACAGAAGTTCCTGATAGGTTTTGAAAAGAATTTAGGGGTAAAAATTGGGGTGTGGGGGAAGTGGGGGGTGTATCGCAATTTTTCGATGTTAATATACTTCCAACCCCGGTAATTTTACTTACTAATCAGACCAATTTAACACATCATAGGTTGTTTTTAAAACTTAGAATGATAGAGATGTGTTTTCAACATTGCCGGATGAGCGGTAACTACTCATAGGGCAGCGAGAGTTTGTCTATGGGCCTGTTTGAATGATTTGACCCATTTAATTTCACTATTGTACATGTTCGTAACTAATGTTTTTCTAGGAGAACTTAATTTGTTCCTTCATGAACTGATGAGTGCGTTGCGTGAGAAGTGCAGACTCGCTCATTCAGCTTTACAGGATATGTTTCCAAATGACGTAAAGATGCAGAAAAACTATCAGTATAAATAGTCTAGTTAATGTAGTTATAGCAATCGATTGAACCAGAATGTTATCTATTGTCAAATATAACAGCATATTCAAGTATGCTTGTAGAAGAAATTGGCGGGCAGATGAACTGTACGTGGTTAGGAAAAGCTTCTGTATATTATGGCCTTTCAAAATATGCAAATTATTTTCTGCGCAAGATAGACAAAGTACTACCTTACCCTTAATCATGAACATACTTATTTTATTAACTCATCCTATAGCTGGTATTGTCAATCTTCTACAATCTGGATAGAGTTATAAAACGATTAAGCGACAATAAATACTAATAATAATTCAAATCAATAACACATATAATCAATGTAAGGGATGGCGGTCTTGTCATTATTTTGGGTGAAAAAAGGGTTATGGAAGCAGTGCCATATTATCTAACCTGATAACGGCTTTTTGTAGCACAAATAGGATAATAAAACATGTATATGTAGAAACTAATGTCCGTACTATAAATCGTTTGCAGAGATAATACCATAGTTATTCCACTTGCATGATCCTATTATATTGAGGTTTCGATACATGATGACGTCACAGAAGTACGTAAAAAACATCTGTGGTCTGTGCAATGGCCGGATTTTCTGCTGGGGTATCTCAGTAGAGCAATTCTTTCAGACTATGGTGCAGAGAAATACCCGTGAGATAAGAAAGAATGCGAAGGCAGAGGATCGACGTAGATTCTGAACGCGAAGTACTGCAGACAATGGAAGATGAGCCTTCTAGTAGTGAGTTTTTCTCAAAATTTTGGTATAGCTAGCCCGACAGTACATCTGATTTTAGCATGGCTTTGTAGCAAAAAGATCAACGACAACAAACCTGATGGTATTTAAACTATATACAGTATCAGATTGCGTTGATAAACGTGGCTAAGTAGATGTTGTATATACCAATTCTGCCAAAGCTTTGAACAGGTTGGATCATGCAGTTCTTATAAACATACTTAAAAGTTATGACTTAGATCGTTTAGCTTTGCTATTTTTTGAATCATATCCATCTAACAGAAGTAAGTTTGTTTCATATAATGCTTACAACTCTTATGAACATGCTTGCACATCGGGGTGCTACAGGGATCAAATCTTGACCTGCTGCTTTGCATATTATTTATAAATGACGTAGTAGTAGTAGTAGTAGTAGTAGAAAGATTTATTTAGCACATTTGGCTACATAAACAGAACAATTGTAAACAACTTAGAACTAGTAAATTCAAGCCATATGGTGTATGATGTAAATACTGGGCAACCTATAATTGTAGATTTAACAAGTGATTTCTCAATTTTACTTTAAATTTTGTCAAAGTTTTCTGGTCTTTTATCTCCGAGTATAATGTATTATATTCAATCAACCCTTGATGGAATACAGATTTGTAGCATATGTTATACTTTTTGGTCATTAAATGGAAGTCATCTTTATTTCTGGTATTATGTAAATGATGGTCGACATTTGATGATGTTAAATTAGTTAGACTTGATGGAAATATATTATTTTTTACTTTATAAATGAATATCATTACAAGATATATGATAAAATTTTTTACATTGAGCCATTTTAATTTGCTAAGCATTTGCCTAATTGGAGTATATTTATCTTTATTTAGTATTATTCTCATGCACTTATTTTGTAAAATTTGCAGTCTTTCAAAAATGGAATTATTTGCTAAATATAGAATAGTCGAACAGTACAAGAAATTTGGAAGAATGATGGTATTATAGATAATTTTTCTGCTATATGAACTCAGACATCCAGAAACTCTCGATAAATATCCCACTTTACTACTAATCTTATTTATAACTTTTTCATAATGAATATCAAAAATTAATCGAGAGTCAACAAAAACTCCCAGGTATTTAAAATTTTCTACGAATTCAATATCTTCACCATCAATATTCAGTTGAACATTTGTACATTGTTTTTTTCCGATTAACAAGGCTTTCGTTTTACTTGCATTTAATTTTAGTCTGTTAGATGTTAACCATTTTGAGACAAGCTTCAAGTCTTCATTTATATAAGAGATACCAGACTGAAAATTTTTAGTACTTATATAAATCATAGTGTCATCGGCGAAAATTTGAATTTTGCATTTTTTGACTATGGCAGGTAAATCATTTATGTATAAAATAAAAAGAAGTGTGATACACTCAACTGTAGTAAACTTCTACATGCTGACGATTTGATGGAGGACTGTCATACATAACATATGGAATTGGACAACATTCAGATTTGGTATCAAGTGAACAAATTGCTTTGGATGTACAAAAGTGTAACGTAATTAAGTTTTACCAGAAGGAAAAGTCCGTCTGTCTTCGTGTACACTATAGGCGATAAGATACTTTCTAGTTGCCAGAAAACAGATCTGGGAGTTGTTTTTGACTAATTTTTGTTTTGTGTTGTGCATATCTCAGTAATGGTTAATGCCGCGTCAAAGGCATGTGGATTCATAATGAGAAACTGTCGGTCTTTCACTAATGTTGAGGCTCTTACAACAATGTGTTTGACCTTTGTCCGCTCAAATTAGAATACGTGTCAATTATTTGGTGATCACAGTACTCGAAACATAAAATTCCAATTGAGAAAGTGCAACGACGGTTTTTGAAACTGCTCGTTTTCAAGACTGATGGTACCTATTCTCCTAGGAATATACTTTATGAGCAACTTACTTTTAAATTTGAAATGTGAAGTCTGGATCTCAGACGAATTTGTTATTCTATAACTATTTTGTATAAACTTCTACATTATTATGTAAACTCCAGCATTATTTTATCTAACGCATTACCGTCATTGTACACAGTACAATTAACACGGCGGCCAATTTCGCGATAAGACAAAGCAACATCTCGACAGGCAATAATTCTAGCCTTGTCAAAGTAACTAACATGGTGATCATTTGGACGTCCTCGAACTCGAGGCATTTTGTTATGCTTAACACTAGCAAATGAAAGGGCAATAACTAAAAATATCTGTACTACTCAGCTCTCAGTAAGTGTTTTCTTCACAAAAACTAAGAGATAACATTTTAATAAAGGTAAATAAAAACAAAGATAAAACGTTGACAATGTTACCACAGCAAGCTTTAAATATAGTCATTTTGTTGCCAGAAAAACAACTTGAAGAAATTACACACTTCTAACGCCACTGAGTACATTTACATCTAAGGATCTACTGTATCTTTCTTGCACCTGGATTACAAAACATTGATAACTGTGGTTATATGATCAGATAATGTGGCACTGTCTGCATAATACTTTTATTATCCAAAATTATGTCAATCCCTTGGATTGTTTTGACTTGGAATTCATTCAAATTTGAAGACTTGTGTTCCCTTAATTGTTTCTTGTTTTATTCGGAATTTAGAAGTTTGACAATCGCAGTTATAGGATTATGTTCACAAAATGGGAATTTTCGAGAAGTAGCTGCAGAATTTTGTCTATCTTGCGCAAAAACGATTAAGGGTATTTGATTATCCAAAAGCTATTTTGTAACGCCATAATATCAGGAAGGGACTATATGGAGGATGGTCCAATAATTCCACGTTTTCTTCCGTTAAATACTGCCTTGTTTTTTGGACTGTGTGCGAGCTTGCATTTTCTTGGTGGAGGATGATTCTTCTTTCGGGGTTGATTTTTCGAAGCTCGGTGATGACTTTTGGCAAACAAATGGTGGTATACCAATCCGCAGTAACAGTTCTTTGCTCATTAAGAGGAATTGTTACAATATGACCCGCTTTTGACACAAAGGTCGCGATGATCTTTTTCGAAACACTTCGAGAACGGATGAATTTTGTTGGCTTTGGAACACCCAAAAAGCCGACTGTTGTTTATTTTCTGGTTCATAACAGTAAATCCACGATTCATCATCTCTAACCATGCTGTACACATTTTTTGAGTTTCCGGAATTGAAACTGTCAAGCCTTTTTTGCTACCAATTAACCCTGGCTGCTTACTGCTCTTCAGTCAACAGGTGGGGTATCCAACGAGAAACTAATTTTCTTACTCCTAATTCTTCATGTAAAATTTTTTGAATTGAGGTCGTTGAGATCTTCAAGGACGCCTCAATCTCGCGATATGTCACATGTCTATCTTCAATGATGAGTTTGCGCACATCATCGACGTTTTCCTGGGTGACTGCCATTTTTGGTGCGCCCACCCTAGGATCGTCGCTAAGACTCACCCGTCCACGTTTGAATTCTCCATACCAACAGGAAATTGTCGACTGATGTGGCGCTTCTTTGCCGAAAACAGACAGTCACTCAGCAAGGCATTCTTGTTGCGATAATTGTCTCTGAAAGTTGTAATAAATTATGGCGCGAAAATGTTCTCGGTTGAGTTTCATTTCCATTTCCATTTTCCAATGACTTGATGATACTTAAAAATTCACTGTAGTGAGAACACTGCACGTATTGTTGTGAAACTTTGAATTCAAGTTTACTAACGAGTGAGGTTAAGATTTAGTATTGACGTTCGATCCGCCCGGCCAGCTATGCTATATGGAAAACTTAAAAGACATCCCTCGAACGCTAGCAATATGAGTGGGAAATACAGCGGTTTACGAGCACGCATTAAGAAAGTAAAAATATATGCAGAATATTCATTAAATTTAGGTGCTAAGTGTGCTGCAGCACAGAAGCAACAATTTTCTTGAATTTCATTAAAATCAATTTAAAAATCCCTATTTTCATATGGTTTTGGACACTAGGTGATGGCCAGCTCGAGTTGGAATTACGAAAGCAATTTATCACGTGTATCTGCGACATACATATATCTAAGTCAAGCATAAATGCTTACTTTGCATCGTTTACCGTCAGAATTTCGTAGTTTTTTACTTATTTGTCTACCAGTGCATAAGAAAGTGACATCGTATCAACATTATAATAATACTTACTAGGCTTGTGCTGCTATTTGCAAATTACATGTAGTACCATGCCTTGAAGTCATCTAACACCACAATTACCTACAAACACTCGCACTTCTAAATAATAACGCTAAATGTACAAATTTGTGACAGAACTGTCAAATCATTGACTCATGTCTTCTTACCTAGTCTGAATGCGTTGGTGTAGATACCTATTTTTTTCATAAATTTACGCCATGCAACTATCGCAAATGCACTACACTGGCATTGAAAACGTTCAGTTCGGTTTGTGCATTTTTCTAAATTTTACAAAGGTAATACAATAGGCCTGCGTACCTGTACCATAATCCCCTGCAGCACGGTGGTCATTATTTGTTTTGTAGGTAGAATATTCTATTGTCTGCATATACACACAACTGAATCTCAAAATAATAAAATTCTATTATGTGCGCTGAGTATTGGTCAGGAACGACTGGCGGCATTCTATCTGTAGGCTTTGTGCATGGTGCTTTTCAAACATTCCACACTAGATAGGTAGGTAGATATGGATATAGGCTTAGAGCGAATAGGTTGCTTTACTGGGACTCTTTGTATAATATAGTGAAATACACATCATATGTACCTTCAATCTGTATCAAATGGTAACAGAAGCAAATTCGGCATGCTATTCGCCTTGAACAAAGTGCATAGCGGGGGTAACTGAATCGATAGCTGCGATTGATAGAAAGGATATCATCGGACAGATAGGTGAATCTATGTTGGCTATGAGGTCTAGCAAAAATGCAAATACTCCGCTGTCATCATTTGTCGATCAAAAGAGAATTGTCAGTTTAAAATTCAAATTGTTCATAACCACAAATTGGCTTTTTTATTTTTACATTGCATGTATCAAGATCAAGCACAAATGTGATAGATATCTGCTAGGTGGCTTTGTCATCGCGTACCCAGTGAATTTATATAACTTATATTCGAACACCCAAAGTTGGTCAAAACATCTTTTACTCTTCTTAACAACTGTCATTTACATGATTCAAAGTTCTAGCAACATTCCTAGTAGTAACAAATTTAAGTGGTACGTGGATATTACTTTTCATTCCAAGCGGAAATTGAGGATTTATCAGCTTTGCTGCTAAATATTTCAAAAGCTAAATGAAGCAGCTACTTCCTGCTACCCACGTTTCATACGGCCCGTTGTTTAAATAAATCTGCAGTAGTTCTTCTTTATAAAATGGAATACTTGTAATATAGGGAAGCATCAGTCTGACAGAAACCATCAGTATCAAAAACTCTCTTTAAATTTTAAAGTAACAATTTATTTTTGGTGAAATTTGATCCAACACCAGGTGTCAAGTTTTCCACAAAATTAAATGGTAGATTCCATTCAAACTCCGTAAAAACATGTGTAGAAGAAATATTTTGAACATATTTGTGTATAAAAACTCAATGATTTCTGTGAACTGCTTGGTCGATCATCAAACTTATTGACTTTGATGTTCCAGGTTGTGCTGCAGAAGAACT
Organism: Acanthoscelides obtectus; assembly: GCA_963669975.1. Taxonomy (NCBI): domain Eukaryota; kingdom Metazoa; phylum Arthropoda; class Insecta; order Coleoptera; family Chrysomelidae; genus Acanthoscelides; species Acanthoscelides obtectus. The sequence goes on along the minus strand of CAVLJG010000008.1, from coordinate 59,462,609 downwards.
TTGGACCGACTCTCAGGCTAGGCCCAAAGTAGTTAGTGTCTGTGTAATATACTTGTGGGGTCCTAAACTTAAACGCATACGAGAGAAGATTGAAAGCACTCATTTTCATTAAAAGTTTACTAATTTATCTGCAGAATAGTATATAAAACTTCTTCGTTTGCCTTTAAAAGTATTCTAAAACATTCCACTTAAAAAATGTGTTTGCGTTGCCACGGTTACCACGTAGTATAAACCCTCTTGTAGAGAAAGGCGTAGTTTCCATCTAAGGAGCGTATCGCTGCCTAAAATTTTTGTAAGGAACTTTTTTAGATATCTCCTGGCACCAAAAACTCACTCTGTATGACTATTTTCAGATTTTCCATACTTATATACAAATTGAAAATCCTTGATACCTAAATGATGGTAAAAAATATTAGTTGTACGTTGAAAAACTTGCATATTCCAGGCAAATTACGGTTCCGGGTGGATGTTTTTTGAAGTAGCTGAGATCTCTATTGAAGATGTTTCAGGACACCATCTAGAGCAAGAATATCGATATGCACCAGACTGGTGAAGGGCGGAAATTGGTTAAAAAAAATTAAATCTGAAGGAATCGCAATTTTTGCTGGTACTTCTTCTCACGATTTATCTTAGTAATGATTTCAGAGCAAAACCAAAAACGACAATATATTCATTTTATGGAGACTCACATCACTGATGCATTTTTATACAGTTTTGTATGAAGCTGACAGCAACGAAAAACAAAGATGGCTGAAAAATTAAATAAAAACGCGATGTTTCTTCAGGTTGTAACTGATAAAAATCCAAGATTTGACTACCTTATCGTATAAGATCTTGATAATACAGAGTGCGGCAGAGAGAATGGACGGTTTTAAAAAAATCATAAAATAGTTAATTTTTACTCGAAAACAAATTTATTGATGGAATCAGGTTCACAAGGAAATAGAATTTGAGACAGTCAAGTGTGGAAAATCACATCAGGCATGCGGTGGCCGAAATCGTTGATGCAGTGCTGGAGGCGTTCTTGGAAGTTCGCGTAGACTCTCTCCAACATCGCTCTCTCAACTTGGGCGACTTCCACGCGAATTTCGCCCTTCAATTCGTCCAGAGTACGGGGCTTGTTCACGTATACTCTAGCCCAATAATGACAGTTCTGCTGGTTAACCATGCTGTTTAGGTGAAAGTGGGCTTCGTCACTCATAAACAAAATGAGGTTCTCATTTTGATCGATCAGTGCTTCCATCTCACGTGCGAAGTTCATTCGTTGTGCATAATCTCAGGGCGTAACTGTTGCACAATGGCCAATTTGTAGGGGTGAAAGCGGAGATCCGTATGCAAAATTCGCCTTACCGAACGATCACTAAGGCGAAGTGCAGCAGCATGTTTCCGGGCAGATCGAGTCGGACTGCGAAGAAAGACCTGTCGAACGCGTTCAACATTTTCAGGAGTTCGAACTGTTCGCGGCGCTCCTCTTAGTCTTCTGTTGATCAGTTCACCACGCCCGCGAAGTGATTCAACCCAGCGAAGGATGGTGTTTGAGAGGGAACAGCTCTATTCCGATGAATGTTGAAGTGGCAACGAAACTCACGCTGTACGACGATGACTGACTCATTATTTCGGACGAAACAATCATAGGCGAAACCGCGGTGCTCCACCGTCCAAGGCTCCATAACGACAACTGGTAAAATAATGCTAGGATCTCACCAGTCAAACGGCACCCTCCCCACCTCTCTCGTAGACGGAGGCGGAGAGTACTACCCATCCCAAAAACGTCCGTCCTCTCTGCCGCACCCTATATTATCAGGATCCGGCTGACAATTATAAAGAAATTTGTTTACGTTAACATCACCTCGAAATTTTGCAAAATTTGCTATTTCAAAATACTTGATTCTAATAGCTTGCCAAATTCATTACACATTACAGGGTGGCAACACGTGTACAACAATCGGTAAAAAGTTTTTCCTAAAATATCGTAAGTTTAGGAGCAATATACCATCTATGCGCAGTCGGATGTGTGTAACTACCGTAATGAATTTAAGATTTTTGGAAATACATTCATTTTTAGCATGTTAAAGGACTATTATAAAAAACTGGCAAGCTGTTAGAATCATCTGTTGTAGAACAGCAAACTCAAACTTTTCAAAATACCGAGAAGCCGTTAACGTAAAAAATATTTCTTGCACATTGTGAGGTGAATCACGATAATAGAGAGTAAAAACGTTCACTTCACTTCTGCTCCGAAATTATCACTTTTTAAGATTTATCTTCAAATCTGGGAAAACTACGGCGATTTTTGTACATTTTAGTAGAATAAATCATTTACCATTTGAAAAGACCCAAAGCTATTTTCCCTGGTATCTTGGTATCCATTCCCCTTTCCATAAACGTATGTGCAGTCGTTTCTAAGATTGCGCAGCCAGAGAGACTGACAGAGAGATCGATGGAATAATGGAAATGTCTGACATGGAATTCCCTAATATATAAATTTAGATATTATAACACATATTAATAGAAATTCGGAAATTTTTGCGGAAACTTCCCTGGCTTTCTTGGAAAGTGAACGTAAGAAAAACTAGAAAATACTTATTGTAATAATAGAGCATAACGTGATACAAAAACCGTTGAACAAGTCTTAATTATTATAATCTCATATATATAAAAATAAGCCTTAATAATACAAAAATATCCAAGCAATTATTAGCTTCTGCACGCCCCTGTTACAACGAATACCTTTACCGCCTACCTATGCGATATTATTGGGATGAAAACAATACATGTACGTTTGGTGTTTACACGCTGCTTTAATTAAACATGCCAGCTCTAGCTTATTATATCACTGGTTAAAATATGTTTATTTTAACTTATTTTAACAACAATATTAGTCGGCTTTTGTTATTTCAATATAGTGTAGACCGAGATACTTTTTGCGTTAACGTATCCAACAAAACGTAAAACACTGTAAAAAAAGTCAGACACATCAGTATTTTGGTATTTGATTTGAGGTACGGTATTTTTTTTCTTTTTCGTTGCCATCTGACTATGGTCCCAGACTGCATTGCAGTCTATTGAGCTTATTATACCATGCGCCTCAAAATTTACAGTACCCAATACAGCAAATTGCTGTCTTGAAACAGTTTGAATATACTAAGTGACATATAAATCCGAACACCCAGTTTAAATGGTTTTATTTCAATAAAATTTTGTATAAGTACTTAATGAAGCATAATAAGTAAATGATAAAAATTTCAAAATGATTGCACTGCTTTAAAGCCCTTTGACCTTTAATAATGTGTGGATGCACCCTGATGTGCTACGCATTCTCCAACGCGCCTAGGCATGCTTCTGATCACTTGGTCAATGTCCTCTTGTGGTATCTCATTCCAGGCAACCACCAACTCCTCTCGAAGTGCTTCTAGATTCTGAGGAGGACGTTGCAAATTGAGCAATCTCCTACCCATCATATCCCACACGTGCTCAATTGGGGATAAGTCGGGAGATCTTGGTGGCGATGGTAACAATGTAACATCATTATGTTGAAAGAAGTCTATTGTGACTCTTGCAACATGTGGTCGGGCATTATCTTGTTGGAAAGTTGGATCTGCCAGGGTGTCAAGATAGGGTAAAAGATGGGGTTCTAGAACTTCGTGGATATAACGCTGCGCGTTCATGTTACCTCTGATGAAGATTAAAGGTGACCTGGAACCATAAGCTATAGCACCCCAAACCATAACTCCAACAGTGTGATGAACATGTCTTTCAACAAAAAACTGTGGATTCCTCCTTTCACCACGTCGCCTTCTAACCCTGGCACGACCATCGTGCATGCCTAAACAAAATGGAGACTCGTCACCAAAGACAATACTGTTCCATTCCTGATCCCAGAGTGACCGTTGTCTGCACCACTCAAGGCGATTACGTCGGTGTTCTCCAGTTAAAGGGAGGACCCAGTGTGGCCGGTATGAAAACAAGCCAAAACTCCTCATTCGTCGGCAAACACTTCGCATGCCAATAGGTCTTCTGTGTTCTGCAAACCATTCATTTGCAATGGACCTGGTAGTCGAGAAACGGTCACTTAAGGCCAATAATCTTAGGCGGCGATCTTCACGGTCTGTTGTTCTACGGCGGCGTCCAGTGCCCCTTGCTCTTTGCGTACGGCCTTCTCGAAGCCATGCCTGACAACACCTAACCACAGCGTCTATACTTCTTTGCACTCTAACTGCAATTGCCCGAAAAGAAAGTCCAGCTTCCCGAAGTCCCACTATACGGCCCCTATCAAACTCACTAAGTTGACGAAATCGTACAGGTCTCCGTACTCTAGGCATAGTAACCGATCGTAAAGGATGTCAAGAACCAAAATCCGCCAACGTTGATTCTTTACTGCGGCTGAAATATTCATTTCTAGAGCGTTAGTGAATTAAAAAAAAGCAGTATAAAAACCGGAATGTCCAACTGATAAGGCTGAACATTTTTTCACAGTAAGATAAATACATTCACCAACTTTTATTAAAATAAAACCATTTAAACTGGGTGTTCGGATTTATATGTCACTTAGTATAGTTTCCCTGACGGTACAGTTTTGAACTCCATGAGTACATGCCCTTTGTGATCCAGCGCCTCGCACTTATATAGGACATGCATACAGCCCTAGTTTGTGCAAATGTTCTATCAGGCAATTGTCTATGTTCAAGGTTTGGTATAATATCTCTATAATTATTTTTTTAAACAGTTATAACTTTCCTTCCTGCCCTTGAGCTCCTTTATTCTTGAATACCTGAGCCCCGTCTAGCATACCAAGAAATAAGAAGCCGATAAATAGTTCATTTCGATATTTTTTAGACATTTTTTTCACTTCTTAAATTCTTAAAAATGATTTATTGCATTATCATCAATATCAAGCTTTCCAAAGACTTCCTTTTTTACAAGACGCATCAGTAATCACCAATATGTTAAGGTCAGTTTCAGTATATATATATATATATAAAGTGAAAATGATCATGCAGGGAAAAAGGTATATAACAAAAAAATAAGAAAGTAATGGGCAAAATCCGCAAAAAGTAGGAAAGCGGATTCGAGCAGAAAATATGATAAGTAAGGGCTACACCCGTATCTGGATGTATGGGCATGTGTATCTAATTTTGTAGTTGCATATGTGCATTCATTTCGGGCCTGATGAAGCTAACCAACAGAAATACGTATCGCTCGGGCTACCTATCTTATTTTCTGTTCGAATCCACATTCCTTCTTTTTGCGGATTTTGCCCATTATTTTCCTTTTTTTTGTTAAAGCACACGTTATTCTCTCTCGAAAAAAGTAAGCTGAAATATAGCTAGAAGCTCTATAGAAGTGTTATATCGTTGCATCGACGCTCGATAAGTGTTCATTAACATTCATATTTGTTAATTTTTAGGCGGAATATGTTTTTTAGCAGTTGTATGCTTACATTTGATGTACGTATTACAGAATTGAAGTCGCACCAGCGGCAGAGACCAGTTCATTGCAGGTTTATATTCTACGTTCGTTGCGCTCGGCGCGGGTGTTCAAAAGTATCTCTTCGATTTTACGTCTTAAGGACAAATGCACAGGGAAATCTATGTGCCAAATATATCTAATAGGTGCGTAGAATCACCGAGGCCAGAAGTATATATGAATATAAACATGTCAATTTCTCCATCTACAATTAGCGTGAGAAGTAAAAAAAAGAATTCAATTATTGTGATTTCAGAAATGAGTTGTCTATTGTGTTTCTCCCCAAATCTGCTATCATGAACGTTACTGATGTAAGTGCTCTAGAAAACTATTGTGTACATGTTAATAAAAATTATGAGATAACATCCCGCATCATGAAAATGAAACATTTCCTGACCTATGTTTAGATGAACTTTTATCCATATTTAAATTTTGCGATTTTGCCTTTTCGTATTTCCCGACAACATTCTGAAATACCTTGTTTCGCTAAACCAAACATTCGTCTTTGTCCTAATAGGGAAACATCAGTGGAACCGGTTGGGGTAGATGATCTAGCAATGAGAAACTCCTAGGGAACACGAACGGAGGTTTAATGAGGCTTAAGCCTGATGTTTTATCCTCTTTCGCTTGAGTTATACGATTTTATTTTTCGTTATTAAACATAACGACTTCTGGGAACAACACTGTTATGCTACCGAAACTCTCTGGTCTAGTTCTGTATGCAAAGTTCCACATTGTATGTTTTACGCCTGTTGCAACATTGTTGGCTAGACAACACCTAGGTAATCACCCGCAAGGCAAATAGAGACATTAACGTAAACTCTCTGTAATGTCCTTTACCGTAGTCTACTCTCTATCCAATATACATTATACACAAGCCCATCAGATTTGGATAATTTACGATCCAGTGGGTTGTAATTAACAACTTGTGTTTGAACTAAAATTTGTTATGGTTTCTTTCATCCAGAAAATTAGATAAAGCAGGTATGTGTATGATAAGTGCACATATATGTATTTAAGATGTGAGCAAAGATACTAAATCTAAATTTTAAGTATAAACACAGAAAGGTTCTCGGCCCAAACAGTGTCAAATAAAAAATGTATCCTAGGACATCAAACGCCTCAGAAAATTCTAGGATATTATTCAATCATTATCAAGCGTCTCTGTCGAAAAACCTTCCACAGATCAGTTTTTTGTAGAAAAAACTTTATAGGCCATCCGTCACGGGAGTACTAAGTGTTCAACCATGCTACCAGCTGTACCGTGCTATGCAAACATTGGATAAGCTAAACAGAGGCTGAATAGGATCTGTTTTCTACCATGAACTACCATATACTACTTTAGTCAGTTTTTCAGTGTCCTGTTTGCCCTGCGTTGTCCCCAAGACTAGACTTATTCTGTACTAATTATTGCTAATAAGCAAACACCGTTGTACACGGTTGGACATGGTCACATTGATGGAAACCAAATAGATCCATTCAGCATTCATGCAGTCTTCCGTCGCTGATATCTATACTTTTTCGTTGATGCACCACAATGACTAGCATATTGAAGAAATGTTTAATAGATAAAGTTAAGTGAAAGCATTGTGACCGTTATTAGGTTTCAATATCTGCACCTGCAAGTAATACCCGTTTTTCAAAACCTTGTTTCCGAACCTAACGATGTGGCTCGGCGACTCCAACGATGAAACTATGTCACAAACACCTATTTTGAGGACCTCGACAAATCTTACTTTGGTGAGAAATAAACTGATTTCTTATAAAAAATCCTTCTAATCCTTCTTAATTCAAAAAGTGACGGACTTATTGACCCGCTACGATAAATTTGTAAATTTGCACGACTCCAGTATTAGCCTCGCTTAGCAATTCCAGGACATCAACTGCCAAAAGTACCCATGCATCACAGAGTGTAGTAGTCGAAAGTGAAAACTTATTGGCAATCAAATTAAAAGTGAGATACCATGTTACAACGCAGAGCTGGTCTTGATTCAGGTACTGTGCATGTATGCCATTCATATGCCGCTATCAATATGTGTTCCTGAGGCATTTGGTTACGCTCCATGTATTCCCAATTCAAACATAACTAATTCCAGGAAATTGGATATTCCGTCGGTATCCATCCTATTCCAATTTCCCTAACACATACAGCTGGCATACCACACCTGTCTGTATTACTCTATGTAGTAAGTTTCCGTCATTTCTCTTTGTGGACTCTACATGCACCGTTCTGATTCGGCTTCATTCATCTAGATTCTAGATTGTGGATTCTCTTTTCTCTTGTAAAAATCTTATGGTTTCAACTTACATGTGTACAGATAATGATCAAAATATACCCGGTTTTTTATTAATATGTTACGTAGAATTTTTTGTCCAGTTGGAGCTGTCACGTCAACGATTAGTTTAGGATTTGCGTGTATGGCTGGATGTTATTCATGCATTATCATGCGATATTATCATTTCTACTTGCTATCTTACCAAAGTGAAGTTGGTTTTTGGTACCAAGAGATGCCGTGAACGCGGAAACCTACACAGAACTCTTGTAACAAGACACAGATTCTGTTATGCAATATTCGACTAATAATGCTGTATAATCCTTGCTTTTTTTAGATGAAAACCGATAATTAACGTTTCTTTTTAAACTGATTTCTTGTGTGAAATAGAGGGAAAAGGGTTCTATTTACTACCTGACATAAACCACAATTATATTGAAATATGAATTGTATTCATATTAACCTTTTTCAACAACATGGCTCTAAAAGGTATTGTTCACTATTGATCACTAATCCTGATAATATTTTACTAAGCAACTATCAACTCCATGAGTTCCTTCATTTTCAATTCGCCCACTTTTGTGTAGGTAGGTAGGACAACGACAATCTTTTTGGCCATACAGTTAATCGAGATAAATTTTAGTGGTGATTTTTTATTTTAAGTTGCGTATTCCTACATCACACTGTAATGCTTTCGATTCGCTATGTGAAAATGATATGTTTGTTTGCTTAGATACTTGAAAACGCAAAACGCAGTACCTTTTGATGACTTACTGTTCCTGTATGTCGTCAGTGCCTACAACATTGTCATAGTATATACAGGGTGTTCTGATTAAAAGGAAGAACGCTGAGACACGTCAAAAGATTTGTCAAGGAGACAACTTTTTAACCAAGAACTACTTTACCCTCTCCCCTCAGGGCCATCTCCTTAAAAATTTTAAATGACAAGGGGTATCGAGTAATAGCTTGTTTGAAAGGTCTTTTGAAGTACTTTATTTTGACGTTTGATTTTTTTGCATCGGCCGATTCGTTTTCAAGAAAATTAGAAAACTCTTTATCTTAATTTGTTTTAAAAACATGTTGTGGGATATCATATGGTAGCTTTCGATGATGCGTTGACGAAGTTCATCCAAACCTTCAGGTTGGGGAGTTAGCACAATATATTTCAAATGGCCCCGTAGAAAAAAGTCTAATGGCGTCAAATCAGGAGATTTACCAGGCCATTCTATAGGCCCTCTTCGCTCTATCCATTTATCTGGAAACTCGTCGTCTTAGCCATTGCCGAACCGGAAGAACATAGTGAGGAGGAGGCTGTCTTGCTGGAAATATATTTCAGCCTCATCAAGTATAGGGTTTCCATCCTCTTCGATTTGGTTTTCAATGGTTTCAGTGATAAGCGCATTGATGGTATTTTCCAACATATCCAAATAAATGTCTCTATTCAATTTTCCCATTAATAAATCACTCTGTTTCCTAAAATGCCTGCCCCTACATTAATTTTTTGAGGGAACAGGGAATGCGCTTCTACAAAAGCATGAGGATTTTCATTGCTCGAATACTTGCAGTTATGCTCATTAACAAATCCATTTAGATAAAATGTGCATTCATCACTGAAGCAGATATTCTTTACATGAATGGTATTATCATTAATCGCTGCAGTCATTTGTTTACAAAACTCAACCCGCATATCGAAATCATCTTCGGTTAACTGTTGCAATATTTTCGTTTTGAATGGATGAAATTTATGGAGTTTAGTAACTGTCTGTACAGAGCCTAATGAAATACCAGTCGCAGCAACAATTTTGCGTAATGGAGTATTAGGATTTATTCCAAAATGATCCAAAACTTCAACTTCAGCGACTTCATCCAGAACTCTCCGATGAGCACGTTTTTTACTAACAAAAGATCCAGTTTGAGTAAATTTAGTAACAAGGTCCAAAACATTTCTATGCGACGTAATCTTCCTACGATGTCGGGCATTAAACGTGACGGCGGTTTGCAGAGCTGGCTAGTGTGTAAACCATTTTGGAAGTAAAATCTGTATCAATAAATTAATTTTTACTAACCCAAATTTGTCACAAAGGTAACCCACAGCAAATTAAATTCTTCCTTTTCCTTAGCAACAAATAACTAAACAGGTATAACAATAAATACACTTCGCCAAGGATGAAAAGAATGCGGAAAAAATTCGGGATGTTATTTGGTTACCTAGTCTCCCGAATTGCTCTTTATGTTGGTAGTTTTCGTTTTAAATTATAAACGAATTGTAGATTTGGCAAACCCTAGCGGGCAACATTTTGAACACTTATTGAAATAAAAAGTGATATTTTCGTGTGTTTTTGTTTTCTATCTGAACAAATTAAGATAAATAAAGATTTTTCTAATTTTCTCGAAAACGAATTGACTGATTTTAGCAAATCAACCGTACAAAATAAAGGACTTCGAAAGACCTTTCAAACAAGTTATTACTCGATTGACATTTGAAATTTTCAAGGGAATGACCCTGGGAGGTCTAGGGTGAAATGGGGTTAAGTAGTTTTTGGTTAAAAACTTGCCACCCTTGACAAATCTTCTGACGTGTCTCGACGTTCTTCCTTTTGATCAGTGGTTTTCGATAAATCCGTGGTTTTAAGTTAACAACCCTGTATACCTACAGCGCAGTAAAATCACTCTAGCTAATACAGTGTGCAGCAGCCCAACTTTTCAAAACATAATGAAACCCATTGTATGACTCAGATAATTTTTATTTGTTTTTATAATGTACACATTTTTGAAGATCAAATCAGATAGGTGAGGTCCTCCATTCTCCATACACCGTGTAGACTGATTTCTCGTGTTTGTTATAACTCTTGCCAGCATAGTAGGCGTTATGTTGGCAATTTCTTCCTGGATGCTGGTCTTCATAAGCACGGCGTTTCAAAAATCTCATAGAAAAAATCGCCAGGAGCCAAACTGGGAGAGCGAGCCAACCACTCCAAATTGTCCCTAATTGAGATGAGGCGCTCTAGGAAATGTTTCGTCAAAACATCCACCGTTGCTCTTGAACTGTGTGCCGTTGCACCACCTTGTTCGAACCAAATGTGCCGTAATTCCCACTTATCTAGCCGTGGAAAGAATTCCTGCAACATGTTTTACAATCCGGTCCTAATTCACTGTCACTGCGATATCATTTCCCTTAAAGAACCAGGGACCGATAGCTGAAGAAATTGCATTGCGACTTTAGGTGAATGCAAAGGCCTTTGATGCAATTCTTGAGGTTTGGTGCCAGCTCAGTAGCGCATGTTTTATTTGTTGACGCATCCACACATCCACACATCCACACATCCCTGAAAAAAGGCTTCCTCACTCCTCAGGAACGACTTCGCGAAGACGCTCACATGCGTTCATCCGAAAACTAAAGTCACGTTTCAGAAAGTTCCTGTACAAGGTTGGAAATTAAAATCATTATATAGAATTCTTCGCACAAAATGATCGGAAAGTCAATGCCAGCACATACTCGGAAGGTGTAGTACTAGTATAACGAGACCTGTATTGGGGCACGTTTCAGCTCCAGGCAGAGTACCAGAGGCAGCGGTACGGGACGGAGTATACTTTTGAGAGCTGAATGTTGCGATGACTTATTCATAGTTCAGCATTCGCATTCAAAGATTATCGACCAGGTGTCTGTTTCACTGCTTTGAGTCATCGGAAGCACCCTTAAAAGGATTCCTCCAAAAAAGCGACGGGGTCTGGTAGCTCCCTAGTTCGGAAATTATTGGTCGAATTTTGGTTATGTCAATGATACATTAGCTTTTCTCTGTCTTGACCAGCAATGCCCGAAAATTGGTGAATATCAAAAATAATAGCAAGAAAATAGTTTTTCTATGTAGCTGATTATTTTTGGGCGCAATGAAAAACTTTTATGGATATCAATACCTAAAAAATCCTAAAATGATTTTTTTATCCTCTGGCCACTTAGCACAAGGTAACAAAAAATCTGGTTGCTCTAAAATTTTGAAATCAAGTATGGCTCATATACTTCCATATATCGATAATAACGCCTGTAATTTGTGTTCCTGTCCCTGAGCCGTATTTGAATAAATTGAGGTTTTAGTTTTTACACAATTCATCGATTCTCTAACAGTCAGTAACGCTAAGAGTATCGATGTTAATATAGGTGGTATTAAACTAAACATGAGGGTTTCGTTCATCCGACCAAAAAGACAGCGAACCATGTTCAGCTGTTTCGTGCTTTTTGGCTCAACAGCGTGGTCTAGACTTGGCCTTTTGTTTCTGAACGAATGAATACCAGCATCGCAACTATCCTCTATACCGGTCTATCTAAATAAGAAAGCGCAAGCGCCATCTATCACACCTCAACCACTGCGATTTCTGCAAATGGTGCTTTGCGCTGTCTTATAGGTGCTATTGTGTTTAAAGTACCCAGTCTACCTACTTAACTTCAATTGTGGTGCTCAAATTAGCGACATATCCGACGAGAGCTACTTAAAAATCTTGCCAGGTGGCGGTAAAAGTACGCCAACGGGCCACTTTAGATCTATTTAATATCATTAACACGCAAAAAAAGGTGGTAGACAAGGACCAGTCGACCGAAGCGGTACTACCCGCTAGCTTTTCCCAGGGTGTCTTCTAAGTGTTTTGTTGATGATGACGAATCCTCGAGTACTAAGAATTCCGGACGTAAACTCACTCCACTCTCGGAATGTCCGTGTGAAGGATGGGCTCGAGGGAACAACACCGAAGATAAAATTTGTTTTACGAACATCTGCGGGATTAACAGCAACATTGATGATGTTCATCACGACCTGCAATCCAATCGTCTCGCAATGCTTTTCTTGGCGGAAAGAAAAATCTCAGAGTCTGCACCGATTATCCATCTTAACTTCCCAAATTACGAGGTGCACTCCAATCTGAGAAAGAACGTGGGTGTTGTGGCTTTTGTCCGCAGCAGGCTTTCCTGCTCTAGAGATGTTTCTTTGGAATTAGACCGGAAGGACATTCTGTGGCTTTGCCTCAACTCCAAAACATCACCCAAATTAGGCACAGGGTAATGTCGCAGCGCAATGGCAGTCGGTCATTCTGGACGCGGGCCAAGCAGATTGAAAATAACTTCTCGCACAGTAACCTTCCACCACTTAGGTGTCAGGATGGAACGATTGTATTTGACTCAAAGGTCAAGGCGGAAGAGCTTGTCAAGATCTTTGCTACCAACTTCACCATGGACGTCCCCCTGAACGCCCAAGTGCTGAGAATTCAATGGGTTCCCTACACTATGCCGGAGGTAACATTCAGGCATAAGACCGTAAGATAAGTGCTCTTGTCGCTCGACATCAACAAAGCTTCTGGTCCGGACTTGATTTCTGCCATTGTACTGAAGAGGTGTGCAGCAGAGCTTGCTCCAGTTCTTTCGCGTCTCTTAAAGATATCTTATAAATCCGGTACCTTACTAGAAAACTTGAAATTTGCTCAAGTCCAACCCGTCTCAAAAAAGTATCTAAGACAGACTCTTACAACTACAAGCCTATATCTCTGCTTTCTGTTATAAGTAAGGTGGTGAAGAGGTGCATAAATCGCAAGCTTCTGGACTACCTTGAACGTCACAGCTTGATTAGCGACAGGTAGTATGGTTTCCGGCACCAACGATCCACAGGGGGCCTCCTAGCCTACGTCACGCAATTGTGGAGTAAGCTCATCCGGTCTTATGGTGAGGCTCCTATCGTTGCTCTTGACATCACGAACGCGTTCGATTAGGTTTGGCACGCTGCCTGTTAAGCAGACTTTCATCCTGTGGATTCCCAGAAAAGCTTTGCAGTTGGGTGTCTGACGTTATCTCTGGCGGCAAGATATCCGTCGTAACTGACGGGTTCTCCTCTTCATCCCACAAAGTCAACGCGGGTGTTTCCCAGTGATCATCTTGGCTCCAGCATTGTTCCTCTTACATATCAACGACCTCCTTTCCTGCACGATCAACTCAATCCACAGCTTCGCTGATGACAGCACTCTATATGCAAGAATTCAGAGTGACAACGCGATCTGGAGGCTATCACTGCTTGGAGACGCAACAATATTGTACAGCTTAATGCTTCTAAAGCACAGTACTTACTTCATCCGGTTTCGATGGATGGCCGAGTTCTGCCAAAGAGCCATTCATTTCGGATGGTCGTTGTCCAGATCACCGATGTAGCACGACCACATCTCGTCAATAGCGGCAGCTGCCGGAAAAAAGCTAGGCTATTTGTTTAGGGCTACGGAGCAATTTTCTCCGCATGACCTTCTCACTCTATACAAGGCCCAGATAAGGCCTAGCCTCGAGTATTGGTCACACATTTGGTGTGCTGCCACCCCGACTACATTATTTATGCTCGATGCTGTCCAGAGGAGGGCGGTCCGACTGATCGATGACTCTTCTCTAACAGTCTCGGGACTCTTTCACACCGTCGGGCCGGCGGCGATCTAGCTCTTTTCTACTGCTACACCAAGAGGCTTTGCTCCTTAGAGCTCTCTTCCATGATGACGCCGCGCGATGTGCCTGCCAGACAGACCTGCCTGACTTTGGCGTCCCATCCGAACCGTGTCGAACTTCGTACATCCTGAACTGGCGGATACGACCGCTCGTTTGTCCCGAGGGCGTCGAGATTGTGAAACAATCTACAAGAGGAAGCTTTTCCCAGTTCTGCAAACCTTAGTCAATTTCGTTGGGATCATTATAGCAGCCGCGGTGTTCCGGCATTTAGGCTTCTGCCTGCGCGGCTGCTTCGATATATATATAAAGAAATGGTGTGCCTGTTTCTATTTCTAGTCTTGTTTCTTTGTACAGAGAGAATGTATATAAGTTTTTGGTCAACACATTTCTCAGCAAAATCATGCTTATCGTTATTCGGAGTCGGAGCAGTAGCCACCTGCCATTCCGTAAGATTATTAACCGCTGTACATACAAGTATTTGATTGTTTTTTGTATTTTGACTATGCTTGCTTTTATGCTGTTTGTTTAGATTTGTGATCTTGCGGATCACAACGCACAGCATGCAGAACGTCGCGTCGTACGAAATTCGATCGCGAAGTGAGCCTATCTTCCTGAGTTGTGGTATCATGAGATTTCATGACTCCTACAGTTGTATGATTACTCATTATTTATTTTCGGCGTGTCTCGCATGATAAAATATATCTATTTTCAATTCTATCAACCTTTCAAGACGTAAATTATACATTGTAGGTGTTGCATATGAATACCTTTCCCAGTCAGCCATCCATGGTAGAATCGTCTGGCCTCCGCGCATCTATGTGACCTGTTATTGCCTACTGACGGTGTCGTCCTTTGGCATAGGGAAAGGGGAATGGGGGATGAGGAATGGGGAATGACGATAGGCTAGTGTTGGTTGTCGCTGGACCGTGGCTGATCCCATCCGCGGATCAATTACACCACGAGCCGCCAGTCAAAGGCGACCTGAACATACCCCCTTTTTTACACCCTTTTTACTTCGCAGTCATGTGCTTACGAAAAAATTGTTTCCCGAGGCGCCTGATATATGGGAAATACAAATTTGGTGAAATTTGTTCCACGACGGTATGAACGCATCTCGTTAATAGCGGCAGCTGCTGAGAAAAAGCCCGGCTATTTGCATAGGGCTATGAAACACTTCTATCCATAACATGTTCTCGTCATCGGTACAAGTTCCGGATAAGACCTAGCAGATAGTACTGTTCACATATTGGGGTGTTGCCACGCCGATTACATTATCCATGATGTTGTTCAGAAGAGGGCTGTCCGACTTATCGCTGACTCTTCTCTAATGGACAGTTTCGGGATCTAGCTCTCTTCAACAGCTACGCCAACAAGCTCTGATCCTCAGAGTTCTCCTCCATGATGCTTGATACATGTCTGACGCCAGCTTCTCATTCTAACTGTGTCGAACTTCGTACAACCAGAACTGTTCGATACGACCGCTCCTTTGTCGCTAAAGCATCAGGATTGTGGAATCCACAAGAGGGGCATTTTTCCAGTTCTAATAATGCTGGGCAGTTCAAAGATCGGATTAACAAAATTCCTTCAAGCTTCTCATAGTAGCAGCAGTGCCCTGGCATTCTGCCTGCGCGACTGCTTAGGTGTAAACAAAATCAATTTATTCCATCTACTTGAATCTGCATATTTTGCTGACTGTCAAATGAAACCACCTAATATCTTACATCGAATGCTTACCAACGTTTCGGCAACTTCGAAGGCATTTTCCATTTCCAGTTTTGACACTTACAACTATTCCAGAAACTCCTGGGGTAAAGTGAACACACATCACAAACAGTTACGTATTCAGATTCATACAGATATCTGTACTGAAAAGAACGCTTACAAATTCTGAAGTTTTTTCATTACACCTCTGAGAGTATACATTACAATTACTGTTTTTGTCAATCCGCAACTATGCACAAATTAATTTGTTCATGGATGATTTTTCGGATGTGTACATCCGCAACAGCGAGTATGTTTAGTAAACAACAACTTGAGAGATAGGAAAAATGGGCGCCGGCCGGCGCATCTCCTCCATACGTAGAGCAGACATAACTAATTTGACTCCAGCACCAGCTGCTAACCAACTACAGGATAGACAGTTATAGGCAAATTCAGTCCTATCCACGGTACTGCTCCTTTGTTCTCTCAAGCGGCCTTAGAGCCCCATTTAGTGGCGTTCAAGTGGAACAAGCCGGATTGGTGAGGTATCTCCGATCGCTTTCCAGTTGCATCACGCCGTCTCGTGGGTATATACCACGGCACCACCGTGCGAGGACAGTAACCTGTATTCGATTTTTGGAATGAGCGTATCCGCAACAGCGAGTATGCTTAGTAAACGACAATTTGAGAGATGGAAAATAGGCGCTGGCGGGATTCGAACCCGCATCTCCTCCATTCCGTGGAGCTGTCCTAAACAAATAGCTTATAGCACCAGCTGCCAACCAACTTTCAGGATCAACCTTCTCATGGTAAAAATGTCTAATTTCTAGGGAGGCAGTTACGTGGCGAAGACTCCCACTTGCAACGCCGTTGGAATGCTATCACTATTACCCATTCCAGCCTATATTTATTGCTTCTGAAACGTCCCTGTTTTCCATTTCTCCCTATAATGCCTGCTTGAATCAATGGAGAAACAGGTGGCTAAAAATAATAAATAAAACCTCCATGATGCGCAGACAGGCGACAGGCCGTCCGCTGTTCTCTCTGTAGATTGTTCTACATCGTTTCGTTCTATATTGCCAGCTCATGCGACACTAATCCCACTGCTACTGGCTGCCGCCGTTGCGGTTCACTTCTCTCAAGCTTCTCCATCTACTCTCTGATACTCTATAAAACTATCCCACATGCATGTCTTGTATTATTATCGCTATTGAACTTCCGCTGCAAAGCTAAATTCAGGTCGAATAGGTAATTTTCCGGTCAAAATGGCTTATCAATCAATAAGCTACTTAAAATAGATGATAGTGAGCACACTGGCGATTGTTTTCTAATACGCTGTTTAGTAAACACGAAAATACCTCCAATTGCGACGAACCTATGGAAAGCTTCGATATTTGGATAAAACTAAAGGAAGCAATTCTTCACTTCTTTGAAGCCTCCCTATTCTCTCCATCCTTGATGCTACCATAACACATCGTACTGCTAACGTCTTCGAATACGGAGGGATACGCACCGATTTTGCCGATACACGCACGCCGCGTTAGCAGTGGCTTACGATGCTTTATGTTATCCTTTTTTTCCTTTTTGGTACCTAATGCAGTCCCACTCTATGTCTGTCGCTGCTGACCGGCAGATCGACGGTGGCTGGGGGAAGATGACACGACGCCAAGACGCCAATGCTTTCAACCGATTCAACGCAGCGCAATAAGACGTTATATTTGTTTGTTACTTAAGATTGTTGGAATATATATTTATTACTGCAAGTAGTATTGATCGACTAACGGCTCACCATCCTAGACAACATCAGAAGTGTGTGTTTTACGGTGGTTCCCAATTTTAGCAAATATTCTGCAGGCTGTTGTTTGCTCAGAGATTGGACAAGATGCCAAAGCAAAAGCAAAGGAAATCCAGAAAACGAAGTAGAAGAGAACCTTCCTCGTCTTCAACAACCAGTAGTTCTTCCGGCAGTTCTAGCAATAGTAATGGGCATAAACATAAGAGATCCAGGTGTAAGTCAAGGGAAACCGTGAGTAGCGAACATTATTCTACTTTTACGAGGGCCGATCAGGGAATACATATTTCGATGGTAATTCCAGAATTTGATCCGAAAATTAATGACATATCAGAGTGGTTAGAGGTTATCAAATATAATGCAGATATTTACAAGTGGCCTGATAGCCTTATTAAGTGTCATGCTTTGAATAAACTCAAGGGTACAGCCAAAACCTGGTATGACAGTTTCATTC
The DNA here is from genome assembly GCA_963669975.1 of Acanthoscelides obtectus. Lineage (NCBI taxonomy): Eukaryota > Metazoa > Arthropoda > Insecta > Coleoptera > Chrysomelidae > Acanthoscelides > Acanthoscelides obtectus. The sequence continues at coordinate 59,444,460 of CAVLJG010000008.1, read as the reverse complement.
AGGGTGACTTGGGGTGGTCTAGTTATGCTTGGGGCCAGTGGGAGGATATATTGAAAAATACATTCCAGAGTACACGTAATGCTTATCAACTGTTGATGGAAATGGTAAATCATAGACCCAGCGAAGGTTGTTCGTTATATGATTTTTGTTTTGAACACATAGCGAGAATAAATAAGTTACGAGTAGGATTTTCAGATTGTGACAAGGTATCATTAATTATAGGTGCTATAAATGACGTTAATATAACATCAGCTGTGGAGGCAGCAAATATTCGAAATCCTCATATTTTGGCGGCATATCTGAAGAACAAAACTTATACTGGTAGGGGCAAACCGTTAAAATCAGAGGTGCAACAGTCAATCAATCAAAGTGGTCGATTGGGAGCATCTGACAATATAGTCCGGTCAAGTACGATACATCAAAATGTAAATTGCACCACATGTGGCAACAGAGGTCACGAGCGGAATGATTGTAAACATAGAAATAAGATATGCAATTTTTGCAGAATTAAGGGGCATATTGAGGTGAATTGTTTCAAGAAACGAAAGAACTCAAGTGAACCAGGCAGATGGGATAATTCAACTAAGTCTTCAAAAGTAAAACAAAAAATTGAACAGGTCAAATTAATTAAAAGTCAGAATAGTGCTTCAAAATTTTTCAAAAAAATATTTCTTGATGGGAATTTAATAGAAGCTTTTGTGGATTTTGGTAGTGATTGTTCTCTAATAAAATTGGCAATAGTGCAGGAACTAGGGTTAACGTTGAAACCTCTTGGGGAGAAGGTAACATTGTCAGGATTTATGGGTATAGGGACTGTTGTTACGCAATTTGTTGAGGTAATGACCCAAATTGATCAGGTGAAACTTAATACAAAATTTTATGTGGTTTCTAATGAAAGTGTAGACAATGATGTTCTTGTTGGGAGAAATTTCACAGAAAATAATACTATTATGTATTATCGTATAGATGACAAGTTGATATTCAAAATAAAGGACAAAAAGCCACAGTGGTTACAAAATGTCAAAACAGGGGTGTTGTCAGAACAAGATAATAAGACTCTGCAGGATATTCTAATTCAATATCAAGGTTGTATATTTTTGAATTTGAATAATTTGGGGAAGGCACACTCTGTTTCATTAAAAATAGAGTTGGTCAATGACAAACCAGTCACTCATAAGACCTATCGATTAGCAGAGATAGAAAAACAAATCATGAGAGGTAAGGTACAGGAACTTTTGGAGGCTAAAATCATACGTGAAAGTAATTCACCATATGCCAGTCCTGCTCTTCTGGTCAATAAAGGAACTAATGACAAACGACTAGTTGTCGATTACAGGGCGCTAAACAAAATAACTGTTAAAAATAATTTTCCAATGCCATTAATCGAAGAAATTATTGATAATTTGAGTGATTACAAGTATTTTACCTCGCTTGACCTAGCATCAGGTTACCATCAAATACCGATGGAGCCTGCTTCAATGAAGTATACAGCGTTCATAACACCTGAAGGGCATTTTGAGTACGTTCGTATGCCGTTTGGGCTTTGTAATGCCCCATTGGTATTTCAGAAATTTATGAATGAAATCCTTATGCCTTTAAGAAAATTTAATGTGGTTCCTTATTTGGACGACATCTTAATACCGTCAAAGACTATAGAGGAGGGGTTAGATTTATTGCCTAAGGTACTGAAAATTGTACAGGAGTATGGTATTGTAATAAAAATCGAAAAGTGTTCTTTTCTTACAGAGAAGATAGTTTATCTAGGATATCAAATCTCATACAATCAAATATCACCATCCAACCTGAAAATTGAAGCGGTGGAACAATTTCCTTGTCCTAAGACACAACATCAACTGAGACAGTTCTTGGGTCTCGTCGGCTATTTTCGGAAGTTCTTAAAAGATTTTGCGCGAATTACCGCCCCATTGACGAAGCTATTAAAGAAAGGAAGTCGGTGGTCTTGGACAGAAGTTCACACACAAATAGTCAAAGATTTAAAAGCCAAAATTTGTGCAGAACCTATTTTGGCAATATTTAATCCAAAAGCACTGACAACCGTATATACGGATGCTAGTCGTGATGGTTTTGCAGGAATTTTGATGCAAAGTACAGATGGTAAAGAGAGACCAATAGCGTATTTCAGTAGGCAAACTAATACCGCTGAGAAAAATTATCATTCTTTTGAGTTGGAACTATTAGCAATAGTCAAAACTTTGGAACGGTTCAGATTTTATTTAGTAGGCTATCAGTTCCAAATTTTTACTGATTGCAATGCGGTAAAGAACGCATTATCTAAGCAGTCGATAATTCCAAGAATTGCTAGATGGGTCTTGTCTTTACAAGAGTTTTCTTTTACCATTCACCATAAAGCAGGTACTCAGATGCAACATGTAGACGCACTTAGCCGAAACTTTAATGAATCTCAAAACAAAGCACAAGTCCTACTCATCCAAGAAGATGACTATCTCAGGGAAGCACAGGATCAAGATGAATCCATAGTGGAAATTAAAAATATTCTTTTAAGTGGGGATGTTCAGAGTCACAAAGATGTTTTTAATAATTACGATTTAAGGGGGAACAAAGTCTATAAGTTAACACCTTATGGGAGAAGATGGGTAGTCCCAAAGAAGTGTAGATGGCAAATCGTCAAAGCAAACCATGACGATATAGGTCATTTTGCGGTTGATAAAACGTTAGAGAAAATTAAGCAACGGTATTGGTTTCCCAGAATGAGGCATTTCATAACAAAATACATAAATGCATGTTTACCTTGTTTATATCATAAAGATAAAGGGGGCAAAAGACCCGGGTACCTTCACTCCATCCCAAAGTATGCTAGACCACACCACACACTACATATAGATCATTTAGGACCTTTTGTGAACACAAAACAGGGAAACAAGTATTTAATAGTTGTTGTTGATGGCTTTTCGAAATTTGTGTATTTAAAAGCAGTTCCTGATACATCTGCAAAATACGTAATTCAAATGTTAACTGAAATGTTCGCGATGCTCGGTAACCCAAGACGACTCATCACGGATCTTGGATCTGCGTTTACTTCAAAGGCCTTCGAGGAATTTGTTGCTGCAAGAGGGATACGGTTATTTACAACAGCTGTTGGTCTCCCAAGAGGCAATGGTCAATGTGAGCGGACGAACAGAACAGTTCTAGACGCTTTAGCAACATCTGGTTCGCAAACAAGTGAAGACAATTGGGATACTAATCTTTCACATATACAACAAGGACTGAATAGTACTAGACACCGTATTACACAAAACACGCCCGCAGAAGTAATGTTTGGTTTCCAACTACGGACTGATAGTGACAAATACCCTGATGACGATATGGAAACAACTCTAGATGTTACAAAAATCCGAAAAGAGACAGCCAAACGTCTGGAACACAATAGAATCGAACAAGATTTAAAATTTAACACTAAACGTTCTCTACCTAGGTTGTACCAGGTGGGAGATGTGGTATTAACTAAAGTAACCAGCTTTTCAGCGAATGAAGACAGTAAAAAGTTACGTCCTAAGTTTAGAGGACCATTCAAGATAGTTGAGGTTCTACCCAATGACAGGTATAGAGTGCAAGAAGATCGTTTCACACAGAGGTCAAGACGACCATATCAAGCTGTGGTAGGTGTGGAACACATGAAACCCTTCAAAGTTCAAAATCAATAAGGTGAGTAATGAACTACTCAAATGTTACGCCCTCAATGGCATCTGTTCTGCTCTCAATGGCAAATGTTACGCCCTCAATGGCATCTGTTCTGCTCTCAATGGCAAATGTTACGCCCTCAATGGCATCTGTTCTGCTCTCAATGGCAAATGTTACGCCCTCAATGGCATCTGTTCTGCTCTCAATGGCAAATGTTACGCCCTCAATGGCATCTGTTCTGCTCTCAATGGCAAATGTTACGCCCTCAATGGCATCTGTTCTGCTCTCAATGGCAAATGTTACGCCCTCAATGGCATCTGTTCAGCTCTCGATGGCAACTGTTACGCCCTCAATGGCAAGTTTTGCTCTCGATGACGAATGGTCGTCCTCGATAGCAAATGGTGTTGATGGCAATAGGTATAGGTGTTTCCTAAATAACTTAATATTTTCAGACGTTCGGGACGAACGTGACGTCAGGATGGCCGTGCAGTCCCACTCTATGTCTGTCGCTGCTGACCGGCAGATCGACGGTGGCTGGGGGAAGATGACACGACGCCAAGACGCCAATGCTTTCAACCGATTCAACGCAGCGCAATAAGACGTTATATTTGTTTGTTACTTAAGATTGTTGGAATATATATTTATTACTGCAAGTAGTATTGATCGACTAACGGCTCACCATCCTAGACAACACTAAGTATAGTCGGATAAGGACTGCAAAATTAAGTATTGTTTTCTCCTTCCAAATGGATATGTTGTTTTTTAAATACCTTTGTATGGAGTTTACAAAAGCAGCTTTGTTTTTTCTAGTACATCGAGATTTATTTATATTTTAGATTTTTATAATAATTTTAATATATGTATATATATAGGTGAAAAATTAAAGCTTCCGCCTTTTGTTGGGTACTTCGACAAAATTTAAGCAAGGAGGACTCTTTATACTTTTTTTTATTATTCATATACTCTCTAGCTTTCAATGGTCTTTGCCATCATCATCAGGAGCTGCAATTACATTGATAACAGTAGCAACAATAGTGTAAACATTTAAATTAACTTACAATAGTATGTGAGGATGTTGCTAATTGTTGTTTACATTCAGGATGAGGGAAACACCCAGTAACATGGTGAAAGCTGGATAAATGGTACAATGGTCAAAATTCTGAACGTAAACAACAATTAGCAACATCCTCACATACTACTGTAAGTTAATTTAAATTCAGTTTACACTATTGTTGCTACTGTTATCAATGTAATTGCAGCTCCTGATGATGATGGCAAAGACCATTGAAAGCTAGAGAGAATAAAAAAGTATAAAGAGTCCTCCTTGCTTAAATTTTGTCGAAGTACCCAACAAAAGGCGGAAGCTTTAATTTTTCACCTAACTGGTCTAGACGACAATGACCACGTCTCAAGTTATATATATATATATATATATATATATATATATCTGCACCCCAGAGCCAGACTAGGTTAAGTTCATTTTTGTTAAAAATGAGTTTAACATGTTAAGCTTACGTTAATATTGTGAGTTTCCATTTGCTACATGTAGCGTCCATTTCTCTGTAATAATAAGTTCCGACTTTTTAACTCATGTCAAGTCCCAAAAAAAAAAATGCATGAAAAATATTTGAAATACAATTATCTCAGAACTACTTATTTGGACTTAGCCTAGTCTGGCTCTGAGGCACAGATATATATATATATATATATCAAATATATATATATATATATATATATATATATATATATATATATATATACTAAGTGACATATAAATCCGAACACCCAGTTTAAATGGTTTCATTTTAATAAAAGTTGGTGAATGTATTTATCTTACTGTAAATAACAAGTGAAAAAATTTTCAGCCTTAAGAGTTGGACATTCCGGTTTTTATACTGCTTTTTTTTAATTCACTAACGCTTTAAGAATGAATATTTCAGCCGCAGTAAAGAATCAACGTTGGCGGATTTTGGTTCTTGACATCCTTTACGATCGGTTACGATGCCTAGAGTACGGAGACCTGTACGATTTCGTCAACTTAGTGAGTTTGATAGGGGCCGTATAGTGGGACTTCGGGAAGCTTTTCGGGCAATTGCAGTTAGAGTGCAAAGAAGTGTAGACACTGTGGTTAGGTGTTGTCAGGCATGGCTTCGAGAAGGCCGTACGCAAAGAGCAAGGGGCACTGGACGCCGCCGTAGAACAACAGACCGTGAAGATCGCCGCCTAAGATTATTGGCCTTAAGGGACCGTTTCTCCACTACCAGGTCCATTGCAAATGAATGGTTTGCAGAACACGGAAGACCTATTGGCATGCGAAGTGTTTACCGACGAATGAGAAGTTTTGGCTTGTTTTCATACCGGCCACACTGGGTCCTCCCTTTAACTCGAGAACACCGACGTAATCGCCTTGAGTGGTGCAGACAACGGTCACTCTGGGATCAGGAATGGAACAGTATTGTATCTTTAGTGACGAGTCTCGATTTTGTTTAGGCATGCACGATGGTCGTGCCAGGGTTAGAAGGCCACGTGGTGAAAGGAGGAATCCATAGTTTTTTGTTGAAAGACATGTTCATCACCCTGTTGGAGTTATGGTTTGGGGTGCTATAGCTTATGGTTCCAAGTCACCTTTAATCTTCATCAGAGGTAACATGAACGCGCAGCGTTATATCCACGAAGTTCTAGAACCCCATCTTTTACCCTATCTTGACACCCTGGCAGATCCAACTTTCCAACAAGATAATGCCTGACCACATGTTGCAAGAGTCACAATAGACTTCTTTCAACATAATGATGTCACATTGTTACCGTGGCCACCAAGATCTCCCGATTGAGCACGTGTGGGATATGATGGGTAGGGGATTGCTCAATTTGCAACGTCCTCCTCAGATCTAGAAGCACTTCGAGAGGGGTTGGTGGTTGCCTGGAATGAGATACCACAGGAGGACATTGACCACCTGATCAGAAGCATGCCTAGGCGCGTTGGAGAATGCGTAGCACATCAGGGTGCATCCACACATTATTAAAGGTCAAAGGGCTTTAAAGCAGTGCAATCATTTTGAAATTTTTATCATTTACTTATTATGCTTCATTAAGTACTTATATAAAATTTTATTAAAATAAAACCATTTAAACTGGGTGTTCGGATTTATATGTCACTTAGTATATATATAACAAATATCTATATTACAAAAAGTAGTAAAATAATGGGCAACATCTGCAAAAGAGATGAAAGTGGTTTCGAGCAGAAAATAGGATAGGTAACCCGAGCGAGACGTATTTCTGCTGGTTGGCTTCATCAGGTCCGAAATGAATGTACATATGCAACTATAAAAGTAGATACACATGTCCACACATCCGGATATGCGTGTAACCTGAGGAAACGAAGATGGAGAGGGAACAATTTGATACACGAAGTCCACAACAAGAGCCAACCTACACATTGTAGAATAAAATGGCTAGTAGACCTCGAATTTTCAAGGAGACATCTAACCACAACCACGCGGCCGGTTATAGCCACTTGCTGTGGTACTTCAAGCCCAAAGGATCTACAAAGAGAAAATGATCCACTTTCATACATTTTGCAGATTTTTCCCATTATTTTCCTACTTTTTGTTATATACCTTTCTCCGCATGATCATTCTTTCTCTCTCTCTCTATATATATATATAATAATCTTTGAGTGTAGCATGAAATTTTTACATTGTACACTTAAAAATGCACTCGATTATATACAATGTTTGGGCAGAGTATAAGCAACCTGTTGGTAGTCTAGTGATTAGTGTACCTGCTTCTCAAGCGGTAGATCGGGTTTAGATCTCCAATGGAGAGGACTTTGTGATGTTTCTTATATCCCCCCTTGAGCATAGAAAATCTAAACATACTATGTTTCTTTTTGCACATAATACAGCAGAAGTCCCCAATGTTGTATAAAAAGAAATATTTTGGTTTGTTTATACAATACAACGTAATACAGATAGTTGTTATTCGTCTAATCATTGCAAGATAACATTGAGTGTGTCAGAAAGACAGAACAAAACAGAGGCAAAAAATATATAGAGTACAATAAAGTTAGGACACAATATAATAAAGACACAAAAGAGGTATACGCTTCTCACCTACATGAGTTTTGAAAGAAGCCACAAGTATAAAATCATTCATTTATTGAAATTCTCTTAACCTTTTTTTTTAAAATGTTGAACAGATCCAATTTCTTTTATATGTGTTGGGGGAAGTTGAAGCGATATCTACCAGTGTGAACTGATGGAGATTTTTTTGTATCATAGTTATTGTTATTACGGGGTCTTGCTAGCTTGTTTTTGTTACAAAAGCTGTGACTTAAAACTTGGATATAAACACAGGCTAGTGCTAATAATCTGTAGTGTTTGAAACCATTTTTCCAACATTTCAACATAAAGTGAATAATTGAAAAGAAGAGATAAAACCTTAGTGAGCTGGCAGCTGCAGCTGACAGGGTATACTCATCGCAACAATCGAAACGACAGGATGGTCGGTAAGGCAGAGGAGAAATTTATAAATCGCAATGTCGATAAAAATAATTGTATGGGTCTATTTGACTGACTTGATCCGTTAAATTTATTCGCTATACACGTTCGTAGTTGATTGTTTTCTGTCAACCTAATTAACGATATATATATCCGATTTAGGTATAACCAAATAGTTCGTAAGCCGGTCGATATAGAAGAGGCTTGATATCGTTTTTTACGGAAGTGTTATCAGTGAAACAGTTGGCTCTCCTTTGAGCTGCATCAAGTAAGAACAGTTTGGTCGAGTGAGAAGTTCCCAGGACATGATAGGGGTACCCAGGCCAGATCTTTTCTTGGATTTTCACACAAAAGGAAGGTTGGTTGGAAAAATATTTCCTGTCTTGAATCAGTCAACTAACTACCCTTTTTTCAGGAACTGCAACTTTAGCGTAACCTCAGTAATTTGTACACCCTCTGGACCTGGTAAGGCTCCGTCATCACATTAAAACTGGATACGGTATGATTATCTTTTTTAGAGGTAAATTTCTTTCCTATATAACAGCTATTTTTATCTATGATATACAAAGAAAATCTTGGAAACATCACATCCCTTCACTCCAAGACCCAGCACGTCTGTGAGCCTGAATGCAGAAACCACATTGCATACTCAAACTGGGAACAAATAAAAGACGCGCAATAAGAGCTGTAAATACACAATGGAGTACAAATTTAGCTGGCAGGCATCCTTTAGCGGAAAAGATATCCCCTTTCTCCTACCAGCAGCAATATCGCAGTGTCGGGAGGTGTCAACCGATTCAATGAAGCTTCGAATCCCGCTGCGCACAGCTTGCCTTCTGCTTTCAGAAGCTCTCAATAAACTCGCTGCCGTGTGGTCGTTGGTTTACATACAAACATACATAGACTTATCATCGTGGATACGGTTGCAGAACTACGTATGCAGGTATTGTTGGATTTCCATATAAGCCTGGCTGCCCATGTAGGGTGTCTCTGTATTATACGCAATGCTGTTCTGAATATGCGTAGGCTGGGTGATTTAAAGAAGAGTGGTGATATATTTTATATACACCAGGACCTAATAACAGCCTCAGTACTTAGACGTCGCCATGGTCCAAATAGGAAATAGCTTTTACCCGCGACTTCGTACGCGTTAAATTGCTGCATACAACACCGTTTTTGAGTATCGCTATAATTGGGTTAATTTGGTTATTTTATAAACAAAGGAGGCACCTACAAGCTAGGGCAAAACCGCGGGCCGAAAGCTAACAAATTATATTACCAATTTTTGAAATTAGCATTTTGAAATTAACTAAATCTACATTATACTCGTAAGCTACCTCTCTGCCAAATTTCCGGTTACCCAGTCCATTCCCTAAACAGAACCTAATCGTTGCCAATTTTTAGATATTAGTAAAATCCAACCAATTGCAAAATTTGGAAGAACTCTTTTGATCTCTTATTCCGCTCCTGCCACAAAATCTGTTCTTAGCCCACAAGCTCACTCACTGCCAAATTTCATTCTCATAGGTCAAATAGTGTTCGATATATGACGATTAATAAGTATCAGTTCTCCTTTATATATAATACTCGGTGACATTAGAAGTATTACATTCAGAAAAAATAATTTCATTAATTTGTATTTCTTTTTGGCAACATACTGACTATATTTAAAGCATGCTGTTGCAACAATATCAACGTTTCATCTTTGTTTTTGTTTACCTTTGTTAAAATGTTGTCTTTTAATTTTTGTGAAGAAAGCAGTTTCTGAGAGCTGAGTAGTACATATATTTTTAGTTATCGCCCCTTCATTTACTAGTGTTAACCATAAAGAAATGCCTCGAGTTCGAAGACGTCCAAATTATCACCATGTTAGCAACTTTGACAGGAGTACAATTATTGCCTATCGAGATGTTGGTTTGTCCTATCGCGAAATTGGCCGCCGTGTTAATGGTACTGCAACGACGGTAATGCGTGTGTGCCGTGTGCGGATAGAAGATGGTAGAGGAACACGAAGAAGGCCACCGGATCCATTGAGGCGTATCGCAGAGCGTCAAGGTAGGCGCTTCAGACATATAGGTCGAGACCGTAGAAGGTAGACCTGTTACTATGCGTACACTCTATCGCTGCATTCGAGTCTTTGGACTTTTTTCATACCGTCCACGGTTAGTGCTTCCTCTGATTGTGGACCACTGTCGTCAACATTTGAACTGGAGCAGAGAACGGCAACATTGGGAGGCAGAATGGCATAATGCCATTTTCAGCGACGAATAACGATTCTGTCTAGGTACGCACGATGGTCGTAGAAAGGTAAGACGCCGCCGTGGAGAACGGCGTGATATTGGATTTGCTGTAGAGAGGCATGTACACAGGACTGTTTAAGTAATGGTTTGGGGGGCTATTGCCTATGGTCGCCGATCACCCCTTCTCTTTGTTCAAAGCAATATAAGTGGTGCGCGTTATGTTGATGATGTCCTACAAACCACTTTACTGCCATATCTAGAGGGCCGTTCACACATCCTTTTTCAGCAAGAAGACGCACGTTTAGATATTGCTCGTGATACTACGGACCTTCTTCAAAAATCAGGCGTAAATGTTTTGCTGCCGTGGCCAACCAGTTCACCGGATTTAAACCACGAACATGTATGGGATATGATGGCGAGAGACTATCCACTGCACCATCCGCCACAGACTCTGCCAAAGGTAATCCACTAAGTTCGAGTTGCTTGGAATGACGTGCCACAACCAGACATCGATCATCTCATTTTGTCGATGCCTAGACGCCTATAGGACTGTATTCAGCTGCAGGGGCGCTCAACATATTATTATTTATTTTCTTATTACTTGTCAATAACATTTCGTGAGAATCTTTTCGTTTCATTCTTGATATAAGACTACCTCATTGCCAAAGAATCAAGTTTAAACTTCAAATAATCTAGCGGGTTGTCGTTAGTAAAATTACGATTTCCCGAAAAATACATGCTCGTATGCTAGTAAAACTGGCTAATTCATATTTTAGATCTGTAGTGAAAAATTCCTAATATTTTTCCATCAAATTAGTGACGTTGGTTTCTAATTCGTTTTCTTTTAGATTGACTAATTTCTCTGGCATCAAAAAACCAAACACATCATTCACTTCACGAAATCCTTCAGTACGTTCTTGCAATTCGTTACTCATTGAATCCAAAACTTCGTAGTAATTTATTCGATGTTTTTCGTGTGTTTCCAGTACCGAGTCAGCAGCTTTTTTTGATTTCTCTCTTTCTGACAAGGGAAAAATCAGGATTTTCCCATTCCATCTCTTCCCATTTACTCTTAGCCTTCATAACAAAATTATCGTATGTGCTTTCGCTCCTAAAATCTTTTAATTTTTTTAATGCTGCTAAAATGCACCTTTGAGCCATAATCAAGTCTATTTCTTTCTTTTGCATTTGAACTTGCACGGTATTCTTTACGCTCAATACTAAATGCCACCATAACAAATTGAAAAAAAAAATCCTCGATATTATAGCGAAGAAAATAGATATGTTATCAAATAAAAAAATGCACAGTATTGTGAAAGTTTATGGTTATAAGCATAGAAGACGTGAAAAGGCTGTAATAGACGCATTAGAGTCTTTATTAGACTAAAAGAGGCTGATTCATACCACGAAGTTATTTACTTATTGAACATTATATGCCAGGTAATAACATATCGCCGTAAGCACAAAATGAAAAAATAACCCCTCCATTCATTGAGAAATAAAAGGGTCATTCGGTAGGTTTTTTAGAAATGAAAATTTTCAAAAAATTTCTTAAGAAATGAAAGGAAAATTTTCTTATTCAAACTGAATGCTAACGCGCTATTTCATGAACATTACGCAAATGGTCATTAAAAGAATATAACAACACTCTGATTTCTTGTTATCAATTTTACATTCAGACACGCTGAACAATATAGATACTAGAGCTGATTTTTGCCGGGGGGCCCTGTGACCACCCTACCTTGCGGGGCCCAGGTGGCAATGTCCATTTTGCCATTACTTAAATCCGCCACTGTTACGGAAAACCACAAAAAAGTTGTTGCACTGGAATCAAAGGAGATGGTAAGTATTAATATTAATCAATTCGCAGGAAGACAAAAAAGAAGAATTAATTTTGTTATTTAACAATGAACTGTTCATTTTTAAATTAGATTTAATATTTTAGGGTGTACCCTAAGGATACAAGGGTAGGGTTGTGAAGTTTCTAATTTTTATGTCAGAGGCACTGATGTCACACTCCCCCCGAAGACGAGAAGAACATCTTTCTGAACATGAAGTTTTTTGACCAGTGTGACCCCCCCCCCAAACACTAATCCTGGATTCGCCGTTGCCTATTCTACCACTTAACTCTTGAAAATAACTAATATAGCTCTAAGGAATCGGCAGTGCATAGGTGCATAGTAGTATTTGTGTGCTAATAATCTCAATAATTCCATTGGTTTCTTGTCTCAAATACACTTACTTGACATGTATGCAAATTTAAAAATTAGTTATTCGATCTGAAAATTACATAATTATGCAGATTTGCTAACTTTGACATAATCTCTCTTCAGGATGGACAACAGAAAGAACCCGTCTGCCACAGCTAATAGATATATCTCAAGGGCAGCATATTCAGTATAATTTTCTCACATAGCAAATATCACTGATGTTATACACATGCAGACCAATCCACACAATCATCCTGCTACTCTGCTACTCAACCACACATCTTCTCAGAGTATACTCTACAGCCTAACTAACTAACTAACTGACTTGCAGCTTGCAGCATGGTCATTGAGCGTGTCGAGTCATTGAGTCATTGCTCTATAGACGCTTTTGATGACGCTCATAGCGAGCAAACGCGGAATGTTCTATTTGTACACTAGGAACTATTTAGGGAGCAAGTTGACGTTTTGTCCTTTTTATTAACTCTTATAGTTTTTTTACGCAGTAACCCCGCCGAAATCACAAAAGCTGCCCCCGATAATCTCAAACATCAAACCCTATTTCGAAAACATCCACTCAAATCGGAAACGTCTGTAGCCTTAATAAAATGCAGCGTACACAGGAGAAACCCCTAAGTGGAATTAATGTTTTCGAACAGGCAGCGTAATCACCCCAGAAACATTTCGAAATCTTTTCGTTCATAAATATCAAGTGACAACTTTGACAAGGCTGAAGCTCGACGAACTTAGGAGGCAGATGACTACAGCAAGCTCGGCTAAAAACTTGCTGTCTCGATGAGACTTGATTATAAAATATGTACGTGGAAATTAGTTTGACAGGGTAATGGGCACGAAGAGATTATACTTGAAAATATAAGGAGCATAAGCTTTACTGCTTTCAGGAGGTCGATGGCTAGGGATGTCATTTTTCTAGAAAAAAGTGCCGTTCAGGCATCGATTTATACTACCATAGTAATATCTATGGCTTCTGAACATAAAAAACCGAAGGTATCGATCTATCGAATCATATTTTCTTTTCACCTATGTGTTCTGTGCTTTTCGTTAATCGATTGTAATCGGCATCAAAAGAATCGCCCTTCAATTGGTTGGTGGAATTTAGACTTTTCATCGGTTTTGGGACCATTGAAGATAAAAAGACATGACAAAAAGATTGTTGGCGATTGCTTTTTAAAAAGTACTTCCACACGTCGACTTCTGGAAGCAACTCGCATATTTAAAAAAACAGTGAAACCCAACAATAAGAAGAGATTATTTGAAAATATAACTAAAACATAAAGGTAAAAAGGATAGATATTAAAATACTTAAATGCGCGGTATACTTTGGAAGAAACGCAGACTACAAAGCAGAGACTATACTTCATCTATGATGATGATGTCTATTAATGTTATTTGGGTACTACTATAAATATTTCTATCATGTCGGGAATTGAAGTGAAAATTCTGCCAATTTTAGATCTACCGTTCCTTATATAGATATGCCAGCACTCTACACCAATATTTTTGATCGCTTCGATGTCAGTGCATTGATACACATATATCAGTAGATAATTATCGATGATAAAGCTGCGATGTATAGATGTTATGGATATGCAAACTTCATGTAATACTTCCGTCAGAAATTCAAAGTAAAGAATATAGAGAGGAGGTTGCATTTTTTATCCTTTGCCTCAGAGCGCACACAACCCTGAAGCCGGCCCTGGAAGAAGGAAAGACAAATCTGCATTCAAGCGTTAATAAATTTGCAAACTTCATGTAATACTTCCGTCAGAAATCCAAGTAAAGAACATTCTCAGTTGAGCCAACACATGAAGTCACGCATCATGCGCGTAACCTTTCTTACGTAATCAGCATCCGTTGCACCATGTCAGTTTGCTGAACTCCTAAATTGAAACAAGTGGAACTATAGCGTTTTGGTCCTGAGGTCCATTTTGCAAAATGACTTTTGACTTACTTGCATCACCTTTGCAAATTGAAGTAAATTAAATCAAATGTGACTTTGAAGTTTCCTATCGAATGTGATGTTCATTTTGCGTTAGGTCCCATCACCTGGTATATGAGAGATAGTTTCGGATCAGGGCTTTTGCAGCCAGTAGCAGTAGTGGATCGGTGCACTAGAATCCCGGCTTTGGAGGCACGCCATTCTCGCCACGCTTGGTCACCCCCTGTATATCCCCTACCCACCCCCTTTCCCCATGGCTGATCCCCTGTCAACCTGGTTGAACACCCCTAACCCCTCGAATTAATTCTGTTAATCGAACCGTGTCGGAACGCTTATGCGAAAACACCGGATTATCTGCGGATATCCCACAAAATTCGGGAGTTACTAGAGGCTTCGGCACTCATTAAATAATAAAAAAATTGACATTATATCGATTTTTTTTTTGTCATTATGTAGGTTTTCTTATAACTTCATCTTGGCAGTAGGTGCCCTTCACTTGACGCGCACTCGTAGCAGCTGTACGTTCGCCTAAAGTCATGATACTCGAGCTTGGTTGGCACTCAGAGCGATTAGGAGCGGTATGGGCTAGGAGTTAGCTCATGGCTACTTGTGCACAAGTTGACATTTCACCGATTTTTTTTTGATATCATATCGATTTTTTACGTAATAACCCTTCACGTTGGCGGTGGAGAAAAAATATCCAAATTGACTTGAACAGAACGCCCTGTAAAAAGCGTTTTGACAACATTGTCACATTTGCGAGCTATAAGTTTTCTGAGATTTGTTGGCGAGAAAAAGTTTTTAAAAGATGGAAGTTGACCCAGGAGGATCAACAGACGACGCAGTTCCACATACTATGAGGAAAGAGCTGAGCGGTGGCGGAAACCAAGCAGAAACAGAAAACATGAGCTCACTGACGCAGATGTCATCGGAGCAGAAAACGATCGAAAAACTGATGCTGATTATAGACGACCAGGCGAGGCAGATTTGAGACCTAATGGAGACCATCAAGGACCAGACAGGCAAAATTGACAGCCTTACCGCCCAGTTAACCAAATTACTAAATTCAAAAGAATACCCTAAAGAACGGACAAAGACCCTAAAACGACCACTGAGAAACGTTTCCGATGATCATCTCACATCCACAGACGAAGACGTACAGACTGAAGGATTTGTAAAAGCAAAATCAAGAAGGAGGAAAGGCGACAAGGCTGATCGATCAACCCAAGACTTTCCTCCTCTTCCGAATACAGGATCAATTCCATTTCACACCTCGCCCAATTCATCAAATCGAAACACTATTAATGCTTCTATTACCAAGCCAGGGACCACGTTATCTACCTGTCAGGTGACTCCGTCAGCCGATCTTACTTCTCCTCCGTCATCTCGTCCAACCGTCGTGGCATCAACCCAACCCTCACGACAAGGGCGCATAACCCCGATCGTCTTACGCGACGGGACGAGATGGCGTACTTTAAATTTCAAGTTTTATTATTTCCCTAGGTATTAAAATAGATCGCGCGGTTGCCGTCGATGCGGGAATAAGGACTATTCCTAAATCCGAGGACGACTACCGTAAGATCGTTCGCCTATTCCGAGAGGAAGAAGTGCCCCATCACATTTTTCCTCTCCCTTCGGAACGGAACATTCATGCGGTGGTTCGAGGAGTTCCCGTCAACTTTTCGGATACTGAGATTAAGGGAGAACTGGAGCAGAGGGGATATAGCCCTCTTCACATCATTCGATTGAAGCGCAGCGGCGGCGCGCCCATGCCTTTGGTGGTCGTGATACTGCCCAAGACTGAAAAGTCTCAGCAAGTGTTCAACGAACACGAACTGCTGGGACTGGCCATTCGAGTTGAGGTTCAGAAGAACTCCAGACTCATTGGGCAGTGTCACCGCTGCCAAAAGTATGGGCATGCGCAGTCATATTGCACTGCACCGCCCAAATGCTTAACATGTGCAAAGGACCACATGACGCATTTGTGCCCCCTCACAGAAGAGGAAGAACGCAAGTGCGCGAACTGTGGAGAGGGACATCCCGCAAATAGCCGGACTTGCAAGTTCACTCCAAGGAGGAACTTGCAAGTTATAGCGCAAAGGCGCAATATATCATACGCGGACGCAGCTCGGGAGGCAACCTTGCCTGCCCCCTCTGTCCAACCTCCCTTGAGCACGCAAAATGTGGACCTGGCAACCGCGCTAAGGTCCTTACAACAAATAATAAGCCCACTGATTAGCGCTACCCAAGCGTTGCAGGCGATATTTCCTGTAAATGTCTAGGTACAATAGTAGACAGCCTGCATTTATCAAAATTCTTTTTTTTTGGAATTGTTTGGGCATGAGGGATATTCCCAAAAAACAGGAATTTCATCAAGCTCTTTTGTATGAAGGTATAGATGTGGCCTTGCTGCAGGAAACGTTGCTTAATCCGGGAGATCGTTTAGCTCTTCCGAATTATAATGTTATCCGAGGTGACAGATTGAATGGTCGAGGCCGCGGTTTAGCAGTGTTGGTTAAACGCGGTATAGACTATTATAGAAGCACTAATGCGGAGATGCATAGCATCGAAGCAGCCTCTGTGGTGGTCAATATGGCGGGAGGTGTCTCGTTGAAGATCACATCGGTGTATGTCAGGTGTGGTGCCAGGCTACAAAAGGCGGATCTGGAGGTCCTTTTGGACTACTCGGGTCCGCTTATTGTGGCAGGGGACTTCAACTGCCAACATCGAGCATGGAATTCTAGGTTGAATTCCACTAGTGGGGTTCGATTGTACAACCATGTGATGCGAAATGGGTACCTTATACATAGCACTGAAGAGCCGACACATCATCCATTCAACCATCTTCAGGCACCAGATGTCATCGATTTTGCGATATCTAAAAACTGTAGATAGAGTATCTCTTCTCGAATCTTGTATGATATCTCTAGTGACCATCTACCTGTTGTCTTGGATGTGGGCAATGAGCCAACTTCTGAGGAGGCAGCTCCTCCAAGGAAACGCATTGATTGGGACCTATACAAGTTGCTCCTTAGAGAGTTTCCCAATAACCCGATTATAGATGATGAGTCTGGAATAGATGCCGCTCAAGCGGAATGGACAAGTTTCATTCAAGCAGCTCTACAGCGTGCAGCTGTATTTTCCTGTACAACGACACGGCAGACCTTTTTTGCCTGCGGACATTCGTCAGAAAATCTCTGACAAAAGAGCCGCTATTAAGCAGGCAAAAAGGTCTTGTCATCCTGATGACATTCGTAGGGCTACAAATCTTGTCCATGAAGTGAGAAACGCACTGCACGAACCCCGCAACGAGCAATGGAGCGACTTTGTGGCGGGAATGCTTGATTCAAGTATTCCTCTCTGGAGGGTCGCAAAGTCACTCAGAAACGGAAAGCGAGAACAACTCCCACACATCCACCGTCCTGAAGGCATAGTCTTCATAACGGAGGATAAGGTCGAGGTTTTCGCTGATGCCATGGAAAAACAGTTCTCTCCCAACTATGATCTCGATAATGACCTCGACGAGGAACAGCACATCGTACGATCCGTCAGGAGATATTTTAGGGCCAACGGCGTTAGCGGAGGCACTGAATCCTCTTCAGATGACTCTTCTTCAGAAGACTCGTCTGAGGCTCCACATAGCACATTAGCGGAACCCTCCGAGTTTCCACATTGCACACCAGCGGAGTTACTAAGTCATATTAAGGACCTCAAGGTGCGTAAAGCACCTGGGGAGGATCAAATCACCAACAAGGCGTTGAAGCTGCTCTCGCCGAAAGCCCTGACATACTTGGTGACAATAATCAATGCGACGCTCAAAATCCAGTACTTCCCTGCTGGGTGGAAGACTGCTGAGGTCATCATGATTCCAAAGAAGGTGGGTTCGATAGTTCCTCAGGATTACCGTCCCATAAGTCTGCTGTCAGCCCTTTCTAAGCTCGCCGAAAAGGTGATTTATCGTCACCTTGAGAATTTTTCGTCAAATCACCAGGTGATTCCTGACGTCCAATTCGGTTTTCGGTCCGAGCATAGCACCGAGCTACAGGCAGTCAGGCTGGTGGAGCATGTAACCAGAGGGTTCACCCTTAGCAAGAGTACTGGCATCTTGCTTTTGGATGTCTCAAAAGCCTTTGACAAGGTGTGGCACGCGGGCCTCCTCTATAAACTAATCCAAAAGGGTTTTCCTTTTTGGCTTCTAAAATTACTGAAATCCTTTCTTGAAGGAAGGAAGTTTCGGATCAAAATTAACAATGTTTTGTCAACAGCACGGCGAGTACGGGCCGGTGTTCCTCAGGGTTCGGTCCTAGGACCAATTCTTTATTCGCTTTTCATCCATGATGTCCCTTCCCCCAGCAACTGTGGAGTCTACCTCTATGCTGACGACACTGCACTTGTCGCCCAGTCGTGTACTGGTGATCTGGTTCACGATGGGTTGCAGAATGCGGCGGACGAAGTTCTAGACTGGGCGGAAGGGTGGCTGATAAAAATTAATCATTCGAAAACGCAGGCTATTTATTGTACCAAAAAACGTCGCGGCCCCCCAGCAGATGTATCTGTAGACGGAAATCGAGTACCATGGACAAATTCTGCCAAGTATCTCGGTGTCACCCTTGATAAAGGCATGACCTGGCAGAAACATACAGCATCCATAAAAACAAAATTCCAAATTGCGTTTCGGCAACTATATCCTTTGTTATGTAGATCCTCCAAATTGAGTTTGATAAACAAAGTTCGACTATATAAAATGATTATTAGACCAGCCATTACTTATGCATGTGCGGCTTGGTGTTTTCTTGCCAAGACACGCATGCAAAGTCTTCAAGTACTGCAAAGCAGAACTTTGCGGACAATTTGCAACGCTCCATGGTATGTCTCAAATGAGACACTACACAGAGACCTTGACATTCCTTACTTGAGGGATTATGTCAAGCTTCAGGCGTAGCGACGTTATAGTCAAGCGGAATCGCACAGCAACCCTCTGTTGCGTGACTCAGTGGACTACACAGTGGGGCAAGTTCGCAAACATTCAAGGCCACGGCTCGCACTGTAATCAAAAGTTAACGTGAATCTTTAGTAAACTCAAAATTACATTCTAACAAAACCGAATCAAAAATTTGTTCACCTCAAAATTAATCCGTGTACCAAGTCAAAAAGCCTAGGTGTTTCCTAAGCATATCTGTTTTTCTTTGTTCTTTTCCTTTTTTCTTCTCTTTCCCTTTCTCTTTTTCCTTGACTTTGTCTGGTTTCTGGGCAACCAGGACTGACAGATTCGACTAACGTTCATCAAACAGTGACTAATGGGCAAAGGTCCTACGGACCGCCCAGACAAATAAATGACGAATAGTAGTATTGACTTGAACGTTTTGAATATCTAAATAAAAGTTTGATAACTTCCGTGGTTTCCTAGACAGCGTTTCAAATAGTTGGGTCAAAGTGATGTTACCTGGGATATTTTGTACTTATTTCTGGAAGGCTAATATATTAAAAAAATAGGGTAAGTATTTATTAACATATTACTAGTTGAAATAACATGTCATGTTTTTTAATTTATGCTAAAACCAGCTAATGTGCAATGATACAGTTTTACACTTTATTCATTGCGGCGATAGAAGCAGAGCCTAAAACTGTGGTAAATTATTGTTTTGTGACTGCAACAGATCAAAAATAGCATTTATGTGGTTCATTCATAGATTTTTCTCTACTGCTACTTCTTACACTGCACCAGTATGAAATACGCGGTTTGCTATTTCGCTCATACAAGAAAACAATGTGTCATTGGCACCAAGAGTGAAACAACAGATATAAACATCGGTTTACCACAAGATTCAATTCTAGGACACTTTTTATTTTTGTTATAGGCTAACGATTTGTCAAGCTTTATATCTGAAGGTTTGTCTGGAGCATGCAGATTACACGAATAACTTTATTACCAGTCCAAATGTCACTGAGCTACCTGCAATGGCAGAGCGCATACAACAAAATCAGAAAAAAATGACACACGAAGTCCAAAATAAGAGCCAACCTACATTAAGACTTCGTGTATCATTTTTTCTCCTCCCCATCTTCGTTTTCTCAGGTTACATCTGTATCCGGATGTATGGGGCATGTGTATCTACTTTTGTGGTTTCGGGCCTGATGAAGCCAATAAGCATAAATACGTATTGCTCGGGTTACCTATCCTATTTTCTGCTCGAATCGTCTTTCATTCTTTTTGTGTAGTTTGCCCACGATTCTCCTATTTTTTGTTATATACCTTTCTCCGCATGACCTTTTTCCCTTTTTATTCCGATGAACATGGTTCGAAGATTTTTGATAGATCTAGCCAAACTATTCGATCTTATAATTTAATTAACTTGATTATCGGTTGTCGTGGGAGCTTCACGTTGAGTCTTTGGGCACTAGATTGCGACGGATTTGTTATGGCTTGAAATTTCTAAACGAATTTTTATAATTTTATGCTATGCCACTGTAGATACTACAAAGTGCATGGAAGCAACATACAAATTCACAATGACATCTGGCTCTGCCGTCTGAAAATTAATCATCAACCAAATTCCAGATTAAGCTGAATTATGAAAAAGTTGCCTTCTTTGCGGAGTATATACATGCCGTTGAGAAACTTGTAAACATTTCTTGGCCTACTGCGATATTTGAGAAAAACTAAAAATTCATAAATAATTTGTATTTTTTCTGACTTCATTTTAAGGAATATCAAAAAAAAATCATTTTAATTAAACTTGCCATTGGCACTACATGATGGCTTTTTTAAATTTTGTGCCCGACGGTTCGTTTTTGAGAAACCATCATCAACTTTAGTTTTTTATATGGTACGGAAAAAAGTACACGTGTCTAATAGCATTTTTGTACGAATTTAACATTTATTTTTTTGGTTATAAGGAAAAATACGATTTGTTTTTTTTTCGAGTAGGCGTTGCAAACAAATGCTAGACTTGACGTAAATACCTGCCATCGAGTATTGATATTATTGTGTATAGTTTATTTTGCTTTATTATCGTCAAATCTGCGAGGTCGTCATTTAAGCAATGAAGAAAAGTTCGACATGCTGACGTGCTCTATTTTGTGCTACCACCAGTCATGTAAGCCCATTTTCTTAGAGTTGCCTCTAAATTCAAATGAATATAGTTCATTCGAAAAACCTGTTACGTCTCGAAAAGAGGAATCTTTAAAGCAAACTTAGAATAGTGTTTTACAAGCAGTTGCCAAGAACTGAGATACTAGGCAAATGTGGGAGTAGCCAAATCTATAGTTCCATTTATTTTGCGAAATATTGCAACTTTTAGAGCATCCTGTAAAATACCTATATCAAATATGTAATATTAACCTTAGTCTCGAGAGGGCCGCTTGTTCCAATTAATGGAGACGTGGATTTGTGAATTCTCATCTTTGGAATTTTATTGAGAGAGCAAAGTATATTTTGCGATTAATTTGTTTCTAGTTGAGACATTTTTCATTTGAGGTTCATTGTGATATTAACTGGTTTGCAAAATGGTACACATTGGCCAATATAAGCTTGAAAAGTATGAGAACTTCGTTGAATTTCTTAAGAAACAGGATCAGCAAAACATGTTATCCATTTTAAGTTATGGCTTGTATATTAACCAGTTTGTCACGTTTATATGCAGAAAAATCGAACGTAATCGCAGATCCTCAGAATATGCCTTGAAACCTTTTTTAAATCTGGTTCATTGATGATGAGAACTATTCGGAAATATAAGGTAATTTTAACTAGAAAATAGCCTATACGGATAGTTAGACGAATGGTAAGACGTTGGTGAGACTGTATTGTTTGTATATGTTAGTACGAAAATATTTTCTCATACTGATAAATCAAAGTGTGAATTTTGGAGCAATTCTCCGGCGTCAACGTAATAGTCAAAAGCTGAAGCTTGCCGTACATGATTATTTGTGTCGGTATTTTACTCTACAAGGACTTTGCGCAGGAAGCCTTAAAGTTAGAAATCCATATCATAGCTTATATACTTATACTGAACTAGAACAAACACATTTCATATAGGGCGCACTATTAGAAAATTGATGAGCTTTTAGTCCATGTTTTCTTTAGAATTCATCAAATATCTTCGAATTATCCTGAAAGGATCTGAAGTTTATTTGAAATTATTATAAAATTTGATGTTTTATAGATCCTTGAATTTCTATGCCAGTCCGCAACTCTAAACATGCATTTAGTATCATACTCTGAAACGACTGGATCTGATCCTTCCAACTTCGGCTCCAAATCCTATGCCGTTACAAGCAGCAATTAATACCAAATAAAATTTTTCGCTACGTTAACAGTTTTTGCTCAAATACAACGTATGGACGCACTTTCAGGGATTTTAAATGTTTTGATGATGCAGCATTCCTTAATGATCTCGCTAATTCCTCCGTCGATGATCTGTTTTTTATCCCAAACATTGACAGTAAAGTTGACCATTTAACAAATATCCTAGTCGAATTATTCAATAAACATGCTCCACTCAGATCTGTACGTGTTTCTAAGCCACCTGCGCCATGGCTGACTGATGAAATAAAAAAAGGTATGCACGCTAAAGTTACTGCGTTAGCAAGATATAAGCAAGATAAGACTGCAATTAATTATGAAAACTATCGTCGCATTAGGAATAAAGTCCTTATTGATATTCGAAAGGCAAAAAAAGAATATCTGGCAGTACTTTCTGAGCAAAATGGATCGAGGAAGATTTGGTCAGGCATAAATAAACTTAATATAAAGTCTTGTAACAAATATATTTTGCCTGATAACATCAGTGATGTTAATCTGATAAACAGGTATTTCATGTCAGTTTATAATGTTGATAGTGTGCCGGAAAATGTGTGCGAGTTTTATAGAAGCAATAAACTAAATCCGTCTAATTCTTTTTCTTTGAGAATCTTAAGTCCTCAAGAGATCTTTGATATAGTAAAAGGTCTAAAATCAGACGCTAAAGGCCTTGATACGCTGTCAATTACAATGATCAAAGTTAGTTTACCAATAATATTTTATCATATTGTACACATAGTTAACACTTGCATTGAAAGGGGCTTGTTTCCCAAAGCCTGGAAGAATGCATTGATCTTACCAACGCCAAAAAACAATAAACCTACTGATGTTACTCATCTAAGACCCATAAGTTTGTTGCCTGTGTTGTCAAAAATACTGGAAAAAGCAGTTCAGTTTCAAGTAGAGTCTTTTATTGAATATAATGGCATCATTCCTTTGAATCAATCTGGATTTAGGAAATATCACAGCACAACCTCTGCATTATTAAATCTGTGCGACAACGTTATAAGAGCTATGGACAAAAAAATGGCGGTTTCCCTAGTTTCAATTGACTACTCCAAAGCATTCGACAAAATTAACCATGTGCTTTTACTTTCTAAGTTAAAGTACATTGGATTTGACAATATAGCTATCCAATTCTTCAAAAACTACCTCTCACACCGTATGCAGTGCGTTTCTGTAGGCAGCAGGCTATCAGAAGTCAGTATGATACCATCAGGAATCCCTCAGGGCTCCATACTAGGCCCTGTGTTATTTCTCATATACACTTTTGATTTGCACAAATCTGTCGCACATTCCGATTTACTAAGCTTTGCTGATGACACTCAACTCATTCATTATTTTGACGCCTCTTGTTCGCAGGATGCTGCTGCCTTATTAGAGCAGGATCTGAGCAAAGTGCAAAAATATTCAAGTGACCATAATCTAAACATTAATCCAGATAAGACTCAAATATTACTATTTTGTTCCGACGCAAGGAGAAGTGATGTGGAGAATACATTTAAAGTTAACCTTGATGGCTCGCTGCTGCAGATTGCTAATTCAGCTACAATTTTAGGTGTTGAAGTAGATAGCAAATTGAGATTTAGGGAGCATGTTATGTCCTTAGCTAAAAAAACGTATGGTCGAATGAGAGCGTTATATGCCAATCGCCACCTTCTGAACTTTAAACTGAGGAAAAAACTTTGTGAGTCTCTTGTGTTGCCAATTCTCAGTTATTGTGATATTTTATATTACCCATGTCTTGATGAACGGATGAAAAGCAGGCTTCAAATAATTCAAAACAATTGCATTCGTTTTATTCATGGATTGAGGAGATTTGACCATGTTAGTGACAAATACAGCCAAATGAAATGGCTAAGAATTGATAAACATGTGCGGTGCAAATACTTAGTGTTTTTGCACAAGTTGATAGCTGCGTCAAGACCTGCATACCTGAGAGAAAAGATCATATTTAATCAAGAAATTCATGACAGGATTACCAGGGACCGTATTATGATCAGGATACCTCCATACTCTATGACACTCTTCAAGCGTTGTTTCTCGTATAATGCTGCCGTATTTTACAATGCTTTGCCCAGAAAGTACAGGGAAATGTCTTTTGCTCGTTTTCGAAGGCAAATCAAGCAATTTATGCTCACTCTTCCCTGATATTTATATAACTGATGTTCTGAGCCGTTTAGGCATACGTGTACATAGTGTATATAGTTGTAGTGTTCTTTAGTTTAGTTGATTAGTTACTTAACCTTTCTGTACTCCTTAGTTTTTCTTATATATTTTTTTTTCTCCTTTTTTTTTTGGAATTGCACACAACATCGTGCTTAAAGTACAGACAAAGGTAGTTAAGTGTAAGAGTAGCTCAAGCTAAACTTCGCTATCTTTGTCCCTCACATGTACAAAATATGAATAAAGGCGTTATTATTATTATTATTATTATTATTATCTTGGTTTAGCAGTGCATTAACTTTGGGCGTGGCCATAAAGATGACAACGATGACACTGTCCAATCATACCGATATTTTTCTGAGTTTCAACGACGATTGATAGACCAAAGAGAATTGATTCATTGAACATTTGTTGGTTGAATTCTGATTTCGGCAGTACCAGCGACATGGGCACGCCACCTTTCTTTTTTAATTTGACTAAGTGTAGAAGGAAGTACCCAAGGCTTTCTATTTCTTGTTTAATTTCGTCATCCGAGAAGTGAATTGGTACACCACGTATGATAGCACGGATATTTCTTTCTTCCGGCAAAGGAAAACTATGATGTGGAAAATTATGAACATTGCAAATGTGGATGATCTTTGGATATCATCCACAGTTTTTGGAACAATTATTATTCCGCTATCGAAATTGACAGCAGGTTGGAATTCCACACTAGAATTTTTGAATACGTTCATCAGCTTATTTCAGAGGATAACACAGTATAACAGGAGTAACATGTTTAAATTGATTTGCATTAAAAGACGTTGATGGCTGGTTCAAATTAGTAGAAAGATGAGAAGTTAAAGATTGATAGAAGTAGAAGAGGTAGAAGGTTGATCAGATAGAGGAGTTGTAGGATTTGGTATATTTACAATTTAGGAATAGTTTGACATTTAGGTTGCCATTCTTCTATTTTTATTTCTTCTCGATCTTATACCAGGACGAACCTCATTAAAATCTTCACCCCTGCTACTTTTCTGATGCGTTCTACTATTAGAAGTCCGTCCGTCGTCAGAAATACTATCTGAAGAAAATTCCATGACCGACTTTATCTTTCTTTTCTTGTCTTTTTTCTGATCGTTGATGAATGAAGATAGTTTTTCTCGGAGTGTCTCCACTGTATTGGTTAATTTTATGATTTGTAACTCTTTACATTTTCAACCAGTATAACAGAAAATGTCGTCTGCTTGTCAGTACGTGACGCGTAAAATTGCACTATGCAAAGCTTCCGATACGGTTCAATCTTAAGCTGATTAACGTACAACGTACATCTGAAACCGTAGTAGGTCTATTTTTTCAAACCATTTCGTACCAAGGTTGTTGTATGGAAATTGCATAATCTGTATTTTCAGTTCAATTATCTCAATTTCAAGTGTTTATCGTCTGACTGATAAACAATTATAATTCTTGCAGATCATCGTTATCATGAAGCTTGAGATAAATAATAATTCATACTAATTTCGCTTGCTAAAAATAGAAAAAGACTACACAATGCAACTTTTATCTGAGATATAATCATCAATTGCGCCAATAAAGTAGTAGTAGAAACTCGACGATCAAAAAATACTTGCACACTGAAACAACGAACAAGTTATTGTGCAAAATGTCAATATGCTTGTCTGCATTCATAATGCCTTCAATGAAGCTTAGCGTTCCAACAACATTCCCCAACACACCCCAGACTCCGCTCTTGATACCTTGTTTCACTGTTGGGCTGACATGTCTCATTTCATATTAAATCAAATTAAAATTTCGTATCGTGACAGAAGGCTTCTAGTGTACCAATACTTTTTTGAACCATGAATTTCATAATTTCTATTATTATTCTATTATTTTTTATTTGCTCAATCTATTGACATCAAAAATTACTATGTGGATGTTAGTTTTTAGCTGCCTCTAGTAACAAGAAATTTATCTTTTCGCTATTGAAAATCAAGAAAAAATGCGGTGTACCAATACTTGTTTGTACAGTATGCTGTACATATCGTGTTTTTCAAAAAGGTCACACTGCACCTTACTTTTTCAAGTTAGAGAGCTGAAATTTTCGGATGATTAAATTGATGCATGTATACTATATTCTAACGCAAAAATCGTGGTCCAAAATTTCAAGATGACGTCTGGGAAGAGGGAACTATGTTTTCAGCCCCTCGTGATGAGTTTAATCCGTAGGAAATTAAATCTGTAAACTTCAAAATGGCGAACTGACAGCTTCTATGACACAGAGTAACCCAGATGCGGCAATGTTTTTTTCTATTATATTCAGATGTCATGAAAGTGTGTCGTCAGCAACCGGCAAAAAAACCTAATGTCACGCCAGCGTGACATCAGCAATGAAAGTGTTAAGCGTTATTGTACATTGAATTGCTCACAATCAATTATCAAAACGCTATTGTGTGTTATATTAATAATCTTTCATCGGAAACATTTATTCGGACGTGTAAATAAACATGAGACATTTCAGTCACAAAAAAATGTCAAAACCTATATACATATTTTATTGCATATTTAGATAGACGCTCCCAAAAGAACAATAGTGATATAACATAGTGTTTTCATCATTAGATGTTGAGTTATAACGGTTTCAGTGTACCAAAATGATCAATTTAATTTGAACCCTTCAAAAAATAAAGTGGATCGAGAAGCAGTGTGTACACTGAGAACCAAATTTGGCTAACGCTCGCGTCCAATGTGTATGAGAGAGAAGTGCGTATAGACACATATGTTAGAAACAGATAGAGGGCGGCTGGATAGCGAAGCTCATCACTGCGTCACCTAGCAACGCTGACGCGGCAATTTGCCGCGTTACCAAAATATCACACCAGTCCTTGAATTAAGAGGCATGTTGAAAATATGCTTTAGTTTATTCGGTACACCCAAATAATGGGTGTCGAATCTGTTTAGGTTCGATTCTGGATCGGTCCTAACGGCGCTCCATCACTGGTTTGCTTGGCAATACCGCATCACGTACATTCCAAGGCAAGGGAAACCTAGAAGAAATATCTCCATGATCATATATGAGCGATTTTGGTCAGTACCCATCTATCTTTTTATACCAGAGCAGCCGTGCAGGCAGAAGCCTAAATGCCGGGACACCGCGACTGCTATGATGATCCCAAAGAAATTTTGTTAATACGATTTTTGAGCTGCCTAAGGTTGGTAGTACTGGGATAAGCTTCCTCCTGTAGATTGTTCCACATCATGGAAGAGAGCTCTGAGGAGCAAAGCCCGTTGGTGTAGCGGTAGAAAAGAGCTAGATCGCCGACGGCCCGCCGGTGTGAAAGGGTCCCGAGATTGTCTGTTAGAGAACAGTCATCGATCAGTCGGACCGCTCTCCTCTGGACAGCATCGAGCATAAATAATGTAGTCGGGGCGGCAGCATCCCAAACGTGTGAGCAATACTCTTGTCTCTAGGCCTTATCTGGGCCTTGTATAGAGTGAGAAAGTCATGCGAAGAAAAGTTCTTCTCAGACCTAAACAAATAGCCTAGCTTTTTCCCAGCAGCTGCCGCTATTGACGAGATGTGTTCGTGCCAGATCAGGTCCTTGGTGATCTGGACTCCGACCAGCCGAAATGAATGGCTCTTTGGTAGAACTCGGCCATCCATTGAAACTGGATGAGCGTTAGGACCCTTTTTGTTCGTCAACATACAGTACTGTGTTTTGGAAGCATTGCTGCGTCCCCAAGCAGTTATAACCTCTAGGTCTCTCGTCAGAGAGGAAGTCGTCGCTAGTCTTATTTTTTACAGCTCAGCGACAGAGATCGGCTTGTCACTATGAATTCCTGCATGTAGAGTCCTAATCGAAGCTGTGGATTGGGTTGATCGTGCAGGAATGGAGGTCGTTGATATGTAAGAGGAACAGTGTCGGAGCCAAGACTGATCCCTGGGGAACACTCGCGCTGATGTTGTGGGATGAAGAGGAGAACCCGTCAATTACGACGGATATCTTGCGGCCAGAGATAAAGTCAGCCACCCATCTGAAAAGCTTTTCTGGGAGGCCAAAGGCGTCACAGCTGATCGAACGCTTTCGTGATGTCAAGAGTAACGACATGTGCCTCACCATAAGACTGGATGAGCTCGACAATTGCTGGGCGTAAACTTGGACGTCCCCTGTGGATCGCTGGTGACGAAAACTATACTGCCAGAAATTTGCGATTTATGCACCTCTCCATCACCTTACTTATAACAGAAAGCAGAGTTATGGGCCTATAGTTGTAAGGGTCGATCTTAGGTCCTGGTATTTGGATGGGTTGAACATGAGCCAATTTCCAGTTTTATGGGAAGGTGCCGGATTCATAACATATCTGGAAGAGACGCGAAAGAACAGGAGCAAGCTCCGTGGCACACCTCGTTAGTACATTACCAGGAATCAAGTCTGGACCAGGAGCCTTGTTGATGTCGAGCGACAAGAGCACTCGTCTAACGGTCCTATGCCTGAATATTACCTTCCGCATAGTGTAGGGAACCCTTTGAATTGACGGCAGTTTGGCGTTGGGGAAGGGGGGGGGGGGTTCGTCCACGGTCCTGACACGTAAGTAGTGGAAGGCTACTGTGTGAGAAGTTTTTTTCAATTTGCTTTGGCTAGCGTCCAGAAAGACAGACTGCCATTGCCACGGCCCTGATACGTAAGTGGTGGAAGGCTACTGTGTGAGAAGTTCTTTTCAATTTGCTTTGGCTAGCGTCCAGAAAGACAGACTGCCATTGCGCTTCGACATTATCGTGTGGCTAACCTTTATATCGTGTTGGTTTTTGGCATTGCGAACCGCTTCGTTATATTTGTTTCTGGAGTCGACGTCGGCTTGTCTGTTCTCTACAGTAGAGTTTTGTAAAAAGGTTCTGTATGCCTTGATCTTCTGCTGGCAAGCAGTGTCACACGATTTGTTGAGCCAGCCGTTGGACTCTGGTTTAGGCACTTTCACTGTGTGAGGGATATATTCCTCGCTTCCGACGTGGATAATTTCGGTTATCGAAGAACAGTCAGCCGACGCATCCGCGTCAGTGAAACAGACATCTCTCCAAGAAAAGGTAGAGAAGAAGTATCTGAGCCCCTCCTAGTCGGCATGTCAGTAATGCCAAGTTTTGCAGTCTGTACGAGTTTCTGCTGCCACAGCTGGTTCTGACCGAAACCTCACCTCCACAACTCCGTGGTCCGAGTTACCCAGAGGGGACAGAACAGCAGTGCTGTAAGGGACAGGATGCGTGGTCAGAAAGAGATCCAGCAGGCTACTGGCATGTGACGAGACGCGGGGCAAAAAAGTAGGGCTCGTCACCAGCTGGATCAGCCTTTGAATAAGAGCGAACGCTTCGACTACACGACCTGCTGCATCAATCCTGTTTGAGCTCAACCAAAGCTCATTATGGGCATTGAAATCACCGAGAAGAACAACTTCTGAGGCGGGGTGACTGATGTTCAGGAAGTCGATCTTGACGGCGAGGTATTCAAGTAGGTCATTCCAGTTATGGTCCGAGGGAGAGCAGTAAGGCAGCAGGTGATGTTTTGGAGTTGAGGCGAAGCCACAGATTGTCCTTCCGGTCTGATTCCAAAGAAAGATCCCTGGAGCAGGAAAGATTGCTGCGGACAAAAGCCACAAGTCCCCCGTTCTTTCTCAGATTGGAGTGCAGCTTGTAAATTTGGAAGCTAAAGCGGTTAATCGGTGCAGAGTCTGAGATGTTTGTCTCCGCCAAGAAAAGCATGGCGGGACGATTGGATTGCAGGTCGTGATGAACAGCATCAATGTTGCTGCTAATCCCGCAGATGTTCGTAAAACAAATTTTATCTTCGGTGTTGTTCCCTCGAGCCCACTCTCCACCCGGACATTCCGAAAGTGGACTGAGCTTACGTTCGGAATTCTTAGTACTCTAGGGATCCATCATCATTAATTTCATTGTTTTGGAAGATAGCCTACTGCGGACATTTATAATGCACCCTGGGAAAAGCTAGCGGGTGGTGCCGCCCTGGTCGACTGGTCCTTGGCTACCACCTTTTTTTGCGTGTTAATGATATTAAATAGACCTAAAGTCGCCCGAACATCTAGCGCTAATTGGGGAATGTCGTTCTGCTTCGAGATGCGTACACGCAGGCAGTGATAATTTGTATTTTTTAATGGTATTTGTTACATTTTCCGACCACTCGCTGTGGCAAAATGTAATAATAACACAGGATGTGCTGATTTTATCACCATCGGTGGAAAGAAAATATAACTCTAAAATAAATTAAAACACCAAGTCGCTGCAAAAATGAAATAAGTAATTCTAATCAAAATGAAAACAAAATAATAAATGAAATGTTCAAACAGACCTCCTTCTTGGATTTGTCAGTAACCCAACCTATTGTAAAAGCCTGTGCAAACATTTTCTGGTGTAACATACTCGTATTGGCAATGCGACAGATTGCACGACCTTCTGCATCACAGTTGCTAGGAAATATGGTAATCTGTCTCTTTCTAACATGTGTTGATACTCACTTCTCGCGCTTCTCTATCGTATACATATTGAACTTATGCCGTGAGACAAATTTGGTTTTTCCTGGATATAATTTGATGTAGAATATTAGCAACATTTTTCATCCTGTACACGAATGTTTGAGATGAAATTGTGTACTTTTTTATTCTTTGATATTCTTTTGTATTCAGATGAATTATTGATCTTGATCAAAAATGACATTCGAAAAAAAATCTTCTGGGGGCTTTTGGGCCAAATAGTTTGGTGTACGAGAATGCAGAACACCGTGTATAATGTTACTAACTGTTATAAATCCTCTACTATAGGTATTCCAGAAGAGCATGCTAAGCAACGAGGTTAAAGCCCTTTTGACCGTAGAGGTAAATGGGGATAAAATCAAACTGACCACTCAATCGGCAATAAGAAATAATGAGGTCGGATTCCATGTTGGGAAAGCGATTCAGGAACACATTGCACCTGAATTTCCATGCAACCTAAGTAAAAATGTCAATTCAGAACTGTGCAATAAATGAAATATAGTATTTCAAACGGAGGATTGCAACTTACGTAAATGTCAACCTTTAATGCTCCAAGAGGAGGAGGTAACTTTCCACCATATGCGGTGCTTCCTAACAAGTATAATTAAATACTCGCTTGATTGTTCAAAATGGAATTAAGAATCATCTATGTTTACTTCTTACGTCAATTGGCGAGGATGTATTGTAATCTCTAAAATTTTAGAAAATGAGATATTATGTTTTTTGAATGTAGTATGACATGTATATCACAAAAAACCAAGTCACTCATTTCCGTCGGTCTGTCTGTCGCTTTGTCTATGCGGTAATGCTTGGTCGGCCTATAACTTGGGAAGTCCACCTCGGGTTATTATGAAGGAGAAATGAAAATCGCTTAAATTTCGTTTTTTGACACTTCAGGATAACCTGACCATTTGAAAGAAAATTTTCTGAGGAATTAAGAATTGGATATTGGGGGAGAGTAAACGTCAATTTTTTGTCGCTAGCAATTTATATGTTTCCAGCCCCGGTAATTCTACGCTCCTACAGGCTCCGGCACAAAGGACGGATGTTTTTGAAATGGCTAGTACTCTCCGCCTAATCGGGCGAGAGTGGTGGGGAGGGTGCCGTTCGACTCGGGCGTTCCTAGCATTTTACCAGTAGACATTATGGAGCACTGCATGGTTGAGCACCCCGTTTTCGCGTGCGACAGTTTTGTCCAACATAATCACGACTGTACAGCGTGAGTTTCGCCACCACTTCAATATTTATCGGAATCGAGCTGTTCCTTCTCGAAGCACAATCCTTCGTTGGGTTCAATCTCTTCGTACACGTAGTGTACTGATCAACAAGAGACCACCAGGAGCCCCACAATGGTTCGAACCCCTTAAAATGTGGAACGCGTTCGACAAGCCCTCTGCAGTCTGGCTCGAGCTGCTCGGCAACATGCTGCTGAACTTCGTTTCAGTGATCGTTCGGTAAGGCGTATTTTGCATATGGAACTCCACTTTCAACCATACAAATTGGCCATTGTGCAACAGTTACAGCCTGGAGAATACACTCAGCGAATGAACCTCGCACGTGAGATGGAGCAAAACGAGAACCTCATTTTGTTCATGAGTGATGAACCTCACTTTCGTCTTAATGACATGGTTAACCAGTACAATTGCCGTTATTGGGCTAATGAAAATCCGCGACAGTTACAAGAAAGACCGCTGCACACCTCAAAAGTGACGGTTTGGTGCGCTGTATCGCAAACTTGCATCTTACTTCTTCGAAGACGGTAATGGCAATGCTGTTACCGTGATCTCGGAGGGCTATGTCGAAATGATCATACAGGGTATGTCCGGAAAGTAATAGGACTGAGTCGATTTAAAAAAAATTATTGAGCCAATCGTTACAATTCTTTAAAAACTTTCAAAATAGGCTCCTTCTGCGTCGATGCAGCGCTGCCAGCGCGATTTCCAAGCATTGAATCACGGAAGGAATTAATCGGAATAGCCTTGAGAGCCGCGGTGCATGCTGTTTTGATCCCCTCTGTCGTCTCAAAATGCTTGCCTTTCATCGGCCTTTTCAGGCGAGGAAACAAAAAAAAGTCCGGGGGGCCACTTCTGGGCTGTAGGGCGGCTGCGGAAGCGTTGGGATGCCGGCCTTGGTCAGGTAGCTGTTCACAAGAAAGGCGGTGTGAGCCGGGGCGTTGTCGTGGTGCAACTTCCAGTCGGCTGCGATGTCTTGTCGGACCCAGATTTTGGTAAATTTAACATCTGGGCAGTTAAATGAATACTTAGTCGACGGTCTGAGTTCAAAACTTTGCGCACACGAGTCAAACGTCTCTGTCGCAGATTTACCGAGTTTCACACAGAATTGAATCGCGTACCTCTGCTCTAACGAACGCTGCATTTTCGGCTTGCACCACTCACAGAAACACGTCGAAAATGCCTGTCCTGACTCTCCAAGTGCTCGGAGACAACTGACCAGCCGCTCATTCGTTAGTTAGGAACACCCTCTACCGAATCCAGTCGGTGGGCGCACGCTCCGGAGTACAGTCACGGGGAAAGAAAATGAGTCCTATTACTTTCCGGACAAACCCTGTATATGCTTCGACAGCTGGGGGATAAATGAATCAATGAATGATGATGGGTGAATAATTTCTGTGTGAGCAATGCCGTGCTGCGTTGCCACGTTGCAGGGTAGTCGGTACTTTAGGGAGGTAGACTAGACCACAATGTTGTTTGATCTGAGGGGACAATAGACTAATTGTATAAGCCTGTTTAACTGACATAATATATTTAATTCCTTTGTTATAGTTGTAGTCACCGTTATTGGCGGTATGTCATCAACGCCATATGAAATAAGTCAACAGATCGAGCTCCGTACCATGGTCGCAGACTAATCTTCAGCGCATCTGCTACTATCTCTAGAACGCACGAAGTGGGTAACAGAGGACCGTTGTTTTCATTCTCTTCCTGGAAATACTCTAATAAATTTTTGTCACCCTGATAAATATGATTGAAGGGCGAGTGAGTATACGTAACGAAAAAGTTTTCGAGACGGGGACACACAACTAAAAAACGTATGTCGTAGAGCTTAAGATGGAGATATACAAGGGGATACTAGTAGTCGTCTTACTTTAACCCGCCAAGAACGGTGACTACAACTATATCCATGTTCCTAGCCAACTTTTTTCTAAGATTTGTGCCGAATATATCTAATCTTTTATGAATTGATGACAACATTGCATGGGAAGTGCAGGTCAGCTTACTTGGCGCCATTTTTGCGAATTTGCATAAAATAGTGCAAATTATAAAATTTCAAGATTTTACTTCGATACCACAGATTCAATATAGAGCTACTGTCTTACCAAATGCCTACCAATTACCATCGGTGCCCCCAGGACTTCTTCAAAGGGCGCAAATAAAAAATGCATTGTAGTGTCTCCGAACAAATCTACCTTCTAATATTAATTATATTACCAATACCAAATAAACTTATCCTTGATGATATAAACCAATTACATCCACTCATCACATCATTGGACTTGAATTGTAGAGCACTGCGAAATTGGACGGTAACACCTTGACAATCGAATCGATTCCGATAGACGGCGGAGCAAAGTCCCTCACCAGAGTGTACACTTTTACTGACACCGGAATAGAAGTGGTAGGTAAACAGTATTTTGTAGGGAAATTACGTCTCTATTATGCTCTCTCCAGGGCAAATAGCATTCAGTTAACGCTTAGAGGTTATTTGTGCATACAAAAAGGGGATGAGTCTTTATGTAACGTGTCGTTCCCAATGTTAAAGGATTTAAAAATCAAATAAGTTGCTTTGTGACTGTTTTGTATTCGTCCTTTTTTGACTTTGAAAAGTATACGTAGTTTTTATGCTTATAAGTATGGTTTTAAGAAGTTTTCTTATTTATGGACAAGACGAGGAAGTTCCGTTCGAATTAATGGGGTGCGCCTACTATGTATATTTACCAATATTAAAAAATTGTAGTTGTGCTGGTTTAGGCTACGTGTAAAAGGTGTCACTTCTGTACTCTTTACAGCTATGGGGTTTGAATCTACGGGAACGTATGTACATCACACTGTTGGAATCATGGTACTGGGGGCTATTGCTTATAGAAGCAAGTCACATTTGGGGTTCATCAGAGACAATATCTCCGTCGTTTGTTATATTTAGGATTAGATGAAACCACATGTTTTGCCTTATATACGGACGTTCACCAACCCACTTTACCAACAAGATAATGCGCGATCACATATAGCCAGAATCATGTTGGTCCATCAATCAAGTCAATTTATTGCCTTGGACCCTAGATCTCCCGATCTTTCCTCCCATTGAGAGTATTACATAGTATAAGATATATTTCATAGGCTGCAGCATGGCTTAATGGAATTTGTCATTAGATGTCTGATGCGGAAGCGCTCAGTCGCCGCTCCTACCGAAAGGAGTAAGACTAATTAGACAAGGAATTTGCATCGAGAATTTGCTGCATTTCGTGCGTTTTCTTAGCCTGATCCTGTTGATTTAGATATCTTTGGTGTTTTGTTTTACTTCAAGTATGATTCATATTGTTCCTATACTTTTTTCTAAAATTTTTGAACGCACGGGTAACAAGCTAGTAGGTTTAAGACGTTTAAACTCAGATTTTAGGTTCAAGTATAAGTAAGGCCAGCTTCCACTGTTTAGGGTGGCATCCTTTTTCTAAACAGAAACTTATCATAGTTAGTGATAGAGTTCAAAATCCTTTGACATCTTATTTGAGGTCATCACATTACTTTTGTTATCCAAAAAATTTTCTTAGAATCACTTTTTCCAAATATTGTATTTTCAAAGTCGCCGGGATTTTATAGAGTACTATGTAGATATGTATGCCTCTAACCTTTCTCGGGCATTACTTAGTGTAAACATTTTTATGTCTCTCCGTATTGTGGTTCAGCCGTGATGTTGACAGAATGCAGATACATTCATATTCGGAGATTGTTGCATTAAAATGTTGAATAAATATCTATTATCAATGTAATTATTGCATTACTTTGAATATTGCATTCCTTGTTCTGAAACTAATCTTCGAAATAACGAAAGACGTATGACCTACACTTTACATTACTTCTACGTGAGGGGAGCCGCGGACTGAGGCTAGCGCTTCCAAATATATGAGTGGTGTTTAACATAACGTGAGTTTACGTGAGTGCTTGTCAGGAGCGGCTCTAAGATCACGCACACGATGCACTGTGCGCCGGGCCCCGAGACTCAAGGGGGGCTCAGAACCCAGTATGGGCCTCCAGAGTAGATAAAATCCTGACGTTCCAGCCTTCCTCCCGCTCTCCAACTTTCCAGTGGCCTTGTTGCTGGTGAGTTCAGGTGACGTGAGAACGATGTGCCTTCGCTCAGTCTATTTGAAGACAGTGCAGCTCAAAAAATCAATTGATGGTGAATGTGTATGGTACGCACGTCCGCCCATATATTATATATATATATATATAACTCAAATATCTTTCTTCAACGAAAACGTTTTTAAAAAGATTTATTTTTGAGAATAACCAAATACAATGATGTTAATTGAATGAGTTCTGAATCGAGACTGACTGCAAAGTTCATTATACAAACCAAAGTAAAGAACAAATGAAATACAATACTGAAACTGATAAGAAAGGAACGTGGAGGCAAAAGTCCTTGTTCAGCATATTCTTCTCTATAGACTGGTACATAACTCCTCCACCCCTAGAATGCAGCTTCCCCTGGAAGGTGAATTTCTTTCTTCTTATATCTTGAACTGGAATCTTCTCTTCTAGTGCGTTTTGTGGGACTTGGACCTTCTTCTTTCATCTCGGCTAATTCAATGTCGATTTCTAACTTGGATGCTTTCTTGTTTCTCCATCTTCTATATAAAATTATGCAGCAGATGCTTGAAAATACGAGATATAGTAATATGGTCCAAATACTGGGTTTTCCAAAATTTTCTATGGAATTTTCTTCTAAAATTGGTAACATTCGATTAACTTGTAATTCTGGTAAATTTAACGTTTTCAGAGTAATTTGTGTCTCTGGGATATTTTGTTTCATAAAATGGAAATCCATTTTGTCAGCTACGAGGGGCTTTCCATAGGTTTTGTCTTGAAAGATAATTTCATTGTCTTGGAATGATATTTGGCATTCACTGACTTTGACTAAGAAAATGCCAAGTAATGACTTTGTATCGATTTGCTCCTTGCATTTAATTTTCAATTTTTCTTCGGTGAGAAATACATCTAAATACTGGTTAATTTCGGGAATAAATTCAATGTGATTTTCTTCAATCTGAAGCTTCGTGTATCTACATGGCTCTGTATGATCTTCTGTAATTATTGACTTCCCGCATTGGGCTTTGTGATTGGCTAATATACGATTAGGGCATTAATAGATTCTACCTTGGGTACAAATCTCGTGCAGGGGTTTGATCTCATTTCGATCAGATTTTAGCAAATACTTATAATTTGGGATAATAGTGACGAATTCTGATTTGTGCATCGGAGTCGGTATAGGTAACATATAATAAAGATCGAAATGTTCAGTATAATCTATAGGAATAGATAGAAAATAACTTATTTGATTCTCATCGATTTTACAACTGATAGAAATAATAGATTCATAATCTAGCATATTTTCATACTTTACTTCAAATGGTAATTCATTTTTATAAAATGTGGATATCTTACGGAGTTCTTGAAATAATTCTCTAGTCCTTATTATACTGGGATGCATGGTTTTCAATTTGCAAAAAGTTATCGAATTTTCGATATCTTGTAAAATATTAAATATGGCATTATAAAGGATAATTAATTGATTGATACTGTTCTTCGCTGAAAGAATATCCTGGTTTGTTGTCTGGTTCAATAAAATATATTTCAATTGTAAAATGTTATTTCTTAATGTCATCTCATTGTGCTGTATATTTTGAATAGTCCCGTTAAATTTTGCGACAAGTTCACTGTTTACTGAATATTGCATTCTCAGCTGATTTCGAATATGGTGCTGATTTTCTTGTAAATGAGATAAACTTTCATTAATACGTTCTCCATCGTCGGAGTCTAAATTTCCTGTTATTGTTTTTACTACATAGCCTATGCCATTAAAAAGTCCTCTCTTATTGCGAGTCTTTTGAGAATGAGATTTAATGTATTCGATTTTCTCTTGAATCAAGCTCCTTATATAAGGTACTATCTTACTATAATTTTCTAGCTCGTTATTAATCTTAGAATGGTTTCTGTAACTATAGTTAAGATTATTCAAGTCTTCATATTCCTTATATAAAGGTGATAGATCATAATAGTGCACAAAAGTATGTTTTGTCTTTTGTAGCCTAGCTGTGCCTAATTTTACTGGCAAAATTCCTAAATTGTTCGTTATGTTTCTTATTTCTTCTCTGCATCCGAAATAGATGAGGTATCTGAAATATTAGTAAATTTAAATTGATAAGTTTTCTTCCTGGGCCTTTTAATATTGGATAAATGGATATTTTTGGAAGTATTGGCATGTGTGGGATCTATCTCCGCTCTTTTTAATTTCTTATCTATACTAACTAATTTTTCTTGCTTATACTTATTTTTAGTTTTCTGTTGCTTCTGTTTATTCTTAACATATACCTTGTTAGAAATATCAGGCAAAACTTCACGTTTCTCATTTGCTTTATTTATAACTTTTTCTTTATTCTGTAATATCTTTTCAATTAAATTCCTATATACTAATTTCATTTTTTCCTTATGATTCTGTAAATAATTATTTAATAATTGCTTATCTATGTCTATATTAAAAGGTGATTCTGTATTGAAATGACCAGTAATCACTTTATAGGGTTTAAGATTGGTTACAGAATGTATTGTGTTATTATAAGCTAATATAGCGTAATTTACCTTAGTTTCTATAGGTTCGTTCTTGTACTCTACCTGATTATTTAATAATCTTAAATGTTCTATGAGCGCTGAGAGGAAACGTTCTACGGTTCCGTTAGATACTGGGTGCTGTGAACTAATAAAATGTATTTTGACTTTATGCAGTTCTAAAAGTTCTTTGACTACTGATTTTTTTAATTCTGTGCCATTGTCGAAAATCATTTGATCTGGTATACAGTGATGTGTAAAATATCTTATAAAATTATTTGTTACCTCTACTCCATTGGCAGAGTTCAACATGTAAGCCTGACCGTACTTTGAAGATGAATCGGTCATAGTCAAAAATTTTGCGTTTTCTAAAGAAATAGTGTCTAAGTATAAAATTTGGAATGGTTTCGTAGGCGTTGGCGTAATATTATATTCAAGTTTTAACGGGTGTCTGTCGTATTTTGTTAACTGACACACTCATTAATATGTCTGTATCGAGTTTCTTAAATTCGGCCAATAATATATTTGTTTTATTCTTTTATCAGTTTCATCGATTCCTCGATGATTGGTTTTACCTTCGTGATAATTCTTAATTATATCCTTAATATCATTTTGATCTGTAACGTTTATCAATTTCTTTGTGCATTTTACTAGATTTATTTGGGAATTTTTGAAATATGTTTGAAGAACTACGCTAAACTTTTCATAGACTGGGTCTTCAAAATATAAACAATATTTTACCTTTGGTGCAATAAATTCTTTTACAAATTTAATTGTATCAGCTTCAAAATTGTTCTTTGATAATTGAACGGATATTCGCTGTTTATTCACATGTAATCTACTAATTACTGGATCAGCTGGTTCGAGGTTTACTTCGGAAATAATAATTTGATTTTTTGCACAATTTACTGCTGTATCACTAATTGGAATATTTATCGTGGGATTTTCTATATTAGAATGAACGGTGTGTCCTGATGAATCATTTTCATTTTCATCAATTTTATCTAAATCATTGGGTTGAGGTGCGATCGAATAGTTATCGGTTTGATTGGGAATATTGGAAATATTCGATGGACCTGCTTGATTTTCAAGATTTCTATTAAATTCTTTCATGTATCGTGTCAGTGGAGTCGGTGCTCCTGTTTCATTAACATTTACTTCTATTCTAGATAAAAAGTCCGCATTTGTGCTTGATTTGCCTTTCCTGTAAACAATGTCAAAATCATGTTCTTCTAATCTTAAGCGCCATCTTAGTAATTTTGAACTAGCATCTCTAACTGAAAATAACCATTGGAGGCTTTTGTGATCTTTTACAATAGTAAACTTACGCCCGAAAATATAAGGTCTGAAATATTTTACTGCATATACGATACTTAGAAGTTGTTTTTCGGTCGTACTATACTTTGTTTCTGAATCACTTAATGTTCGTGAGGCGTACGCTATTGGTAAATCTG
Source organism: Acanthoscelides obtectus (assembly GCA_963669975.1). NCBI lineage: Eukaryota > Metazoa > Arthropoda > Insecta > Coleoptera > Chrysomelidae > Acanthoscelides > Acanthoscelides obtectus. The sequence goes on along the minus strand of CAVLJG010000008.1, from coordinate 59,403,615 downwards.
AGCTTAATTTACCTTGGGATAATATTGCGCCGATTGCATAAATAATTACTTGCATCCGTAGTTATCAAGAATGGTTTGGAAAAATCCGGGTATTGGAGTATCGGATCGTTTGTCAATAAAGTCTTGCATAATTCGAAACATTTAATATAATCTGCGTCATTGGGATTAATAATTGCATCTTTTTTGAATCTGATTGTCAATGGCTTAGTGATTTTCGCAAAATCTTTTATAAACTTACGGTAATAACCTAAAAGTCCAAGAAAGCCTTTAATTTGCTTCTTAGTTTTTGGTATTTTAAATTCTGTGATTGCCTTTATCTTATCGGGGTTTGGTTTCACACCATCCGCCGTTACAACATGTCCTAAATACGATACTTCTAAGAAATTCCGATTTGTCTAACTGTATTTTAAAATTTGACTGACGTAACCTTTCAAAAACTTCTCTAAGTCGAGAAATGTGTTCCTGTAAACTAGTACTGAATATTATAATGTCATCTAAATATATATTTTTCATTTTGAATACCTCTCAGTATGTTATCCATTACGCGCTGGAAAGTCGCTGGCGCGTTTTTTAGTCCAAATGGCATTCTTGTAAACTCGTAGTGTCCATTTTCTGTATTGAATGCAGTTTTTTGAATATCTTCTTCTGCCATTTCTATTTGGTGAAAACCTCAAGCTAAGTCTAATGTTGAAAAATATTGGCATCGCCCTAATTTATCTAACAAATCTGTTATGTTTGAAAGAGGATAACGATCTCCCAATGTTTTTTCATTCAATTTCCTATAGTCTATGACTATTCTCCATTTTTGCTTTCCCGATGCGTCTAATTTTTTTGGAACAATCCATATAGGTGAGCACCACGCTGAATGGCTCTCTCTAATAATTTTTTAATCAAGCATTGATTGTATTTGTTTTTGTACCTCTTTTCGGTGGATTTCAGGATATCTGTATGATTTAGTGTAAATGGGTATTTCATCGCTTGTACGTATATGATGCTTAATTTTGCTCGTAAAAGTTAAGTAATTACCATCGATGTGAAATATGTCTGAATACTCTCTTACTAACTTGGTGATTGCGTCTTTTTCTTCAGAGTTCATATGTTCTGTCCCAATTTTGGAAATATCAAATTTATATTTTTGAAAGTTCAAAGAATTAATATTCGGTGTATCAGAATTTTCTGAAAATTCGTAATTTTCAAAATTTTCTACATCTATTGGTCGAGATATGTCAAGAGAAATCTGTTCTTCAGATAAATTTAATACTGTGCAAATCGCTTCGTGATTTTTCACTGTAGTAAGACATTCAGGGATTTCTAAACATGATAATTTTCTGTATGGAATAATAGCATTACCATTTTTTAAATTTTTTATGTTAACTTTAATTATCTGTTCTGTTCTAGGTGGAACAGTGATAACGTTCGAAGAATTTTTCGTAATCTCGTGATATTGCATGGCTATCCTTGTTGTGGGTGTGACTAAAAGATCATTGCTCAAATCAATGTTGGCATTCAATATCTCTTTCAGGTTATCGAGTCCTAAAAGGCATTGGAAATGTTCGTGAATCTTGAATAAATAAAATTTCATGAGAATATTTGGATTCTTAAAAATCTTTGGACAAGGTATTGTCATACTATATTGTTCGATAGATGAACCATGGGCTGAAGTGATTTGAAATGGGTCTTTTTGAATATGTCTTGAAAATAATTTTTTCGCAATTTCAGGGTGTATGAAAGATTTTGTACTTCCAGTGTCAATCAATACTTTGAGATTATACTCCGGAAATACAATGTATGGTAGTTTGCTACATTTGTCGGTTAAACTCATAATTTCAATTGACTTTGGTGGTCCGTTGAGACTTGTGGTTGTCTCTGTACCGAGGCTTCTTGCCATAAAAAATCGTCAGAATTATTCTGAGAATAAGCGCATTCGTAATTGTCATCATTTGGAAATTCTACAAAAGGTTTGTCTTGTACACACAAGTTAAACATAGCCTGTTCTGCGTTTGCACTAGGTCTGTTAAAATTTCTACCTTGAAAATTTGGTTGCTGATACGTCTGTCTAGTGGATGTACTCATCGGAGTAGGCCTTGGCAGATTATTGATCTGATTAGGTCTAAAAACGTTATTATTGTAAAAATTCGTTCTATTCTGATTAGAATTATTTGGTCGTACATTATTAGGACTAAATTGTCTTTGTAATACTGGACGCTGTACCGCTTGGTATTGATTCCTATAATTACCAAAGTTGTTGTTCATATGACGAACTAATTGCATATTATTTCGATTAACATTTTTATGTTTATCTACCTTATGATCAAGCTGAAAGTCGTTAGTTGATATATTCAGAGCTTCATTCAAGTCTGTAGGATTTTTCGTCCTCATGAGCGATCCTAGAGGTTCCTTTAAACCTTTTAGAAATACTCTTAATGCTACGCTTTTGCAAAAATTACATACTATCTGAGCTTCTTCACTCACACAATGTGTAGTTAAAAATGATATTTGTAAATTCAATAAACTCTGAACTTTGTTATAAAATTCAAAGGGGGTTTCATTGTTCTGTTTCAATTCACATATTTCTATATTTAGAGTAAATACGTCACGCTTGTCTTGATATGTATTTAAAAGTGCAGTTTTCAAGTCTGTCCAATTTTTTATAATATTGCTACTAATATTTAAAGCTGCATTACCTTTGATTTTCGCTAAAATACTACTCATAAGATATTCGTTCTGGAAGTAATTTTCATCCTCTAATCTATAAAATTTATTCACTAACTTTTCGCAAATATCTATAAATCTTGGTAATAATTCTTGTTGACCATAAAATTCGGGTATCATGTTAAGATACTCTGGGCGTAATGACATGCTTGATTGATTTACTTGACTGTTGTTCTTATTGACTGTACTATTTAGTATACTAGGTCTTAATTGCAAATTCCTTAAACTATGTTGGATATGTTCCGTATCCGACTGTGAGTCCGAATCAGTATCACTCAATGTATCATCAAACAGCTTTTGATTGTTTTCACCCCTGTAAGACATTCGTACTTACAGTAGTAATCCAATCCGTCCCATGTGTCCGTATGCCTGGGCCACTGCTGGATTGCCTGTCCTGGAGCAGATGTTCCTTCTGTCCTCTGGGCTGCTGTCTTCTTGGTTTCTCGATTTGGGTAGGGTTCTACCCCAAATCTGGTTCCGGTGATCACGGTAACGATATCGATATTCCGTCGGATCGTTCGCGACCAATCGCGGTTCACAGGGTATTGATTTGAAAACTTCCCACCGCAGATTTATCGAAAACCACTGATTAAAAGAAAAAACGCTGAGACACATCAAAATATTTGTCAAGGGGGACAACTTTTTAACAAAAAACTACTTCACCGTCTTTCACCCTCGACCTGGCCATTCCCTTAAAAAATTTAAATGACAAGAAGTATCGAGTAATAGCTTGTTTGAAAGGTCTTTCGAAGTCCCTTATTCTGAGGTTTTATTTTTTTTAAATCAGTCGAGTCGTCTTTGAGAAAATTAGAAAAATCTTCATTATCTTGATTCGTTCAGATAGAAAACATAAAAACTCACGAAAATGTATCTTTTTATTTCAATAAGTTGGCCGTTAGGGCTTGCCGAATCAAAAATTCGTTTATAATTTGAACCGGAAACTACCAACATAAACAGCAATTCGGAAGATTAGACGTGGCAGCAAGTAAATAACCGAATTTTTTTCCGAATTTTTGTCAACACAGTTATCCTGGACGAACTGTATTTAATGTTATACCTGTTCAGTTATTCGTTGCTAAGGGAAAGAAAGAATTTAATTTGCTGTCAGTTAGCTTTGTGAGAATCTTGGGATAGTGAAAATTAATTTATTGATTCAGATTTTACTTCCAAAATGGCTTACACACTAGCCGAAAGAGTGGAAATGATTCTAATTTATGGAATAAGTCCTAATACTTCATTACGCAAAATTGTTGCTGTGACTGCTATTTCATTAGGCTCTGTACACACAGTTACTAAGCTTCATAAATTTCATCCATTAAAAATGTAAATATTGCAACAGTTGACCGAGGATGATTTCGATAGGAGAGTTGAGTTTTTGTGAACAAATGACTGCAGCGAAAATGATAATAGCATTCATGTAAAGAATATCTGCTTCAGTGATGAATGCGAATTTTATATAAATGGATTTGTTAATAAGCAAAACTGCAGGTATTGGGGCAATGAAAATCTTCATGTTTTTATCGAAGCATACCCAGTACCCCCAAAAAATGTATGGGCAGCCATTGTAGGAAACAAACTGATTGGGTCATTGTTTATTAATGGAAATTTGACTGCAGACATTTATTTGGATATGTTGGAAAATACCATCAATCCACTTATCACTGAAACCATTGAAAACTAAATCGAAGTGGATGGTAACTCTATACTTGATGAGGCTGAAATATATTCCCAGCAAGACGGCGCTCCTCCTCACTATGTTCTTCCGATTCGGCAATGGCTAGACGACGAGTTTCCAGATAAATTAATACGGCGAAGAGGGCCTACAAAGTGGCCTGCTAGATCTCCTGATTTGACGCCTTTGCACTTTTTTTATGGGGCCATTCCCCAACCTGAAAGTTTGGATGAATTTGGTCAACGCATCATCGAAAGCTGCCATGATATCCCAGAACATGTTTTTGAAAATGTCCATCAGGAATTTGAAGATCACCTATATCATTGTTTGGCCAATAACTGGCAACATTTTGAACACTTACTGAATTAAAAAGTGATATTTTCGTGTGGTTTTGTTTTCTATCTGAACAAATTCAGATAAATAAAGATTTTTCTAATTTTCTTGAAAACGAATCAACCGATTTTAAGAAATCAAAATAAAGGACTTCGGAAGACTTCTCAAACAAACTAAAAAGTTCTCCCCTAAGCAAATCTTTTGACGTGTCTCGGCGTTTTTTCTTTTAATCAGTGGTTTTCGATAAATTCGTGGTGAGAAGTTTTCAAATGAACACCCTGCTAATATCCTACGTTGCAGAGGCTCAATGAACATTTTTGTGGAAGCCCTTGATATATTGCTTCTGATGTATGTCTGGAAATAAAAGATTTTTCACTTTTAAAACATCCCGTATAATACCTAGATCAAATAATATTAAACTTGAACTCGAGAGGGTCGGTAGTTCCAATTAATCGAGTCGTGGGTTTGTGAATTATCATCTTTAGAATTTTTATCGCACCAGTTTTATCAATAAGCTAATTTTTATATGACGTAGAGCTCTTCAATTACACAAATCTCAAGAGCAAAGTATATTTAAAGAATAACTTGTTTCTAGTTGAGACATTTGTAATTTGAGGCAGAATTGTGATATAAGCTGATTTGCAAAATGGTACAAATTGCTGGAAAATATAAGCTTGAAAAGAATGAGAACTTCGTTGAATTACTCAAAAAACAGGGTAAGCAAAACATGATATCCATTTTGAATTATGCCTGGTATATTAACTAGTTTTTAACATTCATATTAAAAAAAATCGGTGAAAGCAGTCGCAGATCCTCAGAATATGCCTGGAGGGCATTTTTGAAATCTATAATAGTTTATCAATGATAGGAGATGTTCGGAAATATAAAGTCTGCTCAACGTAAAAGTAATTTTACCTAGAAAATAGCCTAATCAGTCAGTTAGACGAATAGTGAGAAGTTTTTATATTTTGGTACGAAAATACTTTCTTATACTGAAAGTGTGAATCTTGGAGCAATTCCACGGTAGTGTAATTTTTTTATACTCCAACTACCACGAAGGCATAAGGCCTAAACATCCATGGGGCACCGTGGGGCTATAGGGGGATACAGGGGAAAGGGGAAACGCCACACGGACTCTGGCGAGGAAACACGTGTGCATGCAACATGCACACATTCTGGCCCCGCGTACGAGATCCACCGGATGGTACGTCTGCGTTCGACAGTCAGAGACCGTTTACCACCGACGGACAATCACAACATCCATAGCTACGAGAAAAAATTAGTTTAGTGCCGGCAATGAAAAGTCCACAAACGAAAGAGAATAAAAATCGCTCGAACTCCGTTTTTTAACGTTTTAGAGGATCCCAATCACTATTGAAAAAACTTTTAGACGTAAAAACACTTGAGGGTGGGAGTTGTGGGAGGGCGGGGAGGGTTTATCTGAATTTTTGATTTTAGTACATATATAAGCTCCCAATCTTGGGAACTCTACACATATTCCACACATCATAGGATTCTTTCTATACTCGTATTGGCCCTTAACAATATCATCAGCAGTCGTATCACGTACCTACTGGCTGGGGCTACTGCTCCCGGCGGCATGCCAACAGCCTTAGTGAGTGTTGTTCTGGTATGGTATTATATGTATTTATGTGTCACAGTTTAGTGTTCCACATGCTCTGACCGCGTTGTCACGTCTGACCAAGTATCGGAGGGAGGCGACGTTTAAAGATGAATCACCAGTAGGGGACTATGGACTAATTCTGTAGACCTGCTTGACTGACTTTTTTCTCAGAGGGCCTAGTTGTGCTTAACCTTCTCCTTTGTGAAAGGATAGCGGCGTTGCGTGCAAAGTGCAGATATAACCTACATCATGCCACCTTTTATCAGTATGACAGAAAGTGTCGAAAAATGTTGTTTGCTTGTCAGTCCGTGATGAGTGGAATTGCTCCATGCAAAGCTTTCGCTACGGCTCAATTTTAACTGATTGATGTACATCAGAAACCCTAGTAGGTCGATTTTTTCAACCACTTCATACCAAGGTTGTTGAGTGAAAATTGCATAATCTTTATTTTCAGTGCAATTATTTCAGTCAAGTGTTTATCGTCTGACTGATAAAAAATTCTAATATTTATTCTTGCAGATCATCGTTATCATGAAGCTTGAAATGAATAATAATTCATTTCAATTTCGGTTGTAAAAATAGAAAAAGATTACACAATACAATTTTTTATCTGAGACAGAATTATCGATTGAGCCATTAAAGTAGTAGTAGTAATAGTAGTAGTGGTAGTTCTAATAGTAGTGGTGGAGAGGTGCTATTTTTGGCTGAGATTCGACATGCGATTTCATCCCAATTCCCTCTACCAAATTAAGCACCAATGGATGGTCAGCATTGAGGTAGTTTTGTCATTCTCAGTGATTTACACTCTGTTTTGTATAGTCAACGCCAAACAAAGTGGCGTGCACGTCATCAAGGTGGGTGTGTTGAAAAATTTACATTGTTGCCAAACTTTTTGTAAAATAATAAAATTTATTATTTACATATCTAGGTTTATAAGCAATATTAACCTCAAATGAGAACAAAAATAATAGTATAATAAAATTATAGATCTGTACTTGCATAATCATTAAGTATGACAATTATTGATCAGATGACACTATGAAACTACCATATTTAATTGATAGCTTAAAGGTACTGAATAAACATCCAAATGGGGTCCTCCAAATTTTATGCATGGTATTTATTTTACAGAATTCATACAGAAAAATGCATTCTAAAATTAGGTAAGCTACTGGTGTAAGCTTTTTCTGTACAATAAAGTTAGTCGGAGTCTCTTTCTTCAGCGCTGTCTGAATCTGAATCTTCATCACTCTCAAAGTTGATTATTAAAGGTTCCATGTCTGGTCGATCAAAAATTCGTTCTCTTTCATACCATTTAAAAATTTCTTGCTCAGTATGTCGAACACTATTTTTCCACATGTCTGGGGTAACCGTTTGTAGAGCCTCGTTCCACATATCCAAACAGTCTTTTTCACTGTTACCATCTCTACCAATATGTCTGTTATAGTAACCTTTTGCTATGCCCCAAATTAACTCAATAGGGTTAAATATACAATGGTAAGGAGGCAGACGAAGAACTTTGTGCCCATGTTGTTCCGCCAATTCATCAATCACGTATATTTTAGGTGGTTTGTTTCTAAAAAAGCAGTTATTTTAAGAATAGGAATAAACAAAAGAAATATAAACTGTCGACCAAAATATATATAATTAAGAAGCATTATGTACCGAGCAACAATACTCAATAGCTCTGTTTTAAACATTGTGTTTAAAAATGGTATGTTTTGATTTGTCAACCAGTCTTGGATATTTTTTTTGTCCATGCATTGTTGGGCACTTTGTTCAATATCATGCTGTGATAAGGGGCGTTATCCAGTATAATCATAGATGGACTCTCCATTTTTTCTAATAACTGATGTTGAAACCATTTCAAAAAATTGTCCTGGTTCATCTCTCCATGGTAATCGCTCAATTTTGTTTTCGAAGAAAATATCGCTTCACTACCCTCAATAAACCCATTTTCATTTCCAGCATGTAATATAATGTATCTAAAATATATTAGTTTTAAATTTTATAGTGCAAATTGTGTAAAAGTACATACCTTTTACCATCTGTTTTAATAGCTTTCACGCTTTTTTGGTTTCCATTTTGCCAAGAGCGACCTATGGTCCCATTTTGAAATATCCAAGTTTCATCGAGGAAGACAAACTGGTATAAGGCCTCAACCTTGGCTTGATTGTATTGCCTTAGAAATTCCACCCTTTTCAAAGCTATACTTGGTAGTTCCATGAGCCCTCGCCGCGGATTGTCCTTAAGCCACTTAAATCCAAGATCTCTAAGCAACCGCCTTAAAGACGTGGCACTACCATCAAATAATGCCCTATCTCTTAATCGAGACCATAAAGTTTGTATCGTAACTTGTTCTTCTGAAACCATGTGTAATATGACATTATAATTTAGTTAACAAATTAATGCAAATTTCTGATAAGTTATTATAATAAGATCTTACTTTTGTGATACATATTATAGATCACTTCTCGAATGGCACTTGTATCCAATGTCGCTGTGTTGGTTACACGTTTAATATAACTCCGCTTTTTCTTGGGCGATTCTAAATTTGCATCACTTTTCACACCCTCGGAAATACGACTAACTGTCCTTAAACTAATTTTTAAAGCAGCAGCAACACGCTACAAAAAATGAAATAAAATTTCACTATTATTAATATACATTACATATAATTATTAGTAACCTACCTCTAGAACAGCATTTAAAGGCAACAAAGGCCCGTTGTTGTCCCTTTCTTGCTCAAAGTAGTGCATTAACGAGGCCACGAGTTCCTTACACCGACTATTTAACTGTTTGGGCATCTTTATATACCAAAATTGCCTTTATCTACTCGTAAAATGAATAATTTTGTTTTGAAACAAACAGTTGTTGATTTACAGTATGCGGGGCCAAAGGATTTATAAAGATTTGAAATGCCACAAATTGATTCAGTGTCAAAATTAATACAAATGTCAGTTCCCAGTTTAAATAAGTTTCAAGGTGACAATGTGTCAACGCTGTGAAATCGGTTTAGTGCGTTTACATGTCGATAAGTGATTGGAGCGTTTGCAAAACATTTTATTTCGCATAATGCGTCTAAATTTATCAGAAAGCAACTTATGTGATATTTTAATAACAATGTTTATATGACTATTAACCATAATAAGAGAGTAATGACCATTTTACAATTTATATATCATTAATATATCATTAATATGAAACTGCAGTAGAGCAATTGTTTGTGATAGAAACCTAGGCATTAGGTCGGGGAATTTTTATCGTGATGACGTGCACGCCACTTTGTTTGGCGTTGACTATACTTGAGTTGTATGGTATGAGTAAAAAGATCCACCATACCTTGTTAATGGATTAAGTTAACGAGCTAAAATTCGTAAAAATTGTAGTTAAAAAAATGTGATGGCGGCTGGGCGCTTTCTTTAAATCGAATGGGGGGCCATGTAGTATCTCATATTGTACATTGCATTGCTGATAAACAATCATCAAAATGCTATATTGTGTTATATAAATAACCTTTTCTTGGAAGAATCTTTTCGGACGTGAAATTATACCTGAAACATTGTATTCAAAACATAATGTCAAAACATGGCAATTTTTTAGAATGGAATGTCACACATTTTATTGCACATTCAAATAGACGCTCTCAAAAGTAATAGATTGATATAATATACTATAGAGTTTTTATGGTTAGATATTGTGTTATAACCCATTCAATGTGCAAAAACAATTAACTTACACGCTAGTACGTCATTTTTAAAGATGGTTTAACATTCCAAGGTTACATAGCACTCATAAGGAGCTTCTAAATAAGATAACAATTGAAAAAAATGGTCTGAGATGGTGCCATGCCACCATCTTGAAATTATGAACTCAGTTTTACACTAAAATATAGTATTCATGCACCAATTTCACCATGCGGAATTTCAGTTTGCTAAATTGATCTGGAAAAGGGACTCTTTTTGAAAATCACTGTATATAGAAATTGATGGAGCATATTAGTAATATTTTCCATCCTGTACATGAATGTTTGCGGAGAAGTTTTTTATTATTTGATAAATGTCGTTCATTCCTTTGTATTCAGATTATTGATTCATCTAAATCAAAAAGGTCACTAGAGAAAAATACCTTCTGGTGGCTTTTGGGGTTTACTTTTATCTTCACAGTTGGCCAAATAGTTTGCTGAACAAGAATGCAGAACTACCTGTATAATGTTACCTTAGTAATTGTTATAAACCCCATATTATAGGTATTCCAGAAGAACATGCTAAACACGCGAACGAGGATAGAGCCCTTTTGACCGTAGAGGTAAATGGAGATAAAATTAAACTGACCACTCAATCGGCACTAAGAAATAGTGAGGTCGAATTTCATGTTGGGAAAGCGATTCAGGAAGACATTGCGCCTGAATATCGATGCAGCGTAAGTGTAAATGTCAATTCTGAACTGTCCAATAAATGTGATGTAGCAGTTGTCATTAAGTACGTCCGCGATGTGTTCAAAATGAAATCAAGAATCATCAATTTTGACTCCTTACGCCAGTTGGCAAGGAAGTATTGTAATCGTGAAAAATTTCGAAAATGAGATATTATGGCTTTTGGGTGTTATATGACATGTATAATATACAAAACCATGTCTCTCATTCACGTCTGTGTGTAGGTTTGTCTGTCCGCTAATTCTTGGCTCCTCTATAATATAGGAAGTGCACTTCGGATTTTGATGGAATTTGCATATAAGATTCCTACAATGCCAAGGACGAAAAAGCTTGTTTATGAAAATCCAGTGGCGGCGGAGTAGAAGGCCAAAAACATAATAATACAAATCTTTGAAACTTCGGTTTTTCAGTGGACCCTGATTATTGTCAGAAAAAATGTTGCTGGCAATGAAAATTGGTTATTGGGGGTTATAGGGGGAGGGGAAAAGTGTATATCGATTTTTGTTGTTAGCAATTTATACGTGTCCAGCCCCGGTAATTCTACGCACCTATTAGTCATATTTCATATATCATAGATTTTCTTGTACATTTGCCCTTAAAACCTGAATATATGTATATGCCTGCCGAACAACTGAACATGCGTACGTCTATAGGCTTCGAGTGCCGAGGGATAAATGAATCACTGAATGACGGTGCGTGTTTAATTTCCGAATATGTAACGCCGTGCTGCGTTGCCGCGTTGCATGGCAGTCGGTAGGGCGGTAGGCTAAATCACAATGTTGTTAAATCTGAGAGGACTATGGACTAATTGTATGAATTTATTTTACTGACATAATCCATTTAATTTCTTTGTTATTCATGTTTGTAGCCAGCTTTAGTCTAAAACGGACTAACTTGTGCCGAATATAATCTGCGTTGCTTAGGAAGTACAGGGTCAACTTACTTGACGCCATTTGTATAAAATATCGTAAATTATAAAAAATCAAGATCGATTTTACTTTATGACCACAGATTATACAGATGTGACAGCTAGTGTCTTGCCAGATACCAATTACCATGGGTGCCTCCAGGACTGCTCCAAAGGGCGCAAATAAAAAATGCATGGTTGTGTTTCCGAAAAAATATATATTCTAATATTTATTATATTGCCAATACCAAATAAACTTATCTTTGATGAATTTAAACGAATTACATCTAATTAATCACTTTATTCGTACTTGAATTGTAGAGCACTGCGAAATTGGTCGGTAACACCTTGACAATCGAATCGATTCCGACAGACGGCAGAGCAAAGTCCCTCACCAGAGTGTATACTTTTACTGACACCGGAATAGAAGTGGTAGGTAAACAGTCTTTTGTAGGGAAATTACGTCTTTATTATTCCCTCTCCAGGGCAAATAGCATTCATTTAAAGCTTAGAGGTCATTTGTGCATACAAACAGAGAATGAGCCTGTATGTAATGCCAATGGTAACAATAAAAAAGGTTCTTTGTGGTTGTTTTTGTCCTTATTTTTCTATTCGGAACGTGCTTATAAATAGTAGTTTTAAGTAAATTTCTTGTGGAGAAAACCCGGTAGTTCTGTTCGAATTAGTGGTGGATGTGCCTCGTACTGTATACTATGCACATTTATTTAAAAATTGTAGGAGAGTTATTATTTTAAGTAAGAAATAATTTGAAAGGAGTCACAATAACTTCAAGTGTTTGTGAGTGCTGGATATTGCTTAGTAATAATGATTTACAAAGCATATAGAAATCTGCTATCAGAATTTGAGTTAGTCCTATTTTTTTAGTTGCCTTTCTCAACTGGTGTTGTATTTCTTTGAGTATATAAATAGGGCATTTGCATTCCTTAGCCTGAAGGTCTTGACATAGTTTTTTTTGATGTTTTGTGTTACTTCAAGTATAATTTACATTGTTTCTATAAGTTTTTTATAGATTTTATAAACAGGAGTAACAGGCTAATAAGTCTAAGAAATAAACACTGTAAGAATTGAGATTGATGATGATTAAGGCCACCTTGTTTCGGGTGGTATCCTTTTTCTATACAATTATTATCTGAGTGATATAAAACAAAGTTACAGGAAGACGTATTTTAATCGTAGTTAGTGAGAGCGTCAATTCACAATAATTTTAAGGTCGTATCTGCGATCATCGAGAAATTACTTTTGTTATTTTTAAAGTTTTCTTAGAACCTTTATTTCCAAAAAATGTACGGTGTTTTAGTTATTTCCTAGACACTCTGTAAATATATAATATGCATATAAACTTCCTAGGGCATTAATTAGTAAGTGTCAAAAGGCTAGTGCTACGAAATATATGAGCGGTGCTTAACATATAGTGATTGCCTATGGGGGCGGATCTAAGATCATGCTCTGTGCGTTCGGCCCCGGGACTCAAAGGGGGCTCAGAACACGGTTTATAGGCCTCCAGAGTAGATGAAATTATGACATTCTAGCTCTCCTACCGCTATTCAACTATACAACTATACAGGGGCTCTGTTGCTTGAGAGTTTACGTGACGTGACAATGATGTGTTTCTGCCATCAGCCTTCGCTCGGTCTATTTGAAGTCAGTGCTGCAGGAAACATCTACTAATGGTGAATGCATATGGTATGCACATCCGCCAATACTAGCATTATCTACGAAAAGCTTAGCTTTCTAATAGGAAATTGTTCGTTTCCAGATTCTAATGAGCTTAATGGCGATATATTTACATTTTTGTTTTCAGGTGGTGACAATGAACGATGGAGGATCAACAACCGAAGCCAAACGCATTTATAAGAGGCAGTAGAAATAAAATAATATGACATTAATACCGTCTTTAGTTTTTATATTAAGTCACCCCACCCCATGCAGGAAACTCCATGCAGCTAGTTGAAACCTAATCATGGATGTCTATCGCTAGCCACATACACAATATTTCATGGGCATGCCTTCTTAAATATAAGACATTGATGAACAGTTACTCCATGCTCCACTGAAACAAATAACGGAGCCAAACTCCTGGACCTCTCAACTAAAATCCTAACTGGTGCAAGATATCTACTTCAAGCGGTTGAATACCAACAAATTAGCGATTTTGCCCCTACCAGATATACAGACTACTGTTGCAGAGTTCTTCCAGTAGCTGTACCACTTCCCCCTCACTTTTCTAAGTGAGATACTGTTCGTCACTTCTCCCATGCCATGCTTCATTTCGGTACAACAAGGTGGTTGGTCACGATACAACTGCAGATTACTGAAAAATACCCTGGAGGCAGTGGCGGCTCGTGGCAAAATAAAACAGGTATTCTGAAAATCGGAACTTACCTATTTTTTATATGTCAGTTCGATCCTGCGCTGCTTCTTGGCAGCAAATTTGTCGATCACCTTCCCGTTGAAATTGTCCATGGTCGAAATAAATTCCTTTTCAATGGACACCATCGACAACGCTGTAAGCCGATCCTGGATCATAGTATTACGAAGAAAAGTCTTGATTCTTTTCAATGTTGTGAAATTTCGCTCAGCCTCTGACGTTGACATAGGAATTGTAACAATAGTTTCTAATAGCTTTTTTGTTTCTTTTAGTGTTTCCTCCAAACTATTTTGTATAAAAAATTTTAAAAGAGACAGAGTTCCATGTAAATCTCGGCAATCATTCCATGCATAAATAACAGACAACTCTGTCTTTAAACGGACTTTTTTCTAATTCGGGATAATCCAAGCAGGTAGTTTCCAACTTGTCATCAGGAAACTTACCACAATATTCTCCAAAGTGTTCGGGGAAAAAAGGGATGCGGCTACCAAATGATCTTTGAATTGAAATCTGTCATTTGCAGAATTCACTATATTGTCGCATACTTCTAATGCGGCAACTCGGTGAACGTGACTGCTATTATTAGGTCGTCTCCTTTTGTTGCATTCATTTATTATGTCATCAATTCTATTTCTCACAACGGCAATACATTTTTCAAAATTATCGATAGCCGTTTTAACTTGCGCTGGCTCGGTTTTTCTCTTCTGCAACTGGTTGAACAACATGTCGACGTGAGGCATGACATGATGAAAAAATTTTAACCAAAACACGAAAACAGAATCGTTTAACATACGGCGAATACCGCAAGCTGCCTTTCTTCATGACAAACTTCAAGAATACAATCCAGAGGATCGTTTTGTATTTCTTTCGAAGTTCCTTTAAATATTGGAGCATTTTTTATGTGTTCGCTTAAGGTTGTATCAAGCTCAGCAGAAAAATTAATCAGTCCACGAAATATTCCGGGGTTTTGGGAGCCCTCGGTTTCGTCGTGGCCCCGTAGCGTCAATTCAAATGCTCCGCAAAATTTTATACAATAGATTATTTTTGATAGAACGTACCTGTTTTTTGTAACGGTGTCATTATGCTGTTGTATATTTCATCAATATAATGAATCTAACTGAGATCTGATGTTAAGAGTCCCAATAAAGCCAATTCCATCGAATTATGAAGATGTGTTTTAGAGTTTTCATGCTTCTTAATTTTTTCACTCAGGTGCATTAAATCTGTAACACCTATCTCCGTCCAAGCTTTGTCACCCCCGAAAAGTATGCAAGGAAAGCAGAAAAGGGCATTCTTCCTGTTGCACCCACATTTCTGGTGTAAATCTCCCAAATTAAATGCCGCGTATAGCCCTTGCCCCGACTAACGTCCTGTGTTTCTATAAATATGTCCGGCAGCGGTCGACCTGACACCTTCAGCTCAATTTTTTCTTCAAATGTGTATTTCCAGAATCGTTTCACGCTGATAAGTCTGTAAACCTCATCTCTTGTCTTGCACTACCCTTCTACACAGCCAAAGTCAGTCAGTGAGTCACTAGTCACTCAACGTAAGACCCAAAATACCTGAATAAAAAATGTTTCCCATTCAAATTTTAAGCCACGTCATGCTTAAATCGCGCATTTGATTTTGTAGAGAGAGACAAAAGCAAGCGCGTGCGGCTTGTGTCGAAGTAGTGCACAGCCCCTTTTCAAGTGGCCCATGAATAATGTTACGCTGCGGTCGCGACGAAAATGACAAATACACAATTGGTCGATTATAATGCTGCAAAACAGACTCGACGCCGTGTCTTGCGAGGGCAGGCCGGTATTGTTTATATACTAAGTGACATATAAATCCGAACACCCAGTTTAAATGGTTTTATTTTAATAAAAGTTGGTGAATGTATTTATCTTACTGTAAATAACAAGTGAAAAATTTTCAGCCTTATCAGTTGGACATTCCGGTTTTTATACTGCTTTTTTTTAATTCACTAACGCTCTAAAAATGAATATTTCAGCCGCAGTAAAGAATCAACGTTGTCGGATTTTGGTTCTTGACATCCTTTACGATCGGTTACGATGCCTAGAGTACGGAGACCTGTACGATTTCGTCAACTTAGTGAGTTTGATAGGGGCCGTATAGTGGGACTTCGGGAAGCTGGACTTTCTTTTCGGGCAATTGCAGTTAGACTGCAAAGAAGTGTAGACACTGTGGTTAGGTGTTGTCAGGCATGGCTTCGAGAAGGCCGTACGCAAAGAGCAAGGGGCACTGGACGCCGCCGTAGAACAACAGACCGTGAAGATCGCCGCCTAAGATTATTGGCATTAAGGGACCGTTTCTCCACTACCAGGTCCATTGCAAATGAATGGTTTGCAGAACACGGAAGACCTATTGGCACGCGAAGTATTTACCGACGAATGAGAAGTTTTGGCTTGTTTTCATACCGGCCACACTGGGTCCTCCCTTTAACTCGAGAACACCGACGTAATCGCCTTGAGTGGTGCAGACAACGGTCACTCTGGGATCAGGAATGGAACAGTATTGTCTTTAGTGACGAGTCTCGATTTTGTTTAGGCATGCACGATGGTCGTGCCAGGGTTAGAAGGCGACGTGGTGAAAGGAGGAATCTACAGTTTTTTGTTGAAAGACATGTTCATCACACTGTTGGAGTTATGGTTTGGGGTGCTATAGCTTATGGTTCCAGGTCACCTTTAATCTTCATAAGAGGTAACATGAATGCGCAGCGTTATATCCACGAAGTTTTAGAACCCCATCTTTTACCCTATCTTGACACCCTGGCAGATCCAACTTTCCAACAAGATAATGCCCGACCACATGTTGCAAGAGTCACAATAGACTTCTTTCAACATAATGATGTCACATTGTTACCATGGCCACCAAGATCTCCCGACTTATCCCCAATTGAGCGCGTGTGGGATATGATGGGTAGGAGATTGCTCAATTCGCAACGTCCTCTTCAGACTCAAGAAGCACTTCGAAGAGGAGTTGGTGGTTGCCTGGAATGAGATACCACAGGAGGACATTGACCACCTGATCAGAAGCATGCCTAGGCGCGTTGGAGAATGCGTAGCACATCAGGGTGCATCAACACATTATTAAAGGTCAAAGGGCTTTAAAGCAGTGCAATCATTTTAAAATTTTTATCATTTACTTATTATGCTTCATTAAGTACTTATACAAAATTTTATTAAAATAAAACCATTTAAACTGGGTGTTCGGATTTATATGTCACTTAGTATATTTGTGCGATAACATGGAAAATAAATAATGATCAAATTACTACTGCTTTTTTCTGTTAAAACAAAAGTTTTGGCAGTTCTGCAGCTCTGCAGAACTTAAGGACCATCCGCCCCTGCCTGGAAGGTATATTTATCTTATTCAAAACGGGGCGCTCGTATTTTATACATGCAGGTAGTACTCGCAATACTGTGACCACGAAAAATTAATGCTCGAACCACATTGAATACTGAAGATCGAGAAAATATATAGCCAGGATCCTCAAGTGGTGTCTCTTGGCCATCTCTTTTTACAAGTAAGTACTTCCTCCTTGATTTATTTGGGAACAACAAAGTGAAGCGATCGTAATAAAGGTGGTCCCTGCTTTCTTCGTTTTTCCTGGAAAATGTCCCACATGTTGTGGGTAATTCATTTTGATGCATTGAGTTAAAGCCCGATTAGGATTATGGATAGTGTTGGAAAAAATCTAAAGCCAAAATGCGACAGAAAAATGCTAGAAATAAATGCATACATCAAAACATAGAAATTGCATCTGGGAAATATGCAACACTTTGTAGATGGGTCCCTCCTTCTGATCCACTTGGGCACCATTTTTAAATGTAAGGTATTGATGGGTACACGCTCCATGCCGGGTCTCATTTCGGTAAAGAAAAGCACGGGGGTGATCTGATCATACAGTCCTGTTGCAGACAATTGCAAAAAATGGTGAATGGGCTTAATGCTAACTTATCCTCGTCATCGGCGGCATTCCCAGCTAAATTTGATTTATTTCATGGCTTTTCTTGCTTCTCTGAGTGCTCAGCACCAATCTAAACTTTGTTAACAAAATTTTATACCTAATTTAGCATAGATAAATGCAAAATATTGGATCCAAACCTGAACGGACACTGAAAAGAGCCAACTGAAACTCTAACTATCAATCTTATCTACTTTCCTTTTTGAATGTAAGAATTTGTTTGGGTCATAACTATTTAGAAAGACCGAGTGCAGCTCAAGCAAGATGTCCCACTATTTTCAACACAAGGTACTATCCGCCATTGCCGCAGCATATGGTGCATCGTTGATAAATATTCAAATTCAAAATTCAAAAATGTAATCTCCCAGTATTATCACAATATTATTAGGATGTTAACGATAAAAATGCCAAAATCTGACAGACTATATGATGAGAAAAATGAAGTTCTAGGAAAATTGTGACATGGTTAGCATTATTCTTAGCATATTAGCCAGAACGGCTAGTAAAGCAAAGGTTTACTACCAATAATTGAGCGATTCACATCACATCACAGATAGTATTTTTGCTCTGTTGTACAGTACGGTTGACAATTTGAATATCCTTTCCACAGGAAAGAATGCACGCTAATGTATTGGTAGGCATTGGTAGGCATTGGTAGACTAATCTCCCCAATAGGAGAACTAAAGCTATGTAATTTTCACGAAAAATGCTGCCACGTAAACATTTAGCTCCTTCTAACCTCTTTAAATTCGTATATCCTATATCGGTCGGTCGCTAATATGATCTTTCTAAAATTAGCACTTCAGTGGATTTTTGAAGTAAATTGAAAAACAGATTTTACCCATCCATAAATTTTATCATTACGATTCCATTCGATTAATAACGGTTCGCTGGCAAGGCCTCACAACTCATGCGATTTCCGAATAGGTAGGATATAATATTCTATTGGGAGATGGCGTGGAGGATGGGGGAGTTGAGAGTTGGGGTTGTTACTCCATTAGGCAAGTGCTTAATTAAAACTTATGGCGGCGAGCGAGGTTCTGGATGTTTTCGCCTCATATACAAACCACAACATTGCTGACCTGGGGTTTCTCCTATTCCCTACGTTGCGTTACGTTGCTGGACGAACTCTGAAGACCTAATTCTCAAGCTTATGAATGCTTTTCATGCTCTGTCGAACAAAATTGTTAGAATCCGACGTAATGCTAGTGCTTTCTCAAGTGTTCATTGAAAGTACGAGAGCCAATTATAAAGTAAGAACTGATGACTGCAAATTCTGTCACGTGACGTCCGTGCTACGTTAGACACTCTTGTCCAGTTTTTAACCACTCCGTGATTTCGTTTCACGTCTCTGTCGGTCTACATGACAAAAAAAATATTTTTCTCCATGACAATGCCTGACCTCATATTGCTTATATTCCCGACAAAATCTATTGGAGCTGTACTGGAAGTAGTACCGCACCTTCCGTATCCATCGGATTTAGCCCCAACAGACTTCAGCTCATTACTATCACTCAGTAATGATTCAAGGGAAAAAAGATTTAATGATGAACAGTGGTTACAACAATACATCGATGACCAAATCCAAACCGGAGGAGTATTATAAGAATGCCAACAGCACTTTGCCTAATTGCTGGCGAAATTTTAAAGTTTCGCTTATTATTTACTGGCCAAGTAGGTGAGTGGCACTAACTGAAAAAGGTAGAAACTAGTATGTTACCATTGGAACAGGAACTTCGAGCAATTTAGCTTTGCCGAGCATTGGTTGTCTCTTAATCACGATGTCGCTTCATTGCTGGCCGACATCTGAATACTTAACTTTGCACCGCTTATGAGTCCTTCATTCTCTCCGTCTTAGTGTTCCTATTACTATCCGCAAAGGTACGTTCCCATTCTAACCAGTTGCAACTTCCCAATATGTGCCTACAGCTTGTTTCCTTTTTCCTTTTCTGTTCATCCGTTTCTCAAATCAAAATTTATTCGTGACTGTACGATGTTCCTACTTGCTTCAACAATCGCCATATTGGATTTTCAATCATTTTTCTATCTACCTTATGGAATTTACGTACTTAAGTTTAATATCTTTATTAATGTTGATTTTACTTTTTATTGACATTTCTCCGTTTTTGAGAGCGCTTGTCCTGAAACCAGATTTCAACGTTGTCAGTAGTTTTTTTTATTGATATTGAGATCAGCTTTGTATGTTTTAAGATAGTCTGCAATAGCACGTCTTGAAGAAGAAAATTGAATATTTATATTCGAATGCTTGACATGAACAAAAAACAAACCTCCTTTCTGACCCTCTGATATTCGATTGTGTTCCGGCTGCAACCTCAAGGATTTTCATTTTGCATGTTAACTAGTCAGCCATGACTACAATCTTCCTCTTTGAAGGAAAACGTACCTGGCCAGGCACATGTGCCTTAGTATGTTGCAGATTATCAAAACATCTTTTTCTTAACATGCCTCCGTCACAATATGTTCATAACACTTTCCTATAAAAACCGCAAAGATGACGAGAGATATTGCAGCCGGAAGAATCACAGCAGTATTTGGGTACTGTTTACACACCTCTTCACGACTCTGTGATCCTGGTAGCAAATCTTCTACACCTATTATATGAGGCAAAACACAATTCTGAATCAGGATCGTAGACACCACGACAGGTATTGCCATCAGAGCCTGATAGCAAACGTCCGTTCACCGACTTCACGAAGAAAGTCTGACTGTATTTGCGGTTTTGAGCAGCTAACAATTTCGTGTTAGAGTCGCAGAGACAAGAGACTTTGCTGTCTGTATCATAGCAGGAGCAGACTACTGTTTTCATACCTCCTCAGGATTCTGTGATCCTGATACCAAATCTTTTACACCTGCTATAATAAGGGTCTGGTGTTTGTGTGATCCTGATGGGACTTTATGAATAAGCTCTGGTTGTCTATGCGCTTTTAAGCAGCTAACAATTTCGTAATAGGCTCGCAGAGATGACAAGAGGTTTTACTGTCTGAATGTTAGCAGGAGAAGGATACTGTTTACATACCTCCTCGAAATTGTGTGATACTGATAGCAAATCCTCTACACCTGCTATAATAAGGGTCTCTGGTGTTTGTGTGACCCTGATGGAACTTTACGAAAAAACTCTGGTTGTCTCTGCGATTTTGAGCAGTTAACAACTTCGTAATAGGGTCGCAGAGATGACAAGAGGTTTTTACTGTATTTATCTTAGCAGAAGTATACTGTTTACATACCTCCTCGAAATTGATAGCAAATACTTTAAACCTGCTATAATAAGGATCTGGTATTTGTGTGATCCTGATGAGACTTTACGAAGAAACTCTGGTTGTCTATGCGATTTTGAACAGCTAACAATTTGGTAATTGGGTCGCAGAGATGACAAGAGGTCTTGCTGTCTGTATCAGGAGCAGGATACTGTTTAAACACGGCCTCGCGATTCTGTGATCCTAAGAGCAAATCGTTGCCTACCAATTTTAGGAACAAGGTTTGGTTATCTGTGCGACTTCGCGCAGTGAGCAATTCTGAATCAGGACCGCGGTTACGACGAGATGTATTGCCGCCGGAATCATAGCAGGAGCAGGATATTGTTTATACAATACCTCCCCAACTTTCTGACATCCTGATAACAAATTTCCGTTCACCAATTTCACGAAGAAGTTCTTGTTTAAGTTATTGAGTTATTGAGTGAATAGCAATATTGTGTCAGAATCGTAGAGACTATAAGAGATATCGTCGCTTTGTGGGAGCAATACACTGTTTGAAACACCTAATAGCGATTTTGAAATCGTGACAGAAAACGTCGCCAGATGAGGCATCAAGCAGCTTGAAAGAACAGTGGCTAGGGTAGGATTGTATTTGCCTCCAACAATCGATTCTGAAAGTTGGTTGGCAGCTGGTGATGTAGACTATCTTTTTTCTTTCTCTCAAGTTGTTGTTTACTGTTTGTTCTGTTTACACACCTCTTCGCGTTTATGTGAGCCTGATAGCAAACGTCCTTTCACCGACTTTACGAAGAACGCCGCCGTCTTTGCGCTTTTGAGCAGCTAACAATTTCATGTTAGAGTCGCAGAGACAAGAGACTTTGCAGTATCATAGCCGGAGCAGGCTACTGTTTACATACCTCCTCGGAATTCTGTGATCCTAATATAACATTTAAAACGCATAATATACATTTTTGAGTTGTTTCGCGATTGTAACATTTCCTCGTGGCGTGAGGTGGACATTAAAGGAAATTATATAGCAGACAGTCTGTGGTATATGGGATCCCAACTATAAGCAGCAAAAGTTCGGATACGATTCACAATATACCCTCCGCTGCATTCAATGTCAATTTTTCAGGGCAATCACTGCGATATGCCATCAATAGTTGATTACCTCACTAGATAATGAGTATAGTGGGTAATGTTGCTGTGCACCAGTACATCCAACGTATAGGTCAAACCAGAATCTACACAGGACTCTATGAATAATTGAAATGTACAAACTGCCTACATGCACTTCACCAAATATGCTATATGGCTACACGCACCTGCATTATTTACCTCTTTGCCAGTTTAATATACAGTAATGACTTTCTGGTAGCGATCAAAAGCCATTGGCTGATTCTGCCGATAATATTCGATGTATGCTCAGTTACGGGACGGTATAATGTATAATGTTTATATTGATTTTATTGAATAAAAAACTTCTGCCAAAATAATAGCGCCGTCGCTGATCAAAAATCAGAATGTAACATGTATGGAGCACAAAGAAAGCATCAGTCCCAATCATAAAATTACACGTATCGACATTTGTTTTCTTAATTCTTACGTCATGAACCTTTTTACGTAGTATTTTACTCGCAATTTTATATATAAATATTATGGTTTGGAAAGTACGTGTCCATTATGAAGATTGCTTTGCCAAATCTTTCGCCTCATGTGCGGAAACATGTGGCAACCATCTGTAGATACAGGCGGCAGGAACAAACATCGTGGACAGAGATACGGTAAAGGAAAGAATTGTGTATAAAGAACTGCTACGGACTACGCCAGTCACACGAAATACTGATAGTACTTCCTCCCCATAGGTTACTATTGACCGCCGGCCGAGGAAACCTCAGTTATGGTAGAAAGACTTTATAAACAAATTACGTAAAGGGTATAACCAACCTACATCTTTTTAAAGCAAAGGTTAAGGATATTGTGTTTAACAATCCTTTTTAAAGCGGAATACGTTAACACTGTTTTTGAATAATAATAATAATAATAATAATAATAATAATAAATGGCCTTTATTCGTCACACGATTACAAAATAATTGGTTTAAATAATTGGTTTAAAAGGAACAGTGACGAAAAGGTGGAGTGTCAGCTTATGCTGTTTTTCAACCCGACCTGGAAAACATTGACACAAACTATAGAGAGAGAGAAAAAAAAAACTTAGAATATAACACTTATCAGAGAAAGGAAACAATCAATTACCTGTGGATATGCATAAAGTAAAATTTTAGCCATCCGACTGCTTTAAACTCATCTTTAACCTTTTTTTAAAATTGCTTAGGCTATATTCTTTATACTCACTTGATAAGCAGTTATATAGTTTGGGTGCCCAGTACGAGAAACTGCGTGTGAACAATGCTGTCGAATGCCGCGGGATAAGTAAGATGAGTTTATTCCTAGAGGATCTTTGATCGTACTGGCAGAGGAGGCTTAGTTTTGTATAAAGATAATATGGCGCTTTAAGGATAAGGGTCTTATGTACCAGAGATAGGCAATGCAGTTTCCTCAATTTGTTCATCTTAAACCATCCCGATTGGTCAAAAGCGCTACTAATATGATCAAATTTACGGATTCCATAAGAAAATCTGATGCATGAGTTTTGTATCATCTGAATCCGCTCGGCATCACGTTGTAAAAGAGCAGGTCCATAAACAGAGTCACCGTAAGATAATTTTGACAGGATAAGGGACTCGCAGAGTTTAAGCTTGAGCTGTGTCGACAGGACACTTCGACTCGGGTATAACTGACGAAGCACATTATAGGACGCATTGCATAGTTGGTTAACATGTTGCTTGCAGTCAAACCAATAATATATGTGATTTATTTATTTATCACTAATGCTTATAATGCATTTCGTCGTATGCGATCCTCTATTATATGCGAATTTTCGTTGTTTGTGAAATTCATAATATATATGTATGTTTTGTTTATGTTTGTTGTTATTGTAAGGATTGCTTGTTTTATATATGACCACCGACTACTTGTAAAGCAACTAAAATTATTTCTTAGTGACAATTTCGATCTATATCTTTGTATAGTCGTAAAACTAATAAATGTATGTATTTATTTGGAGACGGCACAATGGAAGAAAATCGTTGGATCGAGATATCTGTGCCGCTCTGAGTTATTTTACTAGGAGGTAGGATAGAAGACTGTGAAGGTAACCACGAGAGTTCGCAAGGCTTCATCCTAGGGCCGCTATTTTGCAACGAGTTTTACGATGGGACTGTTGGGTTGAAGATGCTGCTATGAATTCTCTTGATAGGAAATGCTGATGAGAGTGTCTAGCAAGAAGGCACTATCGTCAGCATTAGATTTTTGGCTCATGGAATCACGAGGATTACCATATGGATAGAAGAAAACTTGTATTGACAAGCGAGCGGTTTGGATATATATAATGCACAGTCTATCAAAATAAGACAGCACAAAGTGCCATCTATTACCGGAATCGGCCTGTGCGAAAGTGCCCGACCATGTGCGCTTCCGTTTACCTAAGCAAGCTGAAGGCACTTGCTGCGCAACAAGTGTCCAATACATGTATTTGCAGCTTGTTAGATTGGAAACGTACCTCAAGGATTTCGAAAAAGGCAAAATTGGATTACAGTTCACAATTTGTGCTTATAGGTTTGTACAACATTTCATAAACGCCATCTGTTGACAGCGATAACAACTAGTATCTCCATCTATCTGCGATCTAGGAACAACAGAGAAATATCGGGAACTAACCCCAAACTCTAGAGCTCGAGTTCCGAGCTAGCAGCCGTCACGAGCATACACTCGTGCGACTGCGACCCACCCGGACTTACAGTGCGATCCTACTGTGATTTTCATCACGGTACGATCGCCATCCACGATGGCGAGAATAGAAAAGCTGGCGAGCCAGCTGAAGGAGAAAGAGGAGAACTTCGCAATGCTTGCTGAGCAGCTGAAAAATCTGCAAGAAGCATTCGAGCAGGCGAGGGATGAGATCGATGAGGTGAAAAAGAAGCTCCTCAAAGCAAAGAGGAAAGCTAAGAAGACGGAGGAAGATGTAGAAGGAGAGGACCAGGGAGAGGAGGACCAGCAGCCTACGAAGAACTTGGACATGGATGCCCAAGATATCGACGTAGAAGAAGCGGAGAAGAGGACGGACGACACCGATTTCAGTGTCGCCACCAGACGGAGGAAGCGGGTGCGAGTTTCCTCCTCCTCCGAAGAAGAAGAACCCAGGCAGCCAAAGATGCCAGCTGCCATCAAGAAGAGTGGTCCTAGAGCAACCAGGACCACCGAGGCCCCCATGGCAGGAACAGGAGTTCCGCCAATCAACATCGAGGGCACCGCTGATTGGTCATCCTTAAGCAGGATGATGAACAGCAAGGGGATTCAATTCTCCAAAGCGAGGACGGCGGGTACCAGTGTGAAGGTATTCACAAATACACCAGCTGACTACCGTCAGCTAGTCGCACTGCTGGAATCCATCAAGCGGCCCTTCTTCACCTATCAACTGAAGGAGGACAGGATGGACCAGAGGGTCATTCGTGGGCTACCCAGAGAGATGTCAGTCAATGACATCAAAGAGGACCTGGTGAGCCAAGGCATCGCAGACGCCGAGGTTCAGCAGTTGACCTCAAGGACCACAAAGAAGCCACTTCCGCTCTTCCTCGTCAAGACGAAGATGCCGGAAAAGCTTGCAGAGATCCAGAGGCTGGCCATGCTCACGGTCAGCTTCGAGAGGAAGAAAAAGTCTTCCGAGCCCAGCCAATGTTACCGCTGCCAGCGGTACGGGCACACACAGCGGAACTGCCGTCTCGCTGAACGGTGCGTTAAGTGTGGAGAGGACCACAACAGCACCAGCTGCAGTCTACCAGCGCCGCCAACAGGGCAACGAAACGCCAAGTGTTGCCTCTGTGGAGAAGGCCACCCCGCCAACTACAAGGGATGTAGTAAGGCCCCGAAAAAAGCTGCTTCTGCCCCCAAAGCAGTCCCCACCACAAATAGGACTTCTTACGCTCAAAAAGTGAAGAAACCTATGTCCACTTCTGCCCCAGCAGCCGCCACTGCTACTGGAACTACTGCGCAGAAGCAACACGGCGATGACAGACTGCTAGCAATGATGCAAGCCATCATAACCCGCCTGGATGCACTCGAGGCCAAGATGCAAGACAAGCACTAGACCCGAAATGTCTACAGGTCAAAACGTAGAATCTCTACGCATTATCTCTTGGAACATCAACGGATTCAGGGCACGGAAACCAGAAATCCAGGAGATACTAGACCAGTACCAACCAGAAGTGATGGCCATCCAAGAAACGAAGTTGGATGCTGCCCATAGTCTGACGTTCCCGCGGTACCGCTACGACAGAAGGGGCAGAGGTGGAGGAGTCGCATTACTCGTCAAACGTACCTTGACGAGTCATGTCCTCGACGATGCCGCAGACATAAATGGAGACGGAATCACGGTCCAGGTCCATCACAACCACCGTCCCTACAGAATCACCTCCCTATATGTGCCACCAGGGGAGGCCCTAGACGAAGATGACATCGCTGACCTCCTGAGAGGCCCAGGAGCACGCATAGTCATCGGAGATCTAAACTGCAAGTCTCCGGCATGGAACAACAGCGTCGAAGACAGGAATGCAAGGCAGCTCCAGGAACACGTCGATGCCCTGGCGGGGGTCATCGTCGGTCCGGAGCAACCAACCTACATTCCATTCGGCCTTGGGCGACCTGCGGTACTGGACATAGCCATCCTCCGCAACATCAGAGAGGAGTTCGAGATAGAGACCCTGGTGGAAGGATCGTCGGACCACAATCCGATTCTACTAACACTTGGCACAGGGTCTAGAACTCGAGATAGCTTGAGCACCAAACGGACGAACTGGAACCTGTACAAATCCAACGTCCAAAGGAACATCACTCAAATTCCAACCATCCGATCAGCGGAGGAACTGGACAACGCTGTAGAGGAGCTGGAGAATGCTGTCCTGCGAGCGCACGAGGACAGCACCCGCTCCGAGACTACGGCAGTTCCTAGACACCTAAATGGTCCAGCACCGCACCATATTAGGCACCTGATCAGGGAGAACAGAAGACTCAAGCGAGAACATCTCCAGCTGTTGACGGAGGAGTCGAGAGTTGCGCGAAACAGAGCATCGTTAGCTCTGAAGAACGCACTCGCGGAACTCCAAAACAGCAGATGGAATGCAGCCTGTGCAGAACTAGAGACCCAGGATGGTACGGCCTGGTCCATGCAGCGAAAATTTCGTCGTCAGCGCACCACGATCCCCACTCTTCACGGCCAACGTGGCTTGGCCTACTCCAGTGAAGAAAAAGCCGAAGCATTCGCCGATTCGCTAGAATCCGAATGCAGACTCAACTACCATGAAGACGAGGACGACAACCACGAGGAGGCCGTGGAAGTCGCAGCCGAAAACATGAGGAGTCGACCACCTGGCCAGGAGACGGATCACCCCTCCAGTCCAGAGGAAATCCGTCTGATCATCCGCAGGTTGAAGGTCAGAAAGGCGCCGGGAAGGGACGGCATCAACAACAGGATGCTGAAGAACCTCCCCACCAAAGGCATTGCTGCGCTCACCAACATCGCCAATGCCACCCTGAGACTTAACCACTTCCCGCGGCGGTGGCGGGAAGCCCAGGTTATAATGCTCACCAAGCCAGGCAAGGACAGGAAGTTGCCCCAGAACTACCGGCCCATCAGCCTGGTTTCCTCGATGGGCAAAGTAGTCGAAAAGGCTATCGCCGTTCGACTAGAGAAGCAGGCAGAAGAACTGCAACTTCTCCCCCCAGAGCAATTCGGCTTCAGATCCTCCCACAACACGGAACTCCAAGCGCTACGACTGACGGAAAACATCACCAGCGGCTTCAATCTCCAGGAGGCAACCGGTCTCGTCCTGCTGGACGTGGAACGAGCCTTCGATCGAGTTTGGCACGATGGACTCATCGCCAAAATGGAAGCCGCCGGAATCGATGCGAGCATGTGCCAACTGATCCAGAGCTATCTAACACAAAGATGGTTCACGGTGAAGATTGGTACATGCCATTCAACAAGACGACAGCTGGAAGCAGGCGTGCCCCAGGGGTCAGCCTTAGCCCCCCTGCTCTATAACATCTATACACACGATGTGCCGAAGACAGCTGACACAATGCTGGCCCTATATGCAGACGATACTGCTATAGCCGCCAAGCATAGACGACCCGAGATCATCCGTAGGAGACTACAGGATGAACTGGACCACATCCAGGACTGGTGCGTGAAATGGAAAATCCGCATCAACGTCCAGAAGTCGCAGGCAATCTTCATTCAACGAAGAAGGATTGCAAGACCTCTCGAAGCATCCATCTTCGATGAAGATATCCAGTGGAGCGACAATGTCAAATATCTGGGGATCGTTTTTGACAAGTCCCTCACCTGGAAAGCGCACATAGAAGCTGTCATCGCAAAAACCAGAGCAGCCATGGCTCAACTCTATCCATTACTGGGTAGACACAGCCAGATGCCGCTAGCGACCAAGCTACGGCTGATCAAGGCCATCGCCAGACCTCAGCTCGCTTACGCCTCCGCGGTCTGGGGGTACGCTGCCCCCAGCTACCGCAAGCGACTTGCTGCTCTAGAGATGAAGCTACTCCGGATCGCCACCAATGCACCTTCCTACGTAAGGAACTCAACCTTGCGTAGAGACCTGCATTGGGATACCATCCACGAGTACATGAGGAAAAAAGCGGAGAAGACCTTCGAGAAAGCTCAGGACCACCCGAACGAGCAGCTACGATTCCTCATGGACTACGATCCGGACGAGAGGCCTCGCAACCGCAGAACCAGGTACCCCAGACCAAGGTCCCAGTTGGCACCCGCTAACTGGAACCTTGACTAGGAGACTAGGAGAACTTGCGGCTGCTCCCCCCCCCCACCCCACGACGTGGATGCAGAGGACCAGGAACCACCGGGACCAGGACCCACCGGGGCCAGGACCAACCAGGATCAGGACCCGCCACGACCAGGACCCACCAGGACCAGGACCCTTCAGGACCAGGACCAGGAACAACATATTGGTAAGAGGACTTGAAACTCTTGATTTTTCGAAAACAAGAGTTTCAAGAGAAACTAGCAGACCCTCTATCGATGATCGCTTAACGACATCGATAGAATGTGCGAGGTAAAGGGAACCAACCCGGCGTTCCCAGAGACTGAAACACATGAGGAGACGTTGTAGCAGACCGCAGGTCACGCACAACACATGGCCTACCGAGACGCTGATGAGTCGGGCCACGCGGAGGTTTAGGGTTTAGTGGGTATTAGGTGATCTCCTCAAGACCCTGGAGCCCCACACACGCCGTAGCTCGTGCTATGGTATGGTGCGTAAATGCATTCCCCCCTCGTTAAAAAAAAAAAAAAAAAAAAAAAACAGGGGTCAATCAACGAAGAACAGTCGATGTAAAGCGCGATCCGCAATTCTGTGCTATTTTTTTTTATGAATTGGTGATGAGTGGTGTTATTCTGTTGAGTAGTAATAAATCAGTTTTTTCAAGTGAACACGTGTTTTCGTTACAGTATTTAATGTATAAGACTCCTTTCATTATTTTTTGCCCTTCTTATTACCATATAATCGTTTAATGAATTTGATATTTTCCCTTTAGTTATATTTGAATGTTAAATATAGAATTTTCGTATATGTAACACTTAAAAGGTAATCTAGACATATGGCTATCAAAAGTATCATGTCTGTGGTATAATACACCTTTTCACCTTGTACAGCAATATCATAATGGTTATTTGTATTGCAGCATTTAGTAAATATGCCCACCACATAATTATTTTGCCGAGGCTGGATGCTGGATTTTAACGTTGAAAATGCAAACAGATAATAAATACGGATATCGAACGGGGACTTAACCAAGTTAATTTCATGTCAGATTCAAGAGGTAGCAACATTTATGGTAAATCCGTACGTATGCATGATATCAATTTGGAACTGCAAATGATCAATTACAATAGGGAGTATTTATATATCATATTACCTATTATACATACATCATCTTTGTTGTGATAACATATGCAATATTGTTAGTCTTGTTAATTACATGGATGTTTTGGTATGATAAAATCCACATTGAATTGCCTGTATACAGAATGTCCTGAAAGTTAGATCTTTACAGAAATAACAACGTTTGAAATAACAAAGTAAATGAATAATAAAACCAGCATTGAAAACGTAAAAAATATTTCTCACATCTTGGTTCATGGATACTGTTTAAAATTGTTCCCTTTAGATTAAAAAACACCCGATTATTAACTTCTTCCTAAATTTGAAACATTTGGAGCTGTCCACTTCAGCGGCCTTTATCCTCTTAAGGTTTTTTTTGTTTGTAAACTTTGTACATACTGTTTGATGAGGGTAATAAATATTATTATTATTATTATTGTATGAACGAACCTTCGCGGGACAGAATATAAACATAAAAGAAAGCTATCATATATATATATATATATATAGGTGAAAAATTAAAGCTTCCGCTTTTTGTTGGGTATTTCGACAAAATTTAAGCAAAGAGGACTGTTTATACTTTTTTTAATTCTCTCTAGCTTTCAATGGACTTTGCCATCATCATCAGGAGAGTAGTATGTGAGGATGTTGCTAATTGTTGTTTTCGTATAGGATGAGGGAAACGTCCAGTAACATGGTGAGAGCTGGATACATGGTACAATGGTTAAAATTATATAAAATTTGACAAGACAAGTTAATGACATCGGCGAGATTGTTGCTGAAATTGTAATTAGACGAAAGTGGAAGAGACCACGTAGTAAATGAACAAAGAGCTGGATGAATGAGGTTCAGTTAGGAAAAAATCTATTAATAATTATAAGAAAACCATAGCTATGTTTTTCCAAAAAACCCCTAACGGACTTAGAGAAATAGAAGATTTATCCATTATTAAAAATCCTTTGAAAATTACATCTTTTCTAGTACTTCTACATCTTCACCACGTGCTAAGCAGGCCGACAGTGACGAGTGAGATTGACATTATTGACGTACGATCGATCGAAAAATCATCTCGTTACATGTATTGCCTACCTTATAGGGATTGCGTAAGGTATTAAGAGGAAGGTACGTTATAGGACAAGACGAAGTTCAAAAATTATTTTCAAAATTAATAAATGTTATTCTAGAAGGACTGTGTCGTCCTTTAACCGTGTTAGGTAATACGAAAGAAATTTAAAACTTGAGGAAAGATAAATAGGAGAAAAATTATTTATTACGTTCTTAGAGCCAAAATACAAGACAGTCTATGACAAATTTTAATATTGGTTTATAAGTGTTTAAACAACAAATTGTATACGACACTTAAACTTACTGAACAAATTTGTTTCATAATAGATTTACGTATACTGGTATTATCTAATACGAGTTTATTCGGTTGGAACTATTTCCAAAATGGTTTTAATGGTTGATAGTTTCTTTCTGATATTATCGTTTGCTAAAGCATATTGCACTCAGATAGAATCTTAAAAATTATTATACAATTATAAAATAAAAAAGTTTGTGAGGATACAAAAGCATTTGCAATTACATTTAAAAAGCGAATAAGGCATTCATTTTTCCAAATTCTGGAACGTCTTTAAATTGGTTTAATTTTGAAACTGGGTATGGTTAATCATTGAAATCCACATTCTTGCCTTAATTTAACCGATCTCGGACAGTTGAAAATTATAAAATATCTTTTCTAGTTATGAAGTCGAGAGTGCAACATGCTTCAGCGAGCGACAATATCATTAAGAAAATATAATAGATTAATTTTATAATTGTTCCACAGAGCGCTAATAACACAATTTTATTGATGTTCTCAAAGGAATAAACTCGTATCAGATAATAACAGTATAAATCGATTGTAAATAATATATTGTTCATTAAGGTCAATGTCGTATGAAATTATTGTGCAAACGTTTATAAAACAGTATTAAAATTTGTCCTAAATTTGTTTTGTATTTTTTCTCTAAGAACATTCTTACGAATACCTTATAAAGCAAAATACTTCTTGAAAGCTTATTTTACTGGCAATTATATTAAAACAAAATTGCGTTCTAGGAGCAGTATCAGAGCAACTATAAAATAAAATAGCTCGGTCAGTATAAAATTATAAAATATATTTCCTAGTTGGGTCATCCTTCTCTTTTATCATCCAGCGTCCACATACATATGTTTGCTATTATTTTTACTGTCATCAATTTTGGTATTATAAGATTCTTTCTTTTCATCTCGTAAAACTGCTGTTATTGGTTTTCTGATCTTGTGTACTCTAGCCATCATTTTCACTTTCAGTTGGATTCAAAGTACACAGTCTCACGACTTAATTTGTTCACAGTGCGAGCCGCAGCCCTGTGTACTTGCAAACTTGCTAGTCGGTGTAGTCTAGTGACTCGCGCAATAAAGTGATTCCGCTTGACTATAACGTAGCTGCATTTCTTGTATGTCATACAATTTAGTTCATCATAACAATACCGCACCTTCATTGTATCTATGTCATTAGAGTGACGTCTCCCATCCCTCTCTTTCATCATCCAGCATCTCTATTGCTCTCGCGCATCCGTTCACCGCGACGCTCACCGTCCCGACGCTGCGAAGCGTCAGTCCACTGTGGGCATTGCTGAGAGCGCGTCACTCGTCCTACACCACGGATCACTTCTCACGCACCAACCAACACTTTACCTTCGTACCTCCCAGCCTTACCTTGACGACCAAATTGACCTCTAGTACCACCTCGATCCTTGTCACCCTTCGGAGACTCGTGTCGTCCGGGTCAATCGGACTTTGTTGCCGGTGCTCTGCTCACGTGCGGATCGCCGCGCTCATTGGCCGGTTCTGATAGATTGCGCTCTTGGATTGGCCGAGATTGGAAGGTGAGTGGTTTAGATGATTGAAGGTATCGTTCGGGTACCTTTATTCGGACATAAGGATCCTTAAGCATCATTCTTCTATTCAGCAACAAAAAAAAAATGTATTGTTAATAATTCAATTCAATCGACTTTATTGGAACAAATTCAATAGTGAAAAGTCTGGCCATTGACCATTCATAGTTAACCACGTCATGAAGCTTATTACTACTTTAATCTAGCACCTGGCCTAAACGGCCTAAGTACCTCTCCGACAGATCGGGAAGGGACATAAGACAAGCAAATAATTGAAACAGGAGAAAAAAATAATTAAGCATTTAATAAACAATTCTTATAGGTTTTTTGGAAAAGTTGCTAATAGAGCTTTTATCAAATGAATTAGTTTCACCGCATTGTACATGAAATAACGTTGAAATATGGCTGGTATCATGTATTCTGAATTTTTTGCAGCCTGTATTTTGTTATTTCATCCAGATAGGGATAATAAACAATGCAGCAGTGAGCTATTTTATTCTGTGACAATGACATTTTCTTTATTTTTCCATTTAATATAGTTCTATTTGCATATAGAAGTGTTAATCTGAGATATCTAGACATGAACACATGCCTAACACGGTCCTGGAACCTTACGTCTTCATCCAAATATAAACTAAATTCTTTACAAAATGGGAAAGTGTAAGTAATCTATTGTTGATAAATATGTTTAATTTTGATTTGAGGAAAGCACGCTTTCTCTTGGAGCAGATTATGATTTCGGTTTCGTCCCCATTTTCCCTATATATTTTTATAATTTTTCGCTAACATGAATAAACGTCACGACCATGATATTACTGATGTCTCTCACAACTATAGTTGTGATTATTTCGAGGCGGATTTGCCTAACTTCAAATCTGTTTGGACTATATTGCTATTTAGTTTACAAAATTTATGACTAATCTTGCCCAAAAATGTAATTATAAATAATAACGTCAAATATTGTAAACACGGTGTTGACGTGGTATGATCGTTCAAATCCAAGAGACGCGCAATGAAACTGATTTTACCAAAACACAATCCCCACCGTCCTGATTAACTATTTGACAAAAGATAATGTTACTAGACCTAAAATAAAAGCTAGTATGGCCGAAGTCAATTAACAGAATCTACTGAATAGGTAAACTTGGAATGAGACATAATCAAGACAGAAAAAATCATGTCAAGTAGCATAACTCTGCAATTACCACGCAGTGTTTTGCAACAGATAGCTCCTCTTAGAAAAAAGTTAACTACGGACAACAATAAAGAAATTAAATGTATCAAGTCAGTCGGCCAATAAGTCCATGCAGTTAATATCATGCGTATTTGGCAATGTTGCAATCTAGAAATTTAGGTTTGTCTCTTGCTAGCGGCCCGTCCCGATTTCGCACAGGTAACTGCCAGATCATGCTGTTGGGTCGCGCATCTGGGTTACATTTTCTTATGTATTATATTGCCGACCTTGCAAATATTTAAAAAATTAAGGATGTATAAGCATAATATTTCTTTGCATACAATATCGATAACTTCTGCTGAATTCTCCATCAAAAGGAACCAAAAGTGCATGTCAAAAAAATTACAAAAAAAAATTCCTCCTGTGAAGAATCGAATCTCGATAAAGGCTCTCTAACCACTTGGCTACCGACGGATTGCTAATACTTCGCCAAAACGCCCACCCCCGACTTATCACCCTTCAAAATGTTTTTCTGAAATTGATCACAAGTCCATTAACCACTGAAAGTTTTAAGGTTTTAGTAATTTTTATATTTTTTGTTTTTTCGAGAGCGCCAGCATTTTTATTCGCTGCTACTGATGTACATGTCATATAACATCCTAAAACATAATATCTATATTTTGAATTTCCTGTGATTACAATACTTCCTTGCCAGTAGGCGTGTTAAGCAAAGCGCAAAGTACGAGCCCCTTCCCACTTCAGTTGGCCCACTTCAAGATTTGTACCAAAATATGCCTTTATAAACTGAACATGACGAAACTATTTATTTCTAAAACAATTTATTTTCTCAAAAACATTTTAGATACACTCTAGTCGTAAAAAATACATATTTGAAATCACTTAGACCTATAACTAAACAAAACCTATAACTGAACAAATAAACAATGTGCGAATAAATGCGCGAAGTTAACAAAGCAACAATTGAAAGATTACCATTGGGTAACATCACCTTTATTTTTTATTACGGCTGAAATTCTTTGGGGCATAGTGTTAACCAAGTTTTGGCAAAAATTTGGTGTAAAACAATCCCATATTACTTGAAGCTTTTGCCTCAGTTCGGTGATTGTACGAGCAGGATGTTGTCGTAGAACCTTTTTCGTCTCGTGCCACAAAGTTTCAATAGGTGACAGATCTGGACTGCTAGAAACCCATTTCAAAAGTGGTACATTATTTTCTTCCATCCATTTTATAGCCTTTTTTGAGGTATGGCACGCTGCACCATCTTATTGAAACACAGAATCTTGGCCGGATGTCAAACATTCTTCCATCACACATTTCCATCAAAATGAAGTTTTCCTACTCCTTTTGATGACCCAGACCATAATGGATGCTGCAAATTTCACTTTTCTCTTCAGACAGTCAACCTGGAATGCTTCATTTTTTTGCAAATAACTCTACTGCGACTGTCACCAACACAAACTTCGAATCGGACCTCATCACTCCATTGTATTGCACACCACTGTTGAGGTGTCCATTGTCTATGTTCTTTAGCCCATTTAAGCCGATTTTTCTTTTGCAGTGGAGTTAATAGTGGCTTTTCTTTGGCCTATAAACAAGTTGTGCAACTTTAGGGTTTTTACTTCACTTTTTTATATAAGAAAACTTACCTTGCAAGTGCTAAATCCCAGTTTGTGGGCCTCTCTATGAGTTCTAGACCTCGAAATTCTCCTTCGAACAGCGTCACTCCACAGAGCACTTAATTGTAAATAATTGGCACGCCTGTTTTTCACGATTATTCTTCTTAATGCTCTTCGGTCGGCATTTGTGATATTACTTTTTTTCACATATCGTGGCTTAATATTAACTGAACCGGTTACGTTATATCTTGTAACAATATTTCTCACACTGTACCGCGATAAGTCTAACAAAGTTGCAATTTCTGAGTTTGATTTCCCAGAATTAAATAATGTAATTATCACTAACCGAATTTTCTTACTAATAACCTTTCCTCTACCCATTTTGAAAACCTTAACTATTTTAAACGTATTCTGACAGCTGTGATTAATAAAAACAATTGTCATGGCTTTTATTTTTCACAGCCACCTATGCGTTATAGACTTATTTTGCATTGAAATGAAAATAGGTTGATATGCTGTAATTCCAACATGTGTTATTTTTATGCTGCAAATTTGATTAGGGAGGGATAAAGTTGGTGTTTTCTACTGTATATTATCAAAATATTCATTGTTAATATTTTAAGCCTATAACACCCTGCTATATTTTCATTATTTGTGTTTGATAAGAAAAAAACTAAGATTTCAATAGTTGGGCCAACTGAAGTGGGAAGGGGCTCGTACCCCTTTGCTTCAGTAAGTTTTTATATTGTTTCCTCTGAGAAGTACGTAATTGGCATGTAAAATAGATCCCTTCAACTCTGGTGAGCGTGCGAGAGGAATCGTTGGGTCGGTAAACAATTAGTGGAATCTGTAAGCGCTCACAAGCTGCGAGGCTCAAGCTTAATTTGCTCATTAGCAATGGCTCATTTCTAAGCTGCGGTTGCACAGAACGGCAATTTCCTATGCTTCGAATGAAGGAAGCATTACTAACTTGTCGATGCAGCATTATGAACAAGCTGTATTATATTTAGCTTAGGATACCTGATACATAGGAGGCACAAATAGATAGAGAGCTTAAATCAGTCGCGGGTTGTAAACAATATTCTAGCTGACACTTTTTCAAGTAGTTCTTAAATAGTCAATATTTGTTCTATTAGATTGAAAAAACTATTCTATATTTTTTTCAGACCTAACCTACTTTAATTAATAATTTAAAAATATGTTTCTGTTGGACATTCGAAAACGCTGTCCGCCATGTTTGGCACATAGTAGTGTGCTGAAGTCATACCGTTTCTAAACAGCAGCTGACTGCAGCATAACCTCTCAAATCTCAAACTTTTAAACATATAAACATGACTTCTATTAGATTACCTGAAAAATATAGTGATTATCGTTATTGTATCGTCCGAAAATGTAAAAACATATCGATAAAGATCCCATGAAAGCTGTGTATTAGAGTGCCCAGGAAAATAAATATAGGCAATACTGTGTGTTTCACGTTTTACTGAGTAGATTTTATCGTCTCGTTTGAGCTGGACGTAACCTACGGCATCGTCACCGTACGGTTGTGGTTGTGTTAGAAGAAATACAATAGTAGATTAAATTATTCAGAGGTTATGACACATGGCCTTAGTGAATCACTTCTGAAAAGGGTGTATTAATTTTTCTTTCTTTTTATGAATATCGTCATATCAGATGCACTATACTGTCATAGAAATTTTGATGTTCCTCAGCTCAGTACAGTAAAAATCTCAGTTGAAGGCAAAACAATTACCAACCATCAATGTATCAATTTTAGGCAAATGTGTGATTTCTGCTTTTACGAATCCAATGATTGTTTTTCCAATAAAACTAGAAAACGATGACTATTCACGTTGATTATTTTGAAATAGCTAAAGTAGATAACGTGAGTCCATGAGTAATATACGGATATCTCTTTGTTTACAATTTATATGATGTCACATCATTTCCGATAGTGTTTTCACCGTTTCGTATAATAAATAAAAACCATATTTTTTAAAATTGGACTTATATATCCATCTTGCGCTTATAAAAAATTGTAATCGATATATTTCATTTTCCTAAGGCAGATACTATGAGAAATACTCATTCTATCTTTGAAACTAGATACCTATGAGTCAAGTAGCCTATTATTGAAGACTTAATTGTCAGGGATCCCATCCCTGGCTAGAATATGAATCTTGTAGACATTATAAGGCATGACAATGGTCTCATGTCAGAACAATTCAAAATACATTGGTGGTACATGAAAATCCTGAACTGATAAATAAAATTGGAGATGTGCAGTCGTACAATTCCTAATAGTTCTATTTCATTTCACCTTTGGCGAACCACAAACGAAGCTCATTAGAATACTTTTAGGGACGTATCCTCAGTCGTTCCTACAATTGTAGGACGCCTTTATGGACTCCCTTCATTGTTTTCTACTGTTCCGTGTCGTCGCTCTATTTTTAGGTTATGTTACAAGAATCTGTTTGCATCAAATTGTGCATGCTTTTTATTTATATCATGTGTTAAATCAGCCTGAAATTTACTACAATTCAAATAGAAAACAGCCTCACTACATGAGAGTGCTCACGCTGACAGGGCACCGTAGAAATTTAGAAATACCCCGGCCTTTCTGAAGGAGAAAACATACTATCAAAATCAAGGAGGCCATAAAGGCGTTCTACAGTTGTAGAAACGACTGACGATACGGCTCTAAGTCATATTTGGAACCACGCATATTTGCATCTGTTATGGTATATTAATGGCGCTGCTGTGACTGTTGGTCCCACAAAGAATTAGATTATAACACGGATCATGTTTTAAATGCTTTATCTTCTTGTGAAATTCCTCACTGTCAAATTATCAAAAGAAAAAATATATGATGTGCATAACTCAAGAGCTACCTTCATCTGACAAACATGCATAAAGGATTGTTGCAAATCAAGGCTGCCCATTTTTCATCGCTTTGTCCAGACAGAGCGTGCAGGAAATCTAGCAGTCTGGCACGCGCGCCAAAACAAGTGAATGTGTCTGCGTATCCATCCCAATTTATAGCTCGGCCAGCTATAAATGAGCCTAGGGAATGCATTTCTGCACGGCATTAGTTGGATGTTATTATATTGAATTATATATGGCGAGATAAAGCATATGCTTGTGGAAATATTCATAAAGGAGAATAAACGTTCAAAAAGATTCACCAAAGGTGGTGACGCGACCCAGAACGGGTTCTCGGATTGACAGAACGGCTGGGTAGATGTAAGCCAAGTACTTGACTGTCTTATATTTCTGTTCATTGACAATAAGGATGTGTTACTCATGTTATAGAGATATTTCCTTGACTGACAATGTCCGGTTCCAATGTCAGTGCCAAACCGAAGTAAGAATAGGCTTGACATTTTCCTTTTTTACATTTTCCTTCAGGTTACACCTGTATCCCGATGTAATGGGCACATGTTTTCACTACGGTGTTTTCAATATATATCCATTTGGGTCCTGTGAAGCCAAAAGCAGAAACGTACGCCGCTCAGGTTACCAATCGTTCTCTTTCTGGGCATGTTCATTAATTGTGGACATGCCCACGACTGTCTTTGTTTTTTTATCTGAAAAACTATCTTATCTTCCTTTGTATTTACACATGGGCTTGAGGTACCACGGCAGGTAGCTATGACTGACCTCCGTGGCGACGTTGGTTGGTACCCTGTAAACACCAGGTCTAATGCCCGAAGTCATAATGTTCCCCAGATGTGATAGGAAGTTCTTAACTCGGTGTTTTCGATGCACATCCATTTGGGCCTGATGAAATCAATAAGCAGAAACGTACGCCGCTTGGATTACCAAGCTATTTCTGCTCCTATTCCTTTATTGCTGACATGCCCACGATTGTCTTCTGATAATATCTTGCTAATTCCCTATTAGGATAGATGGAGAATTATTTAGTAGACACGCAGCCTAACGTATCATCCCACATGTTTTTGTAGACCGTGTCGGTGTGCTTTTTTATCATATTTGTCATGGCTCTGATAGTGTAATGCAGTGGACCATTGACCCAGAACTTTTGTTTCAGGGGCCGGTTTCCTCTATCAACTGTAGTATTATCTTTGGATTGAGTGACCCGTCACACACAATTGCTATTACTGGTGGAGCCACTCACAATTGTCAAATGACAGTTTAGTATTAACTTCAAGATGCCTTGTTGATACGAGTTTTCCAGAACCAGACATTTTCTTAACAAAGCTGGTATTCAGGGCTACCACATTACAATGTGCATTACAAATTATTTGCAAGTACTGTCGCTTTATAATAAACTCAGACAGCTATTTCTTCAGTTTTTATTAGACTAACAACAACAGTTTATTCAAAGTAAATGCTCAAAATATCTGCCACGGTTCGAAGTGCAAAAAGGTTATCGCAGTAAAAAATATCTGTGCCTTATTGCTGTTGCTGCTGCCCTGTCCTTCTGGCGCAAATCTTGAAGTGACGTACTGGTCATGCATAAACAACAAAATTTTAGTATCCGGCCGCTTCCTGATACCCTGACGTAAAACATGCAACTTACCTACTTTTCCACCCCTCCTTATCGATAATAGTTGAATAACTACTTGAAAATTCATAAAATCGAATCTACTAATTATGCCTAGTCACTCATGTTTCATCCAAAATAATCAATTTCTTCCGAATCACTGTACTGTTATTGCGCGTGCTGCAACAGCACACCTTATCATTTCGGCAAACAAAGCTTCCACATATAAAGCTCAGCATTTAATTCAAAGCGCCGTACACGCCTCTCGTCCCGTGGAACTTGAAACAATGAGTGTGAATCTGGGTGGGAAACAATTCTTTTTTCTCCATTCGTTCAAAGAACTCATGCATAATGCATTTCTGTTCATTGTTATGGAAAATACTCTAAATAGATAAGGACGGAGACGAGAGAACAACAGTGTTCGAAAATATATCGTATTTATTTAAGCATTTTGAGTGAGGTTTTTTAAAATTGAGTAAGGGGGCAGTTACTCTCTGATGAGAATTCATGAATAAAATTATGATTCTCGATACACCTCCATTGTCAACGTTAAATGAAGCGAAAAGGATCTTAAGATTATTGATGCTGTACTTGCTAAGAAGTGGTATTATTTTATGAATAAATCTGTGGTACATTGAAATCTTTTGATATAAATAATTAGCGTCCGAAAGAAGCTTCGGCTTCGGCCACATTCAGCCAAAAGTATACCTTCGGAGAACATTTGCCTTTCGACTATAAAAGGCCCAAGGCTTTGAGGTTTCAATAATCTGTACACGAAAATATCGCTTACTAAGGGAGTAAAAAATGCACATAATCTTGGGCAACGAATTTAAAAATAATTGAAGTAATTCTCAAAATGTGCTAAGGAATGTCAACAGATACGAGTATAAGCTTCTTAGTTCATTTTTAATAATGATAATAACAATAGTAATAATAATAATGATAATAATAATAGTAACAATAATAATAATAATACAGTGTCTTTATTTGATTTTGTAAAAAAGACACAGTGACACAGTAGGTATAGCTGATTAGATTACATTAACAGCAAAATCTATAATGTGGTATTTATCAGCTCAAACCAAAACATAAAAAATAACAATTCGAACAAAAGCACACAAGTCTTCCCCTTAAGAAACGTATAATTTCTGTAGACATATAGAGCTGACAAAAATATTCATATTTTTTAAAACGTATTCAATCACTATGAAACATATGAGATCTGTAAATTGAGCGACGAGATTGGCAACGAAGCCTTCGATCTGGCAACACTGGAGGCGCCGGGCTTCGAGCGGAGACAAGGGAACTTGTGATCCGCCTCCAGTACAAGTTTGAACTCGCCCGAGTTATTTGGTTGTCCGTAGCAGTTTTTTGTGAATCAGCTTTTCCCATTGTGTGTTCTAAACATGAATGACATCAATTTCGAGCAAAGGTGTGCTATCAGGTTTTACTTCAGACTTGGGTCTAATGCAACGGAAACTCTTCTTAAAATTCAGCAGGCCTAAGGAGTGCCCAGTTTTTGCGGTGGTTTAAATCATTTTTAGACGGGAGAGAGTCGATTGAAGATGAACCTCGAAGTGGAAGGCCTTTATATTCAAGAACCGATCAAAATATCGCCAAAATCCTAGATCATCAGATCAAGGACAACTGGGTGTCAATAACCGAGTTTCTGGTCAGTAAAAACATTCCTGTGGCTAATCAGCCTTCTTGTTCGCCTGACATGAGTGATTGTGACTTTGAATTGAAAAATCACCTCAAGGGAACTAAAACGGCTGTAACCGACCACCTGAAGGCTATTTCAGTATTTAAGTTCCAGCACTGCTATGAGGAGTGGGAAAACCTTCTCCAGCACAGTGTGGCTTCAGAAGGAGGTTATTTCGAGGGTGACAATATAAAATTGTTACCTATTATATTTTATTAAAAAAAATTTAAAAAGATCAGTGTCATCACTTAATTCACAGACCTCCTAGTTGTCATGAGTCATAACCTTTTCACTAGCACCTTAATAATAATAACTAGCGGTCTTAGTATGGTCACGCAGTGCTGTTATTGTGAAGTGAAAACATATGCGCGTCACTTTTGCATACGGGCTTAACCTCAAGGATAACAAGGATAGAAGGGGAAAATACAACTAGAAGCCCCCAAAAAGAGCCAGCAGACACATTTGTGGCTTCTGTCAGAAGACCTCGTGCTTACGAGGTACCAACCACCGCCGCCACGGAGGGCAGCTATAGATACCTACCGAGGTACTTCAAGCCCATGTGTAAATA
The DNA here is from genome assembly GCA_963669975.1 of Acanthoscelides obtectus. NCBI lineage: Eukaryota > Metazoa > Arthropoda > Insecta > Coleoptera > Chrysomelidae > Acanthoscelides > Acanthoscelides obtectus. The sequence goes on along the minus strand of CAVLJG010000008.1, from coordinate 59,360,809 downwards.
CAAAGGAAGATACAACAGTTTTGCACATAAAAAACAAAGGACAATTGTGGGCATGTCCACAATTAATGAACATAGCCAGAAATAGAACGATTGGTAACCTGAGCAACGTATGTACGTTTCTGCTTTTGGCTTCACCAGACCCAATCGGATGTGTATCGAAAACACTGAAATGAAAACATTTGCCCATTACATCTGCATACAGGTGTAACCTGAAGGAAAACATGGATCGAAATGCAAATATAACTAGAAGCCACCAACAAGTAGGTACTTCGAACATTACCGGCCTGCGTCAAGCCTATTGTTACTTCGATTTGGCACTGACATTGCAACCGGACGTTGTCAGTTAAGAAAACATCTATATGATATGAGTAAGTTGCCTTGCAGTAAGTAAGATGAAAAAGCAAATAAAGGAACAGAAGCAGAACTAGAAGGATTTGTAACCCGAGCGACGTACGTTTCTGTTTATTTTCACATTATACACATTTGAAATTCAATTTGGTATGAAAGCATGGGAAGAGCGTATATGGCTCCACTCTTTTCCACCGCTCTGATGTTAGGTCCGACCCTGTGCGGTATTAAATTTTAAGTCTGGACGCGGCTGCCGAAGCGAGAAAGTAACTAGAAAGTAAAAGGTGAGTATGAGTGTATGTATGTGCACGCCTTGACTCCATCGACATGCCACTAGCGCTCCTTCTTCCCCACCACATCGTCCTCCGTCTTGTAAAGTTTATATGGAAGTGACTCTACACCAGAGTACACAAATATTCCCTAGACAACTTCTTTTTATACTGACACCCGGAGTAACTGGAGCACTTCCTTCTTTCAGGATCAAATTCGTAAGAGCTGACTAGAGTTCATTTTAGTGCTAGAACTAAGTTCATTGTTCTTTTTTGTACGAAGGCAAGCAATTGTAATGGAGATAGGTGCGAAATCGGTCAATTGTTTCTGTTGTACAGGGTGTCCTAGAGAAGAGTTATACCATCAGTTTAGGAGCGATCACGTTCTATTCTTTTTTCGTTTTATCAAGAAGGCGACTACTTCAAGTTGTATAAATATACTAAGTGACATATAAATCCGAACACCCAGTTTAAATGGTTTTATTTTAATAAAAGTTGGTGAATGTATTTATCTTACTATAAATAAGAAGTGAAAAAATTTTCAGCCTTATCAGTTGGACATTCCTGTTTTTATACTGCTTTTTAAATTCACTAACGCTCTAAAAATGAATTTCAGCCGCAGTAAAGAATCAACGTTGGCGGATTTTGGTTCTTGACATCCTTTACGATCGGTTACGATGCCTAGAGTACGGAGACCTGTACGATTTCGTCAACTTAGTGAGTTTGATAGGGGCCGTATAGTGGGACTTCGGGAAGCTGGACTTTCTTTTCGGGCAATTGCACTTAGAATGCAAAGAAGTGTAGACACTGTGGTTAGGTGATGTCAGGCATGGCTTCGAGAAGGCCGTACGCAAAGACCAAGGGGCACTGGACGCCGCCGTAGAACAACAGACCGTGAAGATCGCCGCCTAAGATTATTGGCCTTAAGGGACCGTTTCTCCACTACCAGGTCCATTGCAAATGGATGGTTTGCAGAACACGGAAGACCTATTGGCATGCGAAGTGTTTACCGACGAATGAGAAGTTTTGGCTTGTTTTCATACCGGCCACACTGGGTCCTCCCTTTAACTCGAGAACACCGACGTAATCGCCTTGAGTGGTGCAGACAACGGTCACTCTGGGATCAGGAATGGAACAGTATTGTCTTTAGTGACGAGTCTCGATTTTGTTTAGGCATGCATGATGGTCATGCCAGGGTTAGAAGGCGACGTGGTGAAAGGAGGAATCCACAGTTTTTTGTTGAAAGACACGTTCATCACACTGGTGGAGTTATGGTTTGGGGTGCTATAGCTTATGGTTCCAGGTCACCTTTAATCTTCATCAGAGGTAACATGAACTCGCAGCGTTATATCCACGAAGTTCTAGAACCCCATCTTTTACCCTATCTTGACACCCTGGCAGATCCAACTTTCCAACAAGATAATGCCCGACCACATGTTGCAAGAATCACAATAGACTTCTTTCAACATAATTATGTCACATTGTTACCATGGCCATCAAGATCTCCCGACTTATCCCCAATTGAGCACGTGTGGGATATGATGGGTAGGAGATTGCTCAATTTACAACGTCCTCCTCAGACTCTAGAAGCACTTCGAGAGGAGTTGGTGGTTGCCTGGAATGAGATACCACAGGAGAACATTGATCGCCTGATCAGAAGCATGCCTAGGCGCGTTGGAGAATGCGTAGCACATCAGGGTGCATCCACACATTATTAAAGGTCAAAGGGTTTTAAAGCAGTGCAATCATTTTAAAATTTTTATCATTTACTTATTATGCTTCATTAAGTACTTATATAAAATTTTATTAAAATAAAACCATTTAAACTGGGTGTTCGGATTTATATGTCACTTAGTATACTCAGCGACATTACAAGTGTTACATCTAGAAAAAAAATTCTTCAATTTGATTTTGCGAAGAAACTTATTTGAATCTCCAAAATAATTTACCAGACTTGTTCGTAAGCTATCGGACAAACAGGGTGGTCTTAGCATGATCAGGGTCTTCTACACAATGCACGCCAGGTTGACGATTTTTAAAATTGTTCCTATTCTGGACGATGGATTCATAGGATCTATACTCAAGAAAAGTAATAAGAAAAAAATGAATAATGTGTTGGGCGACCCCGCAGTTGAGCACACTCCTGTATACGTCTAGGCATCGACAAAATAAGATGATCGATATCTGGTTGTGGCACCATGTTCCAAGCAACTCGAACTCCGTGGATTAGCTATGGCAGACTCTGTGGCAGATGGTGTAAAGTGGATAGTCTCCTCCCCATCATATCCCACACAAGTTGGATTGGATATAAATCCGGTAAACGGGCCTCGACAAAACATTGAGCGTTTTCAGATCTACCGACACGCAACCGACACGACAACGACAACGATGCCGATGGACGCAAATTCTCATGCGAGCAGATCAAACTGTTATACACTTGCCGACAAATCGGTACCAGATCGTTGCCGGTACCGACATGCCGGTGGGAAGCAAGCTGTCCACCGATGTCGTGGAAGTGCCGTCGCATTTTTACTTCATGTAGAAAGGGTTTCCTTTCGAGTTTTGTGAATGTTGCGAAATAATGGCACGTTTTAAATACGATATTGTGACCTTAATAGAACTCAGAATCCAAACCGTGTCTTTGGGATAAGCACAATGAAAACCAGATCCTAAGAGAGAAAAGTTGGCGAGAATTTTTTGAGTTTTTAGAAGATGGGTATGTTCAACTCTCACAGGCCGAAAAGAAAAAGACAGGTATGAGCTATGTTTTTACTTATTTTATTTCTTGAGAATACATTTTTATATGATATTGAAAACACGAAAACTAAAGTTAAATTTTCATTAACTGCCATGGTAACTGACCACCGTTACTAACAAAATAATTAGCAAAACATGAACGTACTCTTTATCCAGTTTTATTACATGTTGTATCAGACAATGTTTCTATTTGGGAACCAGTGGCAATCATCAGATCTTCAGTACGATAGCCATCTCTTTTACGTACTATGTTATGCAACACAATACAGGCGTTTACAATATTTTTTGAAAACGATTTAGAAACATTAAGTGCTCTATGGAAAATCCTCCATTTGTTGGTTAATATTCCAAACGCGCATTCCACATATTGTGGAGCTCTATGTAGTCTATAGTTAAAGACTATACTTAAATTATTATTAGAAAATTCTCCTTCTTCTTCTATCGTTTGTTAGTCTTTTCGAAAATTCAGTATTTTGGAGAATGGAGGAATCACAATCCTTACCATACGCTCCAATATTTACGAATGAGAAATTGTAATCCGCATCAACGATTGCCGAAAGTAATATCGAATACAATTTCTTGTAATTATAATTCATGGATCCTGCGTGGGGAAAATTTTCTATCTTGATGTGTTTCCCATCAATTCCACCAAGACGCATTGGAAAACTTGCTTTTCGCTCAAATTGAAAGGCAACCTTCTCCCAGTCCTCTCTTGTCATTTTTTTCAAATAAATTTCTCGGAATATATCCCATATTTAAGCACATATATAATTTATATTAGTGCTTAATGTGGATATCCCAATTCTATAATTGTAGTGCAGTTCTGTAAGCGTGCACCCTGTAGCTAAATATCTGAAACAAAAGTTATTATTGGTTATTGTGTTCTTTATTATTGGTATTTTTTTTTCTTTTAGGAGAGATAATAATACACAAATGGTTCAATATCAGAGATTCGTTTTTGAGGTCTTGGCGAACTAAAAGTGGTCAAGGAGCAAAAAAAATTACATATACAGTGAGGAACTACAGTTTTTGTTAAAAATTGCACAGAGGGATGAAACGGAAATCAATTTAAGCCAAATTACGGTTACACAGGACAATGACAATAGTCAATGGGGATGGGGTTATCAACCGCAAAAAAATCTCCAGAATATGTGCAGCCATCTGCATCAACTTCTAATGCGTACAAGAGAAAGTACAATAATCAAAAACAAGTAGTAGACATAGAGGGCAAAATTTTGGAGAAACTGAATAAATTGGAGTCACAGAAATATCTCACTCCAGCAGAACCCAGGTATCAGCAAACTGATCAAGAAATATTGCTTTTATCTTTTTTGCCATATATACGAGATATGAATGAAAATGAAATGATGGATCTACAAATGGAATTTTTAACAACTATCAGAAAAAATAAACAACGTCGTGGTTCACTTCAACAAACTTACACGGCAAATTCAACAGTAGTGCCCCCTCTGCTTTCACCTACACCCAGTCAGACGAACTCCTATCAGTCACCTGCTTCATTATCTTCATATCACGAAGAGCAACAAAATATATGGGCCCCAACTCACATCCTCAAAACTGTACAGTTAACAAATACCAGCAACTGTTTGACACAACGATCGAATGAATTTTTTTTGTTCCCTAATGTTAAGGTATTGTTTTCAACAACAAATATATTTTTAATTTTTTCACGTGTATTATTAGTTGTGTGAAAATAAACTTACCTTATTGTCACTGCGAACATTTCTTCAGGTGCTGTGGCCATTCTGAATTTGGTATCTTGCTTTTTTATTTGGTCGGCTAAGATATTTATCATAAAATCAAATGTAATTTTGCTCATCCGAAAATAGTTGAAAAATTTGTTTGAATTATTACATAGCTTCTCGAATAAAGTGTAATAGGTTCTCTGCAAATACCTCACCTTTAAAATGGGATGTATCCATAACTTCCTTTGTTTCTTATTTTGCTGTTTACGTCTCAAGTACAGTAAATATAGTAAATATATTTCAGTAACCTTCACCATATTGAACTCACGGCCGGCAGCAGTAAGATGTCGGATGCTATTGTGAAGGTTTTGCCGATTTGTCGCTTTGCTGTGGCATCGTGTCGTGATCGTGTCGGTGTCGATGTCGGTAGGTCTGAAAACGGCCATTAACGCCTGCTTTTTGAAGAAAGTTCGTACGTTGTCTTGCTGAAAAAGGACACGTGGACGGCTCTCTGGATACGGCAGTAGTGAGGTTTGCAGGACATCATCAACATAACGTGTAGGAGTCATATTGTCTTAAACAAAGAGAAAGGGTGATCGGCTACCATAGGCAATAGCCTCTCAAACCATTACTCCAACAGTCCTCTCAACAGCAAATTCAATATCACGCCATTCTCCATGGCGGTGTCTTACCCTTCTACGACCATCGTGCGTTACCTAGACAGAATCGCGATTTGTCGATGAAGATGACATTATGCCATTTTGCCTCACAATGTTGACTTTCTCTGCCAAGTTCAGACGTTGACGACAGTGGTCCGCAGTCAGAGGAAGCACTAACCGTGGAGAAAAGCGCAAAGGCTCGAATGTGGCGACAGAGTATACGCCGTGTAACATGACGACCTTCTTAGGTCTAGTTGTCTGAAGCGCCTGTCTTGACGCTCTGTGCTACGCCTTCGTAGACCAGTTGGCACTCTTGTTCTTTCTTCTATCCACACACGACACACACGCATTAACATGATTGCAGTAAAATTAACACGGCGGCCAATTTCGCGATAGGACAAACCAACATCTCGATAGGCAATAATTCTACCCCCGTCAAGGTCGCTAACATGGTGATAATTTGGACGTCTTCAAACTCGAGGCATTTTGTTATGCTTCACACTAGTTAATAAAAGGGCAATAACTAAAAATATATGTACTACTCAGCTCTCAGAAACTGCTTTCTTCACAAGAATTATGAGACAACATTTTACCAAAGGTAAACAAAAACAAAGATGAAACGTTGACATGGTTGCCACAGCATGCCTTAAATAGTGTGACGATAACAAATCGTACTGTTGGCGCCATTTGCTGGGAGACTCCTACTCGCTAGAGCTTCATGGCCGGTCTCTGCTTTTATGCGGATCACGACCGCACAAGCCGCTTGGCGACAACTGTTAAGGACCGTACCAGTGACTCGCCTTCTAGATCGACGCGAAGTGACCTCGGATATTCTAGACTCCGCTTTGTGGCTCGCCAGACCTTTCTCGAAGCAGCGACTACAGAGTATAGTTGAGTAGAGCAGAGTGGAGTATAGTGCAGTCAATAGCGCGACATAAGAATCATAAATAGGGGTGTACATAAATGTTCTATCTAGTCAAGTAAAATAAATTAGTGTATTTCTTTTTGTGGAATCTAGTGTTTCAATCCACACCCAAAAGAACCCAGAAAGACGCTACAATATAGTAAATAAGTTTCCAAAAAAAAAACAAGTTGAGAAATTACTTTTTCTGGGTGTAACACTGAGTATATAATTATAAGAATAGCAGACAAATAACCCAGAGTAGACAGAAGGTAGCCTTCACATATTCAGCGTTTGCGCTGAGGTTCCAAGCTCCGTATTTCTTTTATAACGTCTTTGCGTTTCCATTTCACATCATATTTACATCCCTACAAACTACAGGACATTAAAGGAAGACCTAATTGAATAGCAGCAATAAAAACGTATAACCTCTCAGAACGCTAGGACGCTTTCATTAGAGAATATTCCTCCGTTTTTATTCCTGCATGTTGGTAATAATCGTAGAAGGAGCTTATTAAAAGAGGACATGAAATTCAGACGGGGCTTTCATATTTCATTCCATTTGCTTTGCGTCTGTGATGTAAACCAAGAAGTGAATATTCGAGTAATTACTTGGTATGTATATCAAATGAAGCTAATGTAATTTTTCCGAAAAAGTGACAAAAGACAAGCGGTAGATACCGGTCTCCATGATGTCATCTTTTCACTCAGCTGATGAGCAAATCCACGCGTAACGGACTGACAATCACACGTCATTTTTTTACATTTTCTGTCAGGTAAAGAGGTACAGCAATGATTTTATCTGCGATGAATTAGAATATTGTCCTCATCTAGCTTTGAGGAATCGCGAATTAGTTTAATTGGATTTCGTAGTCCCGATCTTACTAACCGGGATCAAAATGGACCAATGAGAAGGGATATTTCTAATAATGGATCTAATGAATATAGTCGATTTTTTCCAAATCATCTCTCTTATGGCTCAACTCCCGTTTTGTCAGGACTAACGGGCGTTAGGGTTCAACAGAAAAAATGCACCAGACTGCCGAGATACGCGTCCAACCATACTCCGGTTCAGTATCCATCACTCGAAACTCCCCCCGTCATTACGGGAAGTTTTAACGCCGCGGGTTGTTTCCAGGGAGTCAGGGAGCTGTATTTTTTTACCTCAAATTTCGATTCAGCGGTGAACAATATAATAGGAATGCCGTGGTTGAGCATCTGGCATCCGAAAATCAATTTTCAACTCTCCAATGGGTAGTTTTTGGGCGCGGGAGTGACATCTAGGGCTGGTGGGATCTTCTTGACCACAGGTGAACTCCAGACATCTAGGAATCATCTCAGATCCTGATTGAACGTCGAAAAGTGCAGAGGAATATCATGGACCTGGGTCTTTATTTTTTGTGGGGCTAAACTCCAAGGGTTTGAACGCCTTCAAGGCCACCATCTACTGTCACAGGACTTCCAAGCCTGCAGTAGACATCACATAGGTAAGAGGAGCCTGTGCCTTGATTGACCGCACGCTGTTCTTCTATTCTTTTCTAAATTTATTTACTTAACGCTCCGCTCCCCCGTGCCAAAAGTTTCAGTTTACCTCCAGTCTACTAATCCCTTCAAGCTGTTATTTTTCGCCAATTGCGGTTCGAGCGTCTCAATTGACGAACGCGTACATTCCACATGTATGTATTGGCGCTAATACGACTAATCCATCCACACGAGGTTTTACCACTTTGAGTGAGAACTTCGGTAACCCCATTGGGTGAAATACTGTCCCAATCGCACTGAATGATGATAACAATCTTGCCCTAAGATCGAATGAATATTTCACGATCAAAGAGTCGATAGGTGGGTGGTTGTTATCCCGTCCTGTCCCGACGGCGTCCCTAAGGGAAGGCAGTAGCAGGACACCGAGAATGGTGTCAAGATGACGAACGTGACAACTTAGGGTTTTTTTCCTCGTTTTGCGCTTTTAACGGAAGTGGTTACTGGAAGAGGGAATAGACAGAGGCGGGGGGAAAGGGGATAATATAGTGGGTGAGCGACAGGTAATTCATCTTCATTGTTCTGATCGATTGATGAAGCTATATTTGGTGGTAACACTAACTTAAAGTGCTTTCGGATAAAATCAGTTTGGCCTGATAATGTCAGATACGTCGTAGACAGTGCGAGGTTGGTGGTAGGGACGGTTGTACTTTATACTTATACTAGTTGTTGATATTTCTTTCCAATAGTCACTTCAATCTGTCCGTTTAGTTCCCTCTGCATTTCAGGACGCAAGATAGATTTGTCGGAAAATAGAAGTGACATATCAACGCAATTCTTGGCGATATGAAGGGGCTCGCGCATCATTAAACGCGCATCCGTTTCGGCTGCTAATAGAACACATATTGGTTCAAAACACCGAAATACTGACTAAAAATTACATGGTATTTTTGTGTCGCTGACTTCAAATCCAGGAATAGTTTGTCGCTATGAAGGCAATTGAGCCCAGCCACTCGCTTTTTCTAATCAGAGATCAAGTTAGCCACTAAGAGCGCATTTGAAGATGACTTCAAGGGCAAATTCAAAATAAATCTACCAAACAAGTCCAGATCCTTATTAACAACCACTCTGAATATAAAAAAGTTTAACTCGCGGTGTACATAGAAACAGCGATAAGGATAACTCTATTACATCAATAGTTTGACCTTCGTTATTAAAACATCTGAAACTTATCCTATATTTTTCATGCTGATAGCCTCCCGTGATTCTCTGATCGAATTAAACCACATATTTTATATACATAAAATTGATCATTATTGAACGACGTTTCGGTAACAAAGGTGACATTTTTCTAGTACAACCGACACTTCAGAAGTGTGCTTTTATTCGGCGAGACAAACATGAGGCTGAGAACTCCTTAAAGATGAAAAAATCACCCGCGAGAAGTGTCATTTATAGCTATGAAAATAGAAGTTACTTGTTAAACCTTTGAGTTGACAACTAGCTGATTAGCTTTTAGAACCCTAGGCGTGAGATTACAGGGTTTGGCTTAGTATAAAAATTGATTTGGGAATTAGAAATTCAAATTATTCATTCTTAACCTCAATGCCCTACCTTAAAACAAGTATGCCGAGGATGAAGACACAGCGTCAGAAACTCGCGATTGTGAATGGCGGCGTGTGCAGAACTGTCAAGTTTATCGAAATATGCTGAATTTTTTTTTATATGAGATCCTAAACTATCAATTTAATCCTTCATGCCGGCTATGTATGATATCAATTCAATATAACCAGGTTCATATCGACAGAGTTTCTGGTAGCAAGCAGCAACTCATATCTCTTAACGAACAAACACAATCAATTTTTTCCATTCACCACCCTCCAGTCATTTGCCGCACTCTTTCGATTTTTTGTGTAAATAACCGCCTGACAATTTTCACGTTCACACGCTGCTTTGACAATGCCGTTTCTTTCAATTTGCAGGTTCCCCTAGCTATCTCGTTAAGTTCTATCACGACTGCGACTACTCTGCATCAATTGATCACCAACTCGTCGTCGATTCGTCACAAACGGCGGCCTTGCTAATTTTGTCTCCTTTATAAGGTAAGTCAACAGGTTTTGGAGTGATTTGTTTAGATTGGCAGATCTTTCATCTATTGATATAGGCCCGATTTTACTATTGACCCTCGAGAATCTAAATTTCCGCATATGGCACAAATGTGACCAATCACATTAAAATTCAATATCATTATAAGGTTTGTGTAAGATGGAAAGATCAAATCGAGAAATACTTCATAAATCACCTGGTTTAGCTACAAAAACCTGTTTTTTTCATTTCAGCCCGGACACCAAATTTGCGGCTATGCTTAAACTACTTACACCAATCGGGAACAAGTTTCATATCTACCATATTACCAAATTAAAAACAAACTTAAATGCCTCAAAATTTGAAGAAATGGATATATACTAAATATATAATTATACTAAACCTCCCTCACGGATGCAAGGAAGTGTATCAATGTGTCTTAAAGTCCACTATAAAGTCATATTGAGATCGGATCCGTCACGTAGTAACATATTTTTTATACCGAAGCATCCGCACAGGCATAAGCCAAAATTCCAGGGCACTGAGGGTGCTATGAGGCGATTAAAGGAACTGTTAATCCGATCTTTGGCCTGCCCAAGGTTAGTTGAATTGGGAAAAGCTTCCACAAGCTGGATACCCCAGGGACAAAAGAGCTACCGTATTGACCAGTTCTTTATGTAAAAAGTTCGACACGGTTAGGATGGGAGGCCAAAGTCAGGCAGACCTGTCTTACAGGCATATCGCGTGGCGGCATCATGGAGAAGAGATCTGAGGAGCAAAGCCCGTTGGCGTAGCTGTAGAAGAGATCTAGATCACCGACGGCTCGTCGGTGCGAAATGTTGCCGAGATTGTAGGTTGGGTAATGGAGTTTGGGCGGCATCACCTCAAACATGTGAGCAGTACTGGATGCTAGTCTTATCTGGGCCTTGTACATAATGAGGAGGTCATGTGGAGAAAAGTACTTCTTATATCTAAGCAAATAGTCTAGATTATTCGCAGCAGTTGCTGCTATTGATAATATTTGTTCGTGCCAGATCAAGTCCTCGGTGATCTGGACTCCGACCAGCCGAAATGAGTGGCCCTTTGGTAGAACTCGGTCATCCATCGAAACCGGATGAGCTCTAGGGCGTTTCTTGTTAGTCAAGGTACAGTACTGTGTTTTGGAAGCTTCAAACTGTACCAGATTTTTACCTCCCCACGCAGTGATAACCTGCAGGTCTCTCGACAGAGAGAATGTCTCTACCAGTCTTCTTTTCTCCTGCTCACCGACAGAGTTCAGCCCTTCATTTATAATAGATACTAAATGTATAGGCCTGTTGAGGTAAGGGCCTAGAAAGTGTCTGATTCGTAAGATATCTGGAGGAGACTCAAAAAACTAGAATTAGCTCCGCCCGGAACAGCAGCTTTGTTGATTTAGAGCCACAAGAACACCCGTCTTACGGTCTTATGCCTGAAATGTCGAAAAGACTGATCTTATATCATTTGGTGCCGCAACAAAAAAGGTAGAAGTAATTGCTGTTATAATTTTTCTCTTCAAAAATTGATCGTTCCGGCATTTATTTTGACCTTTATAGTCTGTCTGTGAGACATCACTCCTTATCTGCATTTTCTGCAATTGTTATGGTTGTTGAACGAACAACACTAACATTCACGATAAACATCAGTTCTCTATCAGCTATTATTTTATTTAATGCCTCCCTGAAATCCTTATCCAGCATTAATGAGTGTGTTTTGGTCAATAATAATCATGTTTCCAAGATTTGCCCATAAGATCATGCTGAAACTGGAATTAAAGAGGTACTACGTCGACTTCGAAAAAAGATGTAATTAATTGGATACTTAGGTACAAGCAACACCGGAATGATATTAGATTCCAATGAAAAAACAAGCAAAAACACAGCGAGAAAGCAAATTATCAAAGTTAAGCTTGAAGACCTCTACAATGTACGTTACATTTTGTCCTTGTTATTGTGACTATGGGAAAGAATCGATTGTCAAGTTACGATCTTGAGTTTTTAGCCTACTAACTGCAAGTATAACCAAAATGAACTGGACTGTTTACTTGAATCCTGTAGACGCTGTATGCTTGAATAGCGTTGTTAATTAAAAACGTCAGCAAGACACAACGGGTGGTGTTTCAATTACGAAAAGAATACAGAAAAATTCCATTATCTTGTGCTCCTAGCTCTTTATTCCTACTAGTTATATCAATCTGTATCAGAATACAGACCTTTGTCTGGCGAATTGTAGTTTTCTAGAAATAGGTATGTATTATTATACTACATCTCATTATTCAGCAGGGTTTAAGTTGGATATTCAAAATTGTTTGTTCTTTAAATTCATTGAGTACTAAATTGTACAAATTTTTTGAATGTGAATTATTAGAATTCTACATGACTCTTCTTTGAGCCTATATAAACTTTTTTCAAGGATTTATATAGAGTGAAATCTTATCACACTGAATGAAACGTACCATCAACCAAGTCTTGAAATAACTATGTTAGAATTGATAGAAGAAGAAGAAAAACACGTGTTGTATGCGCACCTGAACAATTCATCATAATTGATAATACAGAACTTACAGACCCAACAGAAAAAAAAACAACAAGGATAGTCCTCCAGACAGGCTATTGAAAAAAATCGCAATGCTTGAAAACCCGGTTACACTACAATTACTATTTTTACGGGTTTCAAGTGTCTAGATTAAAGCTAGAAGCTTCCACTACAAGATCCCGAAGAGTATTTTATTTCGAAGCTTGTTTGTCAGACCGAAATTGGCGAACTTTTGATTTTCGCAGACTGTACATCACGACAATTTTAATCTGATTTTAATCCGTTCCGTCGGTCTCTCTGTCTGTCTGTCCACTAATCCATCGTCAGTCTGTAAATAAAGCGGCGGCTTTTGATGAAATCTGTAAGGCTACTTCTACGACAAGGACGAAAAAGCTTTGTAGTTTTTGAAAATCGGTCCAGTCAGTGAGAGGGGCAAAAACAGAGTAAGTAAAAACCTTTCAAACCTTGTTTTTGATGTTTCAGTCATCTAACCATATACAGATTTTTTTGTAGAAATTAAACTTGAAAGTTAGGTGTTGTAGTGATGCAGGACGGGTATATTTCAATTTTTTGGGTTTCGTATATTTATGCGCTTCAAGGCCCGCACGGGTATTATGTAAAATATCTATAAAACGTCTAAAAAAAAACCAATAAAATGTCATCTTGCAGACTAGGTAGTTTTTAGGGTACAAACAGTTATTCCACGTTTGCTCACTAGGATCGTTCTGAGCGTCCATCTATTGATGAATAGCTCAACTACACGCATTGTTGGTTGCATATGTTTTGTGAAGCCGAGTAGTCTATAGTTTTCATCTCTGAGAAGAATGTTGGTTGAATAGCAAGATCGCATCCGGATGATTGTGTGTATTGGTTTGCATGTGTATAAAATCAGTGATATTTGCTGTGTGGAAAAATCATTACTGCCAATGAAGTATATCTTTTAGTTGTGCCCAACGGGTTATTTATATGTTGTCCTTTTTGAAGTCAGGTTATGTTCAAAGTTATATGTTACGATTTTTACGTTTTTTGTGTTTTCAAAAACTTTGAGGAGAATTAAGGGAAATCACCACCGCGCTGTGTATAATTACTGTTAGTATGTATATGACTTGTAATTCGACAGTGTACAGTGAATATAAATATTTCTTATCTCTCTCATTTTTGAAATTCAGCAAATTTGCATATGTAATTTCCAGAATGGAGAAAAAAGTGGATGTGCAACTAATTTCTAGCCTTGAATCTCAAGTAAGTGTATTTGAGACATACGAGTATTATTAGGAGACAAATCCTCACTATCCCTATGCACCTATGCATTGCCGTTACGTCCAGTAATACTATCTCTGAAGCTAGTTCATCTTGTAGAAAAACCATTCATAATGTCACTTTTCAAGATACGTAATACCCGTATTACACATATTTCACATATCACAGATTTCCCTTAAAACTAAGAATTATAGAGAAATATTTTTAACACACACACACCTTTAGATATACCTGCGACGTCGTGGTCTGGTTAATGGGTGGCTGCCGTGGTTGACGACTGGCGAAGTTAGTCGTAGCAATGCTGCTAGTAGTTCGATATTATCGGTAGAGCAAATGAGAAGTTTCTAGATCGCAGCATTGTCAAATGGATAAGAATCATGGACTAGTTGTATAGACCTGTTTGGCTGACTTAATCCATTATTTTTTTTTTGTTTTTTCCAAGAGGAGCTAATTCGTGCTGCGGATAACCATTCATAAACTAATGGCAAAGTTGTGTGCAAAGTGCAGAGTCAACCAACTTGACGCCATTTTACTTCCCATATCTATTAGCGGGGAAGTATTGTAATCACAAAAATTTTCGAAAATGAGGGTTTATGTTTATGGATGTTATATGACATACATATCACGGAAAACCATGTCTGTGGGTCTGCCCGCTAATCTTATAACCGCCTTTAACTTGTAAAGTACCGTTCGGATTTTGGTGAAATTTTTGGGGATATCTTAATTTTTTGACGTTGATATATATATATATATATATATATATATATATGCCTCCACTCCCAGTAATTAAACTCACCTATTAGACGTATCGCACTCAACATGTCCCACTACATTTACCATTAAACCTCCTACAGTCGGGTGTCGATATGTACGACGTGGTCCCCGGGAAGGACAAGCGTCGTCATCGGTGGCCGTACGTCACAGTCGGCAATGCCTTCCGCACAGTTGTGGTGCTGTGCGCTGGGCTGTGTGCACTGTGCATGGTGAAGATCAAAATCGTCATTCACACGGTATTGGCCATCACAATGATCATGTGCGCCTGCTGCAAGTCCTCCTCAGAAAGTCCAAACATAATCGTTCACGAACTGGTGACAGAATCAACCTACTTGATGCCATTTTTTCTCACGAAACGGTCTGGTGGTCCAAACCCCGCAACATTCGCGTTCCCTTAAGAGAAAATGTGTAGCTTACAACTTTGTATTATCAAGTAAGAACATTCACTAAGGCGTCAGCTGTAAAATCCATAAAAATCTTCCACGCTAGGCTGGAGGCAAGAAATGTCGCGTGGCAAAATCTGCACCGGCGTTTTGTCGGTAATCTTTTCCTGTTAGGCGACGCTAGTTGCTTTTCCGTGGAATAGAGCTGAGGCAGAATCCCCTCTGTCGTTCTGGTATTAAGCACGTTCTGAATCGAATTCCTATCCCTGAGGACTCTCGCGTACTGAGCACACAGGCCACGCTCAAATCCCGGAAAAATCGTTGTCAGGCGACAAGGTGTAACGCCGACGGTAACGGTTGCAATTCATGGATTCCTCTGATCCTCTTAGCGATGAAAACTTTTGGTTCTAAGATACCGGTAAATCTATAGTACTCTTAAATGGACATTGTAGCTCGAAAAATGGCATCATGTAGGTTGTCTCTGCACCTCCCACACAACACCGTTATCAGATCATAAAGAATCCGGGTCAGCACAAACTAAACCCTCTGAGAAAAAAAAGTGAGACCATAAACATTATTTCTCTGCCCTAACGGTAGTGCATCTGGATACGTCCTGGTGCCTGGTTCTAAATGAGTTTCGACAGTTGAAATTGATTTCGGTTGCGCCTTGTGATGATTCACGTGATTAGCTATGATAATTTTGACACTGCCATGATAATTTGAATATAGAAGATCAATATAATCAGATGTCAAAATTATCATAGTGAATCAAGTATATCGTCACAAGGCGCCATCGACATCAATTTCAACTGTCGAAACTCATTTAGAATCAGGCCCCTGGTTAGACGTGGCAGCGAGGTCAGGAGCCTCTAAAACGTCAAAAAACGAAACCTGAGGAGTTTTTATTCTTTTTCTAAAAAACTACAAAGCTTCTGCGTCCAGACCGATGGAAATGAGTGACATGATTTTTCGTGATATAAATGCCATAGGTATAAGCTCTAAAAAACATAATATCTCATTATCGATCATTTTCGCGATTACAATACTCGCCAGTAGGCGTGAGACATAAACAGAATTTCTAAATATAAGGACGTTACAGAATGTTATAAGAAAAGTTGGATTGAAGATTCAGCACGTTAATTTTTTTTCTGTTCAACTATGATTCGGGAGAAGAAAGGTGACTTTTTAATTTTTTCAAAAATTATCAGTTAGGTCATAATGAACCTTCATATGGTTTTTGAGGGTATACTCAACTGTAAAACGCACACTCAACATAAGTCATTTAATGAAGAATCAAAATTTAGCCGTTGATGTTCTGAGATACCATAAATTACGCTTTTTTCTTGTCTTTATACATTTATGACAAGTATAAAAACAATTTCTTCTTTGAGGTCGTAGCAGGTTCTTATTGGACGTTTATTTTTGCTTTTTAGAACTATCCTCAGATTTTCTGTGCGATCATTGGTTGCTGAGATATCGTCGACAAAGGTTTCAGGCTTATACTTTCACGGAAATTATAGAAAAGAACGTTTATAAGCAAATGCTAACACATATTAACAAATACAGTTTATTACAAATATACAGTCGGGATATAGAAAAAATCATACAGTGACTGTATTAGTTGCATTAGTTGACATTCGTGATGACTACTTAAGAGCTATAGATCATTCCTGCGTAAGCACAACTGTGTTGCTGGATTGGAGGAAGGCGATCAAGCTACAAAAAGTTGCACTTTCTTGGTTTTTCTGAGAACTCGTTTGTTTGGTTTTGAGAATTACCTCTAGGATACTATTCTGATAGACGATTTATTGTTAAGGGGGTGCCGCAAAGTAGCATTTTAGGACCGATTTTATTTACTTTATACGTGTCGGACTTGGATCGGTAGGTTGAACTTTGCGCCTTACATTCTTATGACGTAGCTTTATCTATCTTACGACCCCTCTTCATAATGTTGATGATACTGAAAAACTAGCAATAGGTTTAAGCTGCGTTTGCAATTGGCTTAGAGACCCGGGTTACACATAAGCTGTAGCAAATCGGCCATAATTACCTTCCGATCTGAGTAATAGAGTATGACAGCTCTGTGTTTGGTCCTTGTTCGACTCAAGCCGATCTTCATAGGGTTCAAAAGGTACAGAACAGCTGTATTAGATATTCTGTTGAAATCTGAAGAGGAGAGCGAGTAAAACTCCATTTATTCAAGAACTGAATTGGTTGACGATGAGGGAGAGGTGGATGAGACACATTATGCATGGTTCATAGTATTAAGCAATAAGTTGACTTTGAGAAATCAACATCATGCGGCAACCCTCCGTTTCGTTGCTTACACCTTTAACAAGCCCTTCCATAGAACCACCATAATGGTTTTTCTTATGTTGCACCCTTTCTTGATAATCCGCTCCCTAAGGTTAAATCAGAAGTGAGAACATTTTTTTATTAAAAATATGTCATAATTCTTTATATTGTCTAGTTTTGAACTTGTGTAATAGTATCTCTATCAAGTGTGTCTTATTTTTTCGGTCGAGATTGAAATGTTCCCTATTTTTATTCGAATTAACACATCTGTTTACTAGTTCTTAATTTCCACATCTGATCTTTTACTCTGCTTAACGGGGCTCCTACAATCACTAATATCATCTGCTGAGGTAACGGGGGGGGGGTGGTGAAAAGGAAACGAGGTGGGCAGGTCTTAGACGGTTGTCGGCGCTACTTTAAAAGAGGAAAGGATTACTGCAGATGCGTACCGAGGTAAATTTTTATAATAACAGAGTCGGATTTCGATTAGCGATCTAGCCTGTAAATCGTTTCCTATTTTGTTACTCAGCAAATGATCATTTAGTATTGTTCTACTGTTCGTCGAAATTGTGTTGTTGAATTGTTGTGCTGTACTTTTGTTGGTTTGATTGTTCTTGAGTGCCTTTTTTATCAAGGTTGTTAATTGACAATAAAAGATCATATGCGACAATTTTAATTACGAACGCAGTGAGTTTAATTCATGATGAGGACAACAATAAAGTGGAGCACTTCAACTCTATAATCGCAAAATACATTGGGGTAAACGAATAAATTATTGCAAGAAGAGGTCATACCATGGAAAATGTGCTGCAGCTGTAGTGAGCCACAATACCGAGCAGTCTGTCTATATGGTCAAAATACATTTGCGTGCTAAGCTTAGTCCTTATCACTAAGATGGAACAACTCAAACGCAAGAATCTTGAAAAGAAACTCAGACCAAAAAAAAGCTGATATAAAAATAACTAACAATTCGGATAGCAATTCCAAAGAAAATGAATAGTTTTATGGCGAATTCAGTCAAAAACCTGACATTAACTACATTGATTTGGAGGTTGCAAAGCAAAAATTTATAGAGAAACTTAAAAAAAAGTGACGACGAGATTTTGCAGATCGAACAAGTCACCAAATCACAGGACTGTACTTTGTGGCGTCTTCAACGGAAGATAGGGTTGACAGCGTCTCGATTTGGTGAAGTTTGTATAAGAAGGCAGACAACAAGCTGTAAAGTTCTAGTAAACTCCATCATATACCCAACAGGGTTTTCTAGTAAGGCAATAAAAAAAGACAATACAAAAATCATTGCACACGGCAGTTCAATCTTGTGGTTTGTTTATGGATCGCACATATATGCATTTCTGGCAGCATCGCCTCCATCTACCTATTACAGTAGACAAGACATGTACTTAATCCAGGTATAAGCCTACCTATTTATTGCTTTGCAAAAACTACCTAACTGTTTCCTCTTCTTTTGACTGCATAAGATATTTTTATGAGCCTCGTTCAATTGTTACCATCTACCACATGACCCTTGTAAACATAATTGTGTTTTTTGACATGAATAAACGAATTTGAATTTGAGTTCTTGAATTTATTTTAGGAAAGATATAAAATTATTTGAATACATTTGTTCTTAGTCGGAACGCATCGTCACGACGCTTGGACTGGCAGGTTGAAACAGTAGATGAAGTTCGCCCAAAAACCAATTTGCACTTCACAGCTTACGTTTAATTTTTATTATTTCCAAATGAAACTTTTGCAGCGTGCTAAAGACAAAGTCCACAGGGTGCCAGCGATCCACTTTTTCGATTTTATCCACTAGGATCTTTTTGAAATATCAAGAATTTGGGCACAAATACTAAGCATTTCAACCCACCATAATTCTTGCGCAAATACAACATTTTGTAAAAAGCTCTGATAGCACCCTGTGGAAATTTCATAAAAATCCGAGCGGTAATTTCCAAGTTGATGATGAGTGATACAGTTTTTCGTGATGTAGATGTCATATGACTTAAAAAGACGTAACATCTCATTTTAGAAATTTTCCGCGATTACAATACTTCCTCGCCAATGGCGTGGGAAGTAAAACGGCTCTAAAATCGAGGAGTATCAGCGATCGCGATTATGAGTACCTATTTGCAGAACAAGTTATCTACGCGATATTATATGAAATAGGGCCACTAAATTATCTGAATACGTCCTTTCTTAGTCCGTACATTGCGCCGCAACGCTTGTGTTGGCAGCACGAAACAGTAAACAAAATTCGTCCAAAATACGATTTTTAGAGGTTTGCGCGCTTCGAAATTGACGCTTTATTGTTTGATATTTTTGGATGAAATTTTCAGTGTGCTGAAAACAAAACCCCACAGGGTGCTATAGAGCCACTTTTTCATTTTTTTCCCTAGGTTCTTTTTAAAAAAAATCGCGAAGTTGAACAGAAAAAGTGCGCAGTTCAACCCATCATAGAATTTGTGCAAAAACAAAATTTCAAAAAGTGCTCCTATAGCACCCTGGGCAATTATCTTCTCAACATACTGCATGAATTTTATTGAAAAAATATCGAAAAATGGAGTGTCAGTTTTGAAGCAGCTGAACCCTTGTAAATGGCTTGAAACTCACTGCGTCGGAGCTGCCTTAACCGTCAAAGGTAATGTATTTTGGTGTTAATATGTTTGTTTTCACATTGTTTATATTTTTTCCAAATGCATGAACTTTGTATTGTAGTTTTTGTTTGGCACAGCGTTCGGTTGACACCCGCCGGGTTGAATAAAGGATATTATTATTATTCATTTTCCCATTGATTTGCCCAGTTTATCTGTAGCCAAACCAACTTTCTGAGTGAGCAGCTCGACCTGAAATCGGTTAGAGTGCCTGAGCGTGACGCGACAGCGGCGTGTGCCGCAAAATTAGATTTGAGTCGCACCTTTATGCATCTGAAGTGCACAGCGCTGGGGTCACACGGTTTGCGACTCTCTGATCAAATTTGTGTGCTTTACATGTTTTCTCACTGCTCTCACTGCTGCTCTATTTCGCAGAGTAAAAGTCTCCATCTCGGTGTTCCATTTAAAAGCTTGTCATGGTCATTTGTTTTGGCGTTGTAAACAGGGTGATTCACAAGTCGTGACCGAAAATGAAACATCATACACAGGTCCGCATTTTAAGGGAGGTCTTCTATGTAACATTTTTTAAACCAGCGCTTCATTAAAAAGATACGGGGTGTTGAAGTTTAAAAATAAAAAACAATTTTTTTAATATTTTCAAAACTGTCAACTGGAACGAACTGCAATTTAGATTTATCTAAGTATTGTCCACATTCAGTAGTCTTTAACTAAAATTAACGTGCACGAGCGGCAGAGATACAGGGGATTAGTGGCATTATTGTTCCAAATAAAACTAGTACCGCCACTGTTTTATTCGAAACGCGCAATTTTTTGAACTTTACTTTAAATTTGCTACAAGTAATTCCTGTTGTGTTTTTTCCTTGAGTGCATTGTTTTCTCAAAAATAAAAAAAAACCAATTAGATAATCCAAGATCTATTTAAAAAAAAATGTTCAAAAAGACCACCATTATGACGGATACAAGTGCAAAATCTTTTTTATAATAAAAAACGTATTTTCGATTTTTTTTGAGGCTTGAATTTGATGAAACGCATTATCAATTATTTCTTGTAACTGATCAACAGTATTAATTTGTTCAGCATACACTAGTTGTTTAAAAGCGCCACACAAAAAAAAATTCATCTGACCATAAAACCAAATCAATAAAATCTGCATTTTGGTTATGCACTTCGTCGCCGGGTTGCATACATTGCACATTTTGCCAATGGTAGGGATGTAAAACTTCCCGATTTAAAATTCTCCTCGCAAGACTTTGGGAACATGTAACTGAGCTGCAATCCGCCTAGTACTTGTACTAGGATCATCTAACCCTAAATTAGTCACTTCAAGAAATGAACGCGTAAAAACCTTTGGGGTAGGTAGCTGTTAGGAAATCTACGTTGATACTCCCGAGAAGCCGCTAAACCATGTCCATTACAGAACCACAAAAATGATATCGGCGTACTCATCATTGCTAAATTCCATTTCACAAGACTCAAAAATGGAAAAAAGAAACGTTAACTTGACGTGTACAAAAAAAAAAATGGTAGTAGTAACGATCACAACCGTGTAAAACATAACTTTGACAGACTATCTCCCAAGAAACGCCAAGTTGCTATCAAGACCTCCTATTTTATTTTCATGAATGATTTAATTTGTTTTATTTTTATTTTTATGAAAACAGTGCACTATAGGGAAAAAAAGAGAAATTGTTTGTAGCAAATTGAAGGTAGAATCTGAAAAATTACGCGTTTCAAAAAAAAAAAAATATTGACGTACTATTTTTATTTGGAAAAATAATGTCATTAATCCCCTGTATCTCTGCCACTGATACACGTTAATTTTAAGTAAAGACTTTTGAATGTGGACAGCTCTTAGGTGAATCCACATACGAAATTTTAGTCCATTCCAGTTGACGATTTTGAACATATTAAGAGAAAATGTTTTTTATTTTTAAACTTCAACACCCCGTATCTTTTTAATGAAGCCCTCGAGGAAAACATGTTGCATAAAAGACCTCCCTCAAAATGCGATCTTGTGTATGATGTTTCACTTTTGGTCAAGACTTGAGAATCACCCTGTATAGACATGCGAGGTTTGCGCACTGACAAAACAGCTGAATCTGTCTTTTCTTGCCGAAGTCTTGCATGAAAATAAATCAATTGGATTTTTCATGCAAATTTATCTGTAATTCTGGTGGAATAGTCAGTAACTTAAAAAATTTACCTATGTATGCATATGTCCTTAGACCGGTCCCGTGGTTGTATTAAATTCTTTACAGATATAAATATTGATTGCGCTTTGATGCTGAATGATCGGAGATTGAAACTCGTTTTTGGATATTAAGGCCCTTATCGTCAATCGTCCCTAAAGTATATTCAGATAAGAGATAGACCGGACATAAACAAGACCACGTGATCATCGAACGCTGTAACATTCGGCAGGGACGTATTAAGAGTCACGCAGTACATATTTTAGATAGTAGATGCTGCTTTGCGTAACTTTGTAGTAAATTAGCACAATTCGATGTGTATACGATTGGTGATGGATATAGGATCATGTGGGGGTGGGGTAAGAAATATATAATGATGTAAATATACATAAGGGTTTCAAAATTTTCGCTTCGATTTCCAGCTTCGGATGCCGCCTGATGTTTGGTGAAATACAGTCGAATATAATCTCAAAATGGCGTTTAAATTAGCCTAAATTAAAAATAATCGTATATCTCTTAAAATTGCTTTTAGAGTATTGATTAGTATATTTTTTGATTTCTAGGTAAATATGTAACCAAATTAAAACGTTCAAAACGTAAAAAAATGTGCATGGTTGAACATTGTCAGAAAGTAGATTCTTGAATAGGGTTTGCCAAAATGGGTTCAAAAATGTCAATAATTAATTAAAAAATACAGTAGCTTTATAATTACTTATAACTTACCGAATTTGTTGAACGACATCTTTTATTGGAAAGATGAGCTTGATGAGCTTTCATCATCGCTACTGCCTGAAGCACCAACGTCAATAATGAATGGCTCGACTTGCTCCTCTAAAATATTGTCCAGTTCCCACATTCTCTTTTCAACTTTGTCTTTCACGTGCTTAATACAGTTTTCCCATTTTTGCGCTGTTAATAATTCTAGTGCTTCTTTGAAAAGTCCTTTGAGGTCACAAAATTTAAAAGTTGTATTGTGCTTAGCTATATAATTTTTAACCTCTGCCCATATGAGCTCAATGGGATTGAGCTCGCAATGGTATGGAGGTAAACGAGGCACAGTTTTATTTTGACTTGCTGCCATTTCGTCAATGGCGCATTTTTGATATTCCGCCTTGTGATCCTTGACAATTCTTAATAATTGTACTTTCAGCATTGCTTCTTCAAAGTTGATATTTTTCGAGCGGAGCCAATTTTGAACATCAACTTTCCTTGAAGCCGTTGTTGGGACCTTCTCCATTCTTCGAGAATGATAAGGCGCATTATCCAACACAATTATTGCGTTTTCCTCTAAGTTCGGTAAAATTTTTGAAAACCACTGTTCAAACGATTCGCCATTCATTTCCTCGTGGTAATCTCCAGTTTAGACTCAAAGCACCACAGACCGTCAACAACAAATCCATCCTCACTGCCAATATGGCAGATAATGAGCCTTTTCCCTTTACCTGGAAATCGAAGTACTAACTGGTGTAGATTTATTTCAATAAGCGAACCTTTTTCAAATATTTTCATCACATTCAGCGAAAAAAAAAAAGACATGAGTATCAGATTGCTATAATTGGGATTATTTAGTCATATTGAAAGAAAGAATATTGAACGTCGTATGATTACTCAGCGCTTCACAATTTAATTTAAAGTTATAAACCTTTAAAACATGAATGATCAGGAACCTGAAATAGGCGCAAATATTAATATTAACAAATTATAACTTTATAAAGCTTAAAGTGTGAATTAAAATGATTAGAAATATTAGGAACGGTACACAATATAAAACTATGTCACTTTTTTTAAGTTTATAATATTCGACATATTTTAAGATTATATTAAAAAATTATTGAAATATCGGAAACACATAAAAACATGGCTTAAAAAAGTTCTAACAAATGAAAATGACAATAAAACATCCACGCATTTTATCGAACGTTATAAAAGTTTTGTTACTTGTAATATGTTTTATCTGCCCCCTGGAATTAATGTTTAGAACCTTGTTCCCAAGGTTTGAAAAACATCCGAATGTTGTCTATTACTCGTATTTACCTGCTGGATTTTTTAATCCGGTGGACAGTCCATCTAGAAAGGCCCTCCTGGATGAAGTTACAGAATCATCAACCCATACTTTACTTGTAGTGTGTCCTGCATTTACCCACGTTTCATCAAGGTAATAAATCTTCCTGTTTTGATTTCTATATTTCCCAATTTTTGTTAAATAATCCCTCCTCCATAGCACAATTTCTTCTCTATCCAGTAGTAAACTATTATGACCCCGTTTTTTCCATTTGAAATTTAAATGCTTCAGTAACGCATGGAAAGTTGATCGTTTGAAATTTGGCAACGTTGTATCTCCATTTACCTCCTGCAGTACTTCTATAGTATGTATTTCATTCCTAAAGAAGAATTCATGCACTTTCCTCCTAATCGCATGCTTATCAGCTTCATCCAATGATTTAACAATACTTTTGCGATGTTTACTGGTCATTGGCTCAGAAAAGGTGTGATTTTTTTTGTATTGTCTTAACACATTAAACACTGATGCGCGACACACCTCAACTTTGTGAGAAACCTTCACAACAATTTCTTTGATGGTTGATGCCTCGTTCTCCTCGCGCTCGATCTTATATATATTCAAAATGACCTCTTTCATTTCTGCACTCAGGTGTCTTTTTTTAGAGCGTTTCCTAGGTGGACTACAGGAGTTTACAACTTCATCGGCAGTATCTGTACTACTGGGCATTTTGCGCAAGCAGTTGATAACAATAACAATCAATAACAAGGTATAACAATAACAACGACAAACTCAACAACTTAATAAGATAACAAACGAAAACGTCCAAAGAAATATCAAATTGCAATGATGCACACGACATACGTAACACGTCTGAACCTGAGTGTGACTCTGCCTTGATACGACTGCTTTGCCGCTCGGCATAGGCATTTAATTGCGAATTGACCAATGAGGGCTCCTGTTTTACGTCGAGACGGCGGCGTTAGCGTGAAAATCACCCGAACCTTTTGTTTACATCCGGTCTGTCTCTTATCTGAATATACTGTACAATTGTAGGGCGCGTTTATGGCCTCCTCGATTGTCATAATACTTTCTCTCCTTCAAAAATTTCTAGATTACATTTGTCCCGTGTCAGCGTCAGCGCTCTCCTATTGTGCAGATATGTTTTCTTGTTAAATTGTAGGAAATTTCAGGCTGATAAAACATGATATAACTCAAAAGCAAGCACAATTTGATGCAAATAGATGTTTGTGACATAACCTCAAAATAGAGCGCTGACACGGAGAAGTAGAAAACTATGACAATCAAGGAGGCCATAAAGACGCCCCACAATTGTAGGGACGACTGACGATACGGGCCTAAGTCTTGCAACTGCAGGTGATTGTACACAATTGTCCTACAGACAAAACAATGCCGTTTTGCAACTGCAATACTTGCATGCAATTGTTTTGCACAATGTAAAACGGTTTGTTACAGATGCTTATTTGATGAATGTTGCTGACAGTGAGTGCTCTAAGGTTAATAAAAGATTAAGATAATATCGCAAACTATTTTGTTGTTATGTGCTTTTTGATCCATAAGATGTAACAAAATTTCTAATAGAA
Source organism: Acanthoscelides obtectus (assembly GCA_963669975.1). Taxonomy (NCBI): domain Eukaryota; kingdom Metazoa; phylum Arthropoda; class Insecta; order Coleoptera; family Chrysomelidae; genus Acanthoscelides; species Acanthoscelides obtectus. The sequence goes on along the minus strand of CAVLJG010000008.1, from coordinate 59,334,929 downwards.
ATTGATCCTGTTCAGTAGAGAGCTTCAATAAAGGATCTGTGAAGAATATGAAATGTGGAACCCATTCAAATCCTTTTTTTTATAATCCGTAGCAGCCGCGCAGGCATAAATACCAGGGTACCGCGGCTGCTATGAGACGTTTAAAAAGAACTTTTTTAATCCGATTTTTGAACTGCCTCAGGTTAGTACAACTGGGGAACGTCTCCTCGAGTAGATTGTTCCACAGTTTCGATAGCCTAGGGTTAAAGGAGCGGTCGTGTCGGCCAGTTCTGGATCTATGAAGTTCGACACGGCTAGGATGGGAAGCCGAAGACAGGTGGATCTGTCTGACAGGCGAGGGAACCTGTGAGTAGCAAAGCTCGTTGGCGTAACGGTAGAAGAGAGCTATATCACCGACAGCACGTCAGTGGGTAAGGGTCCCGAGACTGTCAGTCAGAGAAAGGTCATCGATCAGTCGGATAGCATCGAGCATGGATAATCTAGTTGGGGGGCGTATTGGCAGCATCCCAAACATGTGAGCAGCTGCCGCTATTGACGGGATGTGTTCAACACATTGTGACGACTGTTAGAGGATACCCAGTTTCTTCAAGTTAGAAGCTGGTATCAAGATTTGAAATTATTAAAAAAGGTGAAAAGTGCAAGATATGGTGCTCCAAGGCAGGCATATTTCCTATAAATTTGCCATTGATGTTGGAATCTTGGACGAAAACAGTAATAGATACTTAAATACCAATAGAGATATGAAACTAAAATAAGTAACGACTTCAGTATGTTGCACACCAAGTCTCGTTACCTTTTCTTTATTTTGTGATTACAGCCGGATTAATGTTTTCGATTTTTTGTGTATTGTGCATCTATAAAATTCATTATTATACTAAGTGACATATAAATCCGAACACCCGGTTTAAATGGTTTTATTTTAATAAAAGTTGGTGAATCTATTTATCGTACTGTAAATAACAAGTGAAAAAATTTTCAGCGTTATCAGTTGGACATTCCGGTTTTTATACTGCTTTTTTTTAATTCACTAACGCTCTAAAAATGAATATTTCAGCCGCAGTAAAGAATCAACGTTGGCGGATTTTGGTTCTTGACATCCTTTACGATCGTTTACGATGCCTAGAGTACGGAGACCTGTACGATTTCGTCAACTTAGTGAGTTTGATAGGGGCCGTATAGCGGGACTTCGGGAAGCTGGACTTTCTTTTCGGGCAATTGCAGTTAGAGTGCAAAGAAGTGTAGACACTGTGGTTAGGTGTTGTCAGGCATGGCTTCGAGAATTCCGTACGCAAAGAGCAAGGGGCACTGGATGCCGCCGTAGAACAACAGACCGTGAAGATCGCCGCCTAAGATTATTGGCCGTTTCTCCACTACCAGGTCCATTGCAAATGAATGGTTTGCAGAACACGGAAGACCTATTGGCATGCGAAGTGTTTACCGACGAATGAGAAGTTTTGGCTTGTTTTCATACCGGCCACACTGGGTCCTCCCTTTAACTCGAGAACACCGACGTAATCGCATTGAGTGGTGCAGACAACGGTCACTCTGGGATCAGGAATGGAACAGTATTGTCTTTAGTGACGAGTCTCGATTTTGTTTAGGCATGCACGATGGTCGTGCCAGGGTTAGAAGGCGACGTGGTGAAAGGAGGAATCCACAGTTTTTTGTTGAAAGACATTTTCATCACACTGGTGGAGCTATGGTTTGGGCTGCTATAGCTTATGGTTCCAGGTCACCTTTAATCTTCATCAGAGGTAACATGAATGCGCAGCGTTATATCCACGAAGTTCTAGAACCCCATCTTTTACCCTATCTTGACACCCTGGCAGATCCAACTTTCCAACAAGTTAATGCCCGACCACATGTTGCAAGAGTCACAATAGGCTTCTTTCAACATAATGATGTCACATTGTTACCATGGCCACCAAGGTCTCCCGACTTATCCCCAATTGAGCACGTGTGGGATATGATGGGTAGGAGATTGCTCAATTTGCAACGTCCTCCTCAGACTCTAGAAGCACAATGCGTAGCACATCAGGATGCATCCACACATTATTAAAGGTCAAAGGGCTTTAAAGCAGTGCAATCATTTTGAAATTTTTATCATTTACTTATTATGCTTCATTAAGTACTTATACAAAATTTTATTAAAATAAAACCATTTAAACTGGGTGTTCGGATTTATATGTCACTTAGTATATTTGAAAAAAACTCAATTCGATATAACTTATCTGAGACTCCCGGTATACAAAAAAATATTATATGAAAAGCTTAATAACAGACACTATAACTTTTATATACAACGTTATCTTCTTTATTGAAAAACAAATTGGCAGGCCTGGGTGTAGATGGCGGAGGTGCTTAGCGCGCCCGCCAAATCCGTCAATAACAGGATTTCTCTTTTCATATATTTTCGTTGTCTTAATTGCATTCGCCTATGACTTGAGGAAGATAATTACCGAAGTACTTACTCTGGACTGTTCGAATGTGAATTCTGTTGCAATGCAATGCTTTGAGAAACTACCTATACATATATCAATAGAGTCAGAGGCAAAAAGGAGCCAGACTGCGACAACAGTGCAAAAGAGTAGAAAAGCACGCTAGTTCGATATCTCCATTAGTGCAAGTTTATTTATTCCCTGTCGTCGGGCATCACACACAGTAAACTCCATCCGACAACGATAGAGTCGATTTGTCCGGCGTTTATCTCCTTTCTGGCCATCCACATCCAGCAGAGAGTTTGTTTGATCAAATAAATGAACATCGATGGATACCGTACAGCCAATCCCATAGCCGGACTCAAGATTTTATGATTAAGGAAGGCTGATAGCTGCAATTTCTGATGAAGATGAAATGATGAAAGCGATGAGAGGTTCGGAATGTGTAAATTCGAAGCTACTGATTTCGAGTGGGAGTATGTAATTTTTAGCTAGTTTTATCCGAAAGTATGTGACCACCCGTGACAAGTCAAATCTTTGTTGATCAGTCAATCCAGCTAATAAAGACGTCCTTCCAATTATAGCAGAAATAATCGAATCTACATAATAATCTCTGTGGCATGGATTATTTATTTAAATCCAATATAGTATCGTATGAAGCTGAGCTTAGCAAAAAATAAAATGGAAGAGCATTTTGAAGAACTGAGATTGACCTTAGAGTACAATAAAAAGTGAACACTACACCGACAACTAGGTGCAGATACTTGCTGAGGTACGTGTCCTTGAACGCTTAACGCCTTGTTCAGTCAAAATCGTTTCAATTTTTCCTTGACTTTATTTGTAGTGGGATAATTCCAAAAATGTACTTTATGTTATACATGGACATTGCGAAACCTTGGTTATTTCAGGAAGATATAATTTCCTAGGTATGCTCTGGAATTAAGAGATATTCATTTCTTGCGTATACCAGTCCTCAAATTAAACCTAATAACAGAGTTTGGAAGACTAAGAAGCAGAGAAATAAACCGAGCAGTGAACAATGTACAGAGAAGAGTCAGACCTTGGTTACAAAATAACGGACAAGACTTAGAACATCTACTGCTCATGATATTATTGTTATTACCATCATCAAATTTTCATTTCGTGTTCCGGTTTCACCATAACATTTTATTTCTTTATAATTTTCGTTCCAATAACAAATTCATGGCAAAATAATGGAATGTATTAATGAATTTAGGACTGAAAACTCCATTTTAATGTACAAAATTCCAATGTAGCGTCCATATGAAAAAACAAAGTTGGTGATGGAAGTCGAAAGAAGTAAATCTTGTAGAGGAGGAGAAACAGTGAAAATGACCACATGTAACTTACATTAAAATCCCGTCTCATGTAAAGTAAGGAAAAATAAACATGAGTTTGCGATAAAGCTGGATTACGAAACAAATGATAATTTCGAGGCCAATCTAGAGGATTCTGCTTTTTTGAATAACTAAGATCTAGCAATGTCAATGTACGACATATTATACATTTTTGGAATCAGCATTAAACTATATTCCACTGTGTAAAAATCCGATAAGGCGCCCATAAGAAAAAAAAGTTGATGCTGGAGGGCATAAGACGAAAGGTGATATTAAAATCCTCATTATGCCATCTTGTAAAGGCAGTTGACAACATTAATGGACAGTTTATTTTAAATTCCCGCTACAAAGTCAAGAAAAAAATTAAAACGACCTTGAAAAAATTCGGTTTTTACGTCTCTCTCCGTAAGTACTTTGAATTTCGAAACTTTTAGACAGAATTTTGTTAGTTACCGAAATACGCAACTTTTCCCCCATTTAAACGACTTTGTATCTCTTACTATTTTCTAGATCCCAATGGTGAGGGTCGAATTTGAAACACCCGAAATGTTTTTGGTGTCACCACTTACACACAATATATATATGGGCTTATAACAACCACTCATAGCTAGCCCCGCCTGTACGACGATGTTTAAAAGAGGGAGGACAACAGCAAAAGAGGAGAGGGTGCGGTGGAGGGGGATTGTTCTGTCACCGGCAGATTTTCGTTCCCGTTGGTTCGTTCATCGGTTCTGTTATCAGAGTGTAATTGAAATACATTTTCGTTTCCTGCCTCTATCCTCCATCATCTCCGCTCAAAACGGTGGTCTATCGTTCGTTTCATTGGAAATAGGTTTGATTAACTTTATATCGTCGGTGAATACCACCCGCCTACTAGCCAATATACAATCCGCAAATGAAGTGTTTGTTCAACACACTACAGTATTAACTTAGAAGCCCATTACAAATCTGGGTTATAGCTTGACCACGTTTGAGTAGACTATACGGCAATACAGTTTCTTAAACAATGGACAAGAAGGGGTCTCCAGGACCGGAACACGAATTTCATCAAAAAACTTCCTAAGAGTAGTTTTTGGCCACATAACTCATGTCTCAATAGCATTTCGTCAAATGAGCTTTGGTTCCTGAGAAATTGTTTAGTGAAGATGTCAGTGTGTATTAAATATCACGTCCCCCCTATGTACGAATGTGCTCTGCGTGTCGTGGAACTGTATAGTTTTTATATATTTCTTTTTCACTCATAATACTACATAATTTGTTATGTAGGTTATAGAAACAATTCACTGGTAGTTTTGAAATTATCAAGTTGTACTTCCTTATGCAAATTTTGGATGGTAATCATTACAAAAACGTTTAAAACAAAGTGAGATACTATGGATAGAGCAAGTTCTTATCGTGGACATTTTTGTCTTAAAAGAGCTAGAAGCAAACAAATCTCCTTACATTTAAACATATCTTGAAATTTTGGTTAATTCTGTGAGAACACAGAAGCACTTAAATGATGCTGAACTACAGAATGTAATGACAACAGATTAACAAAATTTAGGCTTCTGCCTACGCGGCTGCTTCGGTATAAAAAAAGAGTAAGGAGCAGACGTGATGAAAGACAATATTCCATCGAGCGGCATATCCATCGCACTGAGGGTGTTACGGTATGGGGTTCCAATGCTTTCGGCAGCAGGTCACGATTAGTGTTCATTCGAGGTAGCATGACCACTTCCCTTTTTGGAAACATTGCAAGATTCACTTTTTCGGCAAGACAATGGACGACCTCATGACGTACGTGTTAGTTTAGACTTTTCAAAAGCGTCCGGAATAAATCTGCTTCAGTGGCTTCGTCGATCTCCAGACCTCTTCCCCATAGAATATGTATGGAACATGACGAGAAGAGGGTTACAAAATTCACCACACCCTCCACAAACATTGGAGGCTCTGGGATACAATACACCAAGAAGACATCAATGCCCTAATCCAATCAATGCCGCGACGAGTTAATGAATCAGTAGCGAACAGAGCAGCTTCAACACACTATTAGGTGGGATATCTCAGCTATTTTGTGAAATTTCGAGTTAAAATTTTAATCACTTACAGGTCTACTAATAACTAGAAATTTGCATGCTCAAAATTACAGCACTTCTAGTCGGTGTTGCATTTTCTATGTCATTTAGTATAGTATCGTCATTTTCGACAAGAGAGATGGAGAAACAACTATAACTGTATTGCGGTTCTTGAAAAATAGGTGGGATCAAAAGTATGATTCATGCTTGAGGAAATGAGGATACACATTTATTATGAGGCCAAAAGCTAATAACATCACTTTTCGCTTTTATTAAATCACGTTCTGTATTCCATCATCAATCAAGTGTTACTATCTTTTCGATACAATGTACGTATGATGAATACAATCCGAAGTTGTATAAACATATATAAGTTAACAAATTGAAATTCCAAAAAATTAAATCGTTTCTAAGAAGTCATGAAGTATGGTTTCTGGCAACAGCGATCTGTGAGGGACCTCCTAGCTTAAGTCACGCAACTGTGGAGTAAACTCATCCAGTCTTATGATAGGACCCATGTTGTTGCTCTTGATATCTCGAAAGCGGTAGTTCCGATGTGGTATGTTGCCCTCCTATAGCCTCCCAGAGAAGCTTTGCAGATGGGTGGCTGACTTCCTCTCTGACCGCAAGATGTTCGTCGTAATTGATGGGTTCTCCTCTTCATCCCACAGTGCCAACGCGAGTGCTATCCAGAGATCAGTTTTGACTCTGACATTGTTCCTCTTACATATTAACGATCTTCTTTCTTGTATGATCAACTCGCTCATACGGTTTCGATGCATGGCCGAGTTCTACCATAGAGCCATAAATTTTGGCTAGTCAGAGTCCAGAATATATATGTTTAAAATTCTTCTTTATTATGCGACGTTTTGCTCCCAACGGTTACAGGAACACATGTGGTTTGATTGGACCAGACAAACATGGTAAATTATCAACATGAAAACCACAGCATAAGTTTCAGACATTATATGTACATTGAAGTATAGATATCTATTTTCATTATCCGCTCTACCAAGCATACTGTATTTCAGTTCACAGTTCCGCCTATGCATCGATACTGAAAACTCCCTTAGGCATAATTATGAACAAAATCGATCACAAGTTTTATTAAGTTGCGGGTAACCGAACTCCCATCCCTTGAGAAAAGCCATGGTCGGAAGTGTTTTCTTTCTCTCCTTTTTGTCATTTTTCCTCCTCGTAGGAAGTTTCACAGGTATATTATGCCTCTGTAAATGGGAAATATATTATTTAAAAGGATTAGAGATATCGTCTTTCGATCAGCTTGCTCAAGTGTTACAGATATATAATATATACTCGTACATATGTGCTTTAGATGCTGTCTATTATATCTGCAATACTGACTCTGGATTAGTCAGTCAATCTATACACATATTCAATACTAATGAGGATAAAGAGCAAGGCGATTTCGATTTAGCCCTTTCCATTCTCACCATTCCTTATCTGTTTCACAAGTCCTTAAAAGAATGGCGTCATGTAGTTCGAATCTGCACTTCCTACGCAACGTTGTCATTAGTTCATAAAGGATTAGATCGAATCAGATAGGTGGCGTCCCCCATTTTCCATACACTGAATAAACCGGTTTCTGGCGGTTGTTATTCTTCTTGCAGGCGTTATATTGGCAGTTTGTTCCTGCACGTTGGCCGTGAAATCCTGTAGTGACCCTGGACGGTTCACATTAGCATGGAATTTCAAAAAAACCGCATAGAAAAAATCACAAGGGAAAAAATCGGGAGAGCGGGCCGACCACTCTAAATCACTCCTAATTGAGATGGGAAGTGTGCTTTCAAAACAGCCATCGATGCTCTTGAAGCATGTACTGTTGAACTGTCTTGTAGGAAACAAGAGTCCCCAAGATACAGCTCATCCAGCCGTGGAAAAATCCTGTAACATATTTACATACCGGCCCTAATTCACTGCCACTGATACTTCATTGTCAAAGAATCAGGAACCAATAATTCTAGCTGAGAAAATTGCACGCAATACTGTGGCTTTGCAAAAGGCCTTTGATGCTATTCTTGAGTCAACCCAGTGGCTCATCTTTTGTTTGTTGACGGATCCAAACAAATGAAAATGAGCTGCATCACATGTTTTATAGATGGAAATGGAGACCATCATCAAAAATTCCCCTCACTCCATGCGCAGAACGCCGTGGTGATCATAACAAATGCGCGTTAGGTTGCGATCACAGAACAACCGGTCAAAAAGTAGGCCTCAACGGCAAAATCACGCTCCTTACTACTCCGACGCATGAAGACGACTGAACTACGTTGGGACAAAACTTGATGATTTACTGGAAAATCTATGATGAGTGAAATATATCTAATAGGTGCGTAGAATTACTGCGGCTGGAGGCGCATAAGTATAACAACGTGAAGATTCCCTCCCCTACAAGTCCCCAATATTTTACCCCTAAAATTGTCTCCAAAAATGATGAGGATGCTCTGGAAAACAAGACTTGAACGATTTTTATCGCTTTTCACCCCTTTTTTGCCCCCAGCTCCGCCGACACTAGATCGATTTACAGAAACTAGATTATTCGTCCTCAGTACAGTAGTAACCGTGTGTGAAAATTTCACCAAAATCCGACAGGTATTTTTCAAGTTATAGAGGGGTCAAGGATTCGGAGACAGACAGACAAACCGACAAAAATGAATGACTAGTGTTTTTGTGATGCACATGTCATATAATGTCAACAAAATATATAATAGCTCATTTTCGAAATTCATCGCGATTACAATACTTCTTCGCCAGTGGTGTAGGAAGTAAAATTCAGAGCGGTAAACCTGCTTTTCAAAAAGGCAGTTCCGCTTATTTGTTGAACAGGTGGAGTTAACATGCTGAAATTCCAGGTTAAATCAAAATTCAAGATCGCAGTTGTGCACCATCCTACCGGATTATTGAAATGAAATTGGGGTCATGTGACCTCTTTTGAAGCTTCTTATGATTATAGTCTTAGAGTGTATAAATGGGAATCGCTTGTCAATATATCAATCTTTTTCTTTTATAAATCTAATGCTACACATTTTATTACATAGATATCCGTACAGAACTTTCCAAAAGAAGAAAGGTCAAGGTAGTTTTGATGGTTGGTTGTTGAAGTATAAGCGATAGACACTAAACTTTGAATTCTGTCGGCTTGCCATTCTGAAAGTGAGTCTGTCTTTTAAGTTCATAAAGTACTTATGTGGAGCATCATAACTAGGTATCACCTGATTTTCCGTTCCATTTTAAAAGGGACGTCAGTCATCCCTATGTATTCAAAAGCATGGGAACTGTTTTCATTTTTTATGTTGCAGTCTCTCATATTACGCGTATTCTACAGCGCACATGGCTATGTTTGCGAATAAATACAGCATACGGCTGTGTTGTATGTATTTTTTGAACCGTTTCCAGTGCATATTTTACCTGCGACAAGCTGGTTATTAGTTTTTAAAAGCTCTCACCGCAGGCCAGACAAATGCAGTCGAAAAATCCATCGTTTTGTTTGTGGTCGTGCAAGTGTTAAATAGAAATGGAGTTGTTAGGGGCTGCAGACTATATTCATTCGACCGATCACAATTAGTTTGTACTTTTCTGAAGCTTATGCATTTGATATAAGTGTTAGTCGATTTTGGAATAATGTGGGTATCGGATTGAGACTGATCTAGGTTGGCTAACCTAAAAACTCGGCAGATATACGTATTTAGTCCATTCTGTCAGGTTTCAAGAATCGCCTTTTCGCTGATTTTTGATGATTTGATCAGGAAAGGAATACTTGGCTAACACAATAACTTATTTCTGTATGTTTGTTTTACGTTCTTTTCGGTTCCGTTGATTTATTTTCCTGAAAATCACCAAAAATATGAAAAACCGCATTTTCATAGATTTTCTAGAAAATAACAAGGAATAAGAAATGCCAAAAATAGCTAGGCAGTGTAAACAGGCCATTAGTTCCGAGGAATTATACTATAAGTTTATAAGTTAACTGTTAGACCCTAGGCAACTAATTTTCTACAAAATTTTAATTTATCAGTTTCAACATAGAAATTATCTTATTCTGTTAGATTACTTACATATATCAAACGAGAAACAGAATCAACAACATTAACACCTTCAAACAGGTCAACGATGTCATTCTTATCTTTCCAGTAGGCTATGCAACATATTACCGAACTATTTGAGGGATATTTTAAATAAGACTAAATTTAAAATTGATACAAAAAAATTGATATTTGAGAAAAGGTGACATGAAATCGCAAGAATGATACATAATATGAAACAAAATTAAACTAAATGTAGTAATTCAAAATCCACCTGTTCATATACATGTGTATGTATGTGTGAACCATATATATACAGGGTGTTAATAAAGTATGTAGACAATCTTTTACCATCGAATACGTTCCATTCTTTTATAATCTTTTAGAACAATATCATTTCTTTTAGTGCTAATATACTCTAGCTTGGAAACAAAGCCGTTGCGGACCCATGTTCATATGGAAATTTCGTCTTCAAATTGACCAAGGATTTGAAGGTTAAAGATTGTCTACATACTTTATTAACACCCTGTATATTGAGAAACTACACTTATCGCCGTCACTGTTAAGTCCTGACAAGTTTTATTTTTGTTCTCCAACATTTGTTTAAGGGCGATGTAACAACATTCTTCGTGTCAGAAGCTCGAGCACTACTTGACCTGGCCCTGTGGCATCCGTACTTATCTAGGACAGAATGTATATGAATTACTTGAGAAACTACACCCATCGGTGTTACTCCTAAACCCTCACAAACTACAACATGTCTTTTGTCCAGTGATATTGCTTAAGGGCGATAAAACAAGCTTCTTAATGTGAAAAGTCTCTTGACCCTCCCTTGTAGCATCCATACTTGTCTGGGGGAAATAATGTATATGAATTACTTAACAAACTACACCCATCGGTATCACCTTTAAATCCCGACAAGTTACAGCATTTCTGTTCTCCAGGTTTTAGGAGCGATAAAACGACATTCTTGGTTTGAAAAGCTCGAGCACCTCTTGGTGCGCCCCTGGAGCGCCACTTCTTATCTTGGACACAATGTATATGAAGTACTCGAGAAACTACACCCATCGGTGTCACTCCTAAATCCTCACAACCTGCGCCATTTCCGTATTCCACCATTTATTCAAAGGCGATAAAGCCCTATTTGACGTTACGATCGTAAAACATTTACTTCGTCTATTTCCCTGGCAAGGCGCGAGAGAGAAGCTAGAAGTCGCGAATTTAGCATTTTATATCACGTCAACGTGCTGCCTAAGACCCCTCATTCCCAACATTTCTTGCTAGGCTATTAATTCTATCTCGATGTATAATTGCACTAGAGAGATTATGCTGAAATAGGAATGGTTGTACATGAGCGACGGCTTTCTCAATGCCGTAGTCATGAGGAGTTTCATAGCAAAGCTTTTGCGATGGGTGGTAATAATAAAAAATTATCCGAGATGAATTGAGATAGCAACGCGTCATCTCGCCCAGATCGAAAATAGAACTGTAACTGGCAGTTCTCTGTTCCAACAAACTCGGAACTGATTCCGAACCACTGTCAACTGGTCCTACCAGGTCTGGTTCTTAGAGAGAATTAAACAATTGAATTTGTTGGCGCATGTGTGTTTACAGAATAAATGGCATCGATCATAGCTGGAAAGCTGGATTTTGTGGAAACCATTTTGTGCCTCTTATAACTTTTCAGTTTTCTCATATGTCAAACCTAAATCTTAATCTCATATTGTGCAGTTCGTTACACACGTATACAAAAAATGGGTAACGATGAAGATATTGAGCTGATTATGAGAGTTCCAAGAACCAGAAATAAAGATTATATAGTCAAATGTTGATAATTTCAATGAATTTATTTCAATCATGTTGTTAGTAATAATAATCTTATATTACTTTCAACCTTTTCCAAATAATGGAGTTGTTAGCAAGTACAAAATGAATCTGTAGCGTACAAAAAAAACCTACGCCTGCCTGGCGTTGACGGATCCGTGGGAATTATGTCTTATTTGCCGAAATGGGAAATCGTCAAATATTACTAGATAATCAGCTGTATGGATACTCGTGAAAAACGCAATAATTGCAAAATTGAATTCTTTCAGCACTAAAAAAACAAAACTTTGTACTTTTTTTTGAAAAATATCTCAGCAAACTACTCATCTCTTGTTAAACCTAGCATCTCGTTTTCTTAATTTGTTTTTTAAAGACTTACAGTATGCCAAAAAACAATAAATTACCTCAGATTTCACGCCTAGCATACGGAAACTTGATACCGTTAAATTTTACTTGAAAAAAGGTTATGTTTGCGACAACAAGCCATGTGATTCTCTGGTTCAACACAACAGTTCTAAATTTCTTCGAAATTAGTTCTGAACTAGTTCGGCACCGTGTTGGAACAAACCTTAAGTGCCTCCTCTCCTCAATGATTAGAAATCTACTTTGAACAGGTTAGTGCTTCACACATGGCTCTATAGCCAACTATATGTTCATATAGGCTAGCCAACTCTAGGTTCATGAATCTTTTAGGGCGAATAAGCCGGAGTAACTGACTACGAGTATTGCTTTGATTCATAGGGTCTGAATTTTGATCCTCTAAACTGATATTGTGATATCACGCTGAAAGCATACGTATCATCCACCGTGATAAATTTACTACCTGGTTATTGTATCGAAATTATCATGGCGATATCACAATTATAATTGTGGGTGACATGTGTGTCGACAAGGCGACATCGAAATTAATGCCAAAGCTTGACATTTATTTACAATCATGTTGTTTATTTGAGATGACAGTTTTGTGGTCTTGAATGTGTGATGCAGGCGTGATTTTTTTGTTGGATCTACCAATAAGCTAATACCATGATCCTTCATTACCTTATTGTTTTGTAACGTAGCAATTCTGTACCATAACATGGATATGAGTGATTATTATTGTCACCTTTTGCAAATATATTTGGTTGAGTTTGAGAGAGGTTTATGTTAAACTCTGACTAATAGCTTGTCCAAAATCATGTACTCAAGTTGATGAAGACGTCAACTATTATTAACATTACTAAAATTTCAGGTATTTCTATGAATTGTCACTAAATGCAGGACCTATCCGAGATCCTACCTTAACTAGCAAGTGGAGTCCGGCTTAGGTGAATGCCCGATCTCTGTCTTTTCAAATGCTTGTCCAAATAAAAATAGCAAAGAAGCTCATATATCAGCACCGAAGCATTGTTTTATTCCAGTATGTCAAAATGATATGAGGGGGGGGGCACAAAATCGATGTGACAATGAACTTGAAGACTGTGTTTTCGCCTTATAGTCCAATCCGCAGATTGGAAATTTTTTTTTATAACATGAATTATTTCATGTGGGATGAGGATATTTCTGTTCCTGTTGGCAATTAAGTTCTGACACACTTTGTACAAAAAAAGTTCTAGAAATTTCATTTGTGGAGTAACATGTAACATAGAACCTTCCTGAAGCTTTCTGATAGAGTGGGTGCGAGCCAACGAGTCGCCACTGCCCTAAGCCCTATCCTAATTTAACTCTCGGTTAGACAATGTTTCCACGACACATCGTTAGCAGCTTTTGAGATACCGGTGACAATCTATCTGCGCAAACAGACAATGGAAATGAGTGGCATGACACTGCTAAAGTGTCTGTCTGCCAGTATTTGTTACAGAATGTGTGCATTCTTCGAACTCATAACTCACAGCTCGCACATTTGGATGAGGGGCGAGATGTCTTGCAGAATGAGACGGGTGTTACTTTAATGAAAGGAACTTTCGGACTGTCACAAACCCCGTTATTGTTTGTCAGCTAATTACGGTAGATTTATGTCTATGTGGGGCACACTTTGTGTTAAATTGTTGATTCTTTGTGTATTCACGTGTATCTTAAAACGGTTTATGACTTAAGCTTTATTGAGTTTTTTAATGTGCGCGACTGGGACATTTCTTTTTAAGTGACAAGGACCAAAACTGAAGTGAATTCTTATGATTTCGGTTTCATTCCTATTATGTGCAAAGATACCAAACACTTCACTTACTGGATTCTCTGGGCTCGAACTGCGATATTTTGTCACTAACTTGAAGAAAGTTCACGTAAAATTGATTACAGTGTAGTCAGATAAGAGATAGACCGGATATAAACAAAAGGTTCGGGTGATTTTCACGCTAACGCCGCCGTCTCGACGTAAAACAGGAGCCCTCATTGGTCAATTCGCAATTAAATGCCTATGAGCAGTCGTATCAAGGCAGAGTCACATTCAGGTTCAGACGTGTTACGTATGTCGTGTGCATCATTGCAATTTGATATTTCTTTGGACGTTTTCGTTTGTTATCTTATAAAGTTGTTGAGTTTGTCGTTGTTATTGTTATACCTTGTTATTGATTGTTATTGTTATCAACTGCTTGCGCAAAATGCCCAGTAGTACAGATACTGCCGATGAAGTTGTAAACTCCTGTAGTCCACCTAGGAAACGCTCTAAAAAAAGACACCTGAGTGCAGAAATGAAAGAGGTCATTTTGAATATATATATAAGATCGAGCGCGAGGAGAACGAGGCATCAACCATCAAAGAAATTGTTGTGAAGGTTTCTCACAAAGTTGGGGTGTGTCGCGCATCAATGTTTAATGTGTTAAGACAATACAAAAAAAATCACACCCTTTCTGAGCCAATGACCAGTAAACATCGCAAAAGTATTGTTAAATCATTGGATGAAGCTGATAAGCATGCGATTAGGAGGAAAGTGCATGAATTCTTCTTTAGGAATGAAATACCTACTATAGATAAAGTACTGCATGAGGTAAATGGAGATACAACGTTGCCAAATTTCAAACGATCAACTTTCCATGCGTTACTGAAGCATTTAAATTTCAAATGGAAAAAACGGGGTCATAATAGTTTACTACTGGATAGAGAAGAAATTGTGCTATGGAGGAGGGATTATTTAACAAAAATTGGGAAATATAGAAATCAAAACAGGAAGATTTATTACCTTGATGAAACGTGGGTAAACGCAGGACACACTACAAGTAAAGTATGGGTTGATGATTCTGTAACTTCATCCAGGAGGGCCTTTCTAGATGGACTGTCCACCGGATTAAAAAATCCAGCAGGTAAATACGAGTAATAGACTTATGTATATTTACATCATTATATATTTCTTACCCCACCCCCACATGATCCTATATTCATCACCAATCGTATACACATCGAATTGTGCTAATTTACTACAAAGTTACGCAAAGCAGCATCTACTATCTAAAATATGTACTGCGTGACTCTTAATACGTCCCTGCCGAATGTTACAGCGTTCGATGATCACGTGGTCTTGTTTATGTCCGGTCTATCTCTTATCTGAATATACTGTATATACAACTATGGCTGAAACAATTCGGGCCACATCTGACCTATCTAACCAAATCTATTTGGTCTATATTGTTAGTTAGTTTAGACAATTTATGACAAATCTCACTCAACTTATTTATGCTAGCAAAGGTAAACACAAATAATAACTATTATATTATAGTCGAGATCGCGAAAGATGACGAGTACCTCATCATTTTAGTCTGTAGTAAAGACAAACGACAGCGATTTGTGAATATTTTTAATGAAGTTTCAGATATGTTAGACAGAGACAAACAAAATTTTATTGACTAAACAAACTGTATTGCTAATTAGCATGTATCCGACAAAGATAGACAATGTTTTCATGTTGCATGATCGATCATATTTGAAAGATGAATAGTTAGGTTATGTTAAAGCAGGTGAAGTTGTTCTCTAATACTTTGGTCTTTGGTGTTCCTGTCAAGGTATTCTACTCATAACTGTTTTTTTTTTCAAAACAGAAACTCCCCACTAAAATTATTATTAAGGCATCACTCAAAACCATGAAATAAATGAAAATAAAAATAATCAGTGAAATAACCTAACAAACCTAACCTAACAAAATTATATTATAAATTTGTTGTCATTATGTTCCTGTCATCGTGAGTTTATTATCGACGTACGTGCATCGATTACTTCAGTACAATTTATGGTATGACGTAATAGTCATCTTTCGTGATTTTGACTATATATTCGGTAAGCTACTAGACGTAAAACAAATGCTAGTGTTTCCAAAGTCAAATCTACTGATGTGATCTACTGATTTTATAAGCAATTAAATCTCGGAAAATGATTACAACTTTCGCAGCATGTGTTGATCAAGGAGGTTAATAATCTAAAGTCCCTATCAACATCCTAAAAGCCAAAGTAAAATCATAAATGAAATACTTCAAGCATATAAAATGTGACACAAACCTTACCAGCCACGGCGCGTGACTTTCTTTTTCATTTGTTGTAATTTATATTTTAGAGAAGGTATATGGTGATTACATTTGTATTTTATGAGAATAGTTTTGTTAAAAGTTTATACCAACAAGACCATAGACACTCATTGTAAAAGAAAGGGACTCGACACCTGTCTTATGGAAAAAGTGTTCCAAGTTCTGCATTCCAGGTGATGTTGGTTAAATGTTCGCACACCAACTCGACTCGAGGATCCAGATGGGTTAGAAGTTTTCAGCTAAGTCCATAGCTTAGTGATGATGATTCGATAAAGGAATATCCATCTAGAGAAGGATAACTGTTTTCTATTTAATTTAAAACTTGCTTGAATGAATATTTTAAAATATACTCCGGGGATCGCCTTAATATTTGGCAACTGCCACTAGCTTACCAATATTTTGTTTTATCAATTTGTAGCTGTATCACACTGTATCAAAGAAACCTTCAGTACAGTTGCAACGATAGTTGCAGCTTACCACTTTGGTCACTAAACGCTCCTTCAACTACACTCCGCAGAAACGTTTTCATCTAACTTTTATTGGCCTCTTTCCACTTGCGGTTTTCTTAACTCCGTCCGGCAATTTTTAAATTATTAGAGTGGGGAAAACTCCAGCGAAATAGGGAACGAACTAGTTGGGAGTGTCTGGGAATGGCCATGCTGTGGTCTACATGTTAGTGGTGAAGTTTACGTCTTCAAGTCTAGCCTAGCTTTATTCATAATGTATGACAAGACATTTTTTAAGGCCGAAGCCGAAGCGGAACCCATTGTTTTTATTACAAAATGTGTTGTGTTGTCTATATATAAATGTGAATGTTTGTCGAGTCTGTCAGCATAATATTTGTACCACAATACGAAAAGTCGAAACATTTGTCTCGTCTCGTCGTTTGTTATTTGATAAGTCCGCAGGACCTTGGCTCTTGTCTGGCAGAATGATGTCTTGTTTCTTCAAAATCTTCCTGAGCCCAGCCAGGTGAGATTTTTTATTAAGTACAAGATAGTGAAAGACGAAAGAAGGGAAGAAAATGAGAAATGGGAGAAAAAAGAGGAATAGAATCAACTAATGAAAACGAAATTTATCTAATTTGTATCCCGAAAGGTGCTTAATTTGGTTAGTGTACTGCCAAAAGATTTATAATTCAGAAAGCCAGGGTCTGTTTAGGAACTTGAGCCGGAATATAGATTATTCATTATTGTTTATTTTCTGCCCTGCTACTGGCTGCGAGGCTTGAGTTGCGTGCAGAAGAAGAGCTATAATCTGTTCAAGTGATTTCAGAACAGTTCCTAAATCATTAACTGAGGCGGACTGTGAAGTGTTCGAATTTGTGTTGCTGGAAAAGGCAACAGCAGCATAAGTTGTGTTCGAACTTGAGAAGTGGTTCTCTGCTGTCGCGATGGTCAAGGTTCATTGTTGTTCCTGGAGACAAATTTACAGCCTAAGCTATTTGCTGGATGATTTTGGCTACATTTTGCACAGGTTCTGGCATCGTGATCTGTAAGTGGACACAGTTGTGTGACGTGCTCTTGGGCGTACTCCACGCACCTGGGAGGAGCCGTACAATATGGCTGAGAGTGACCATATCTCTGACCGTGATGGTACTGACCGATTTGTCCAGAAGTTCGTTGCACCTCCACAGAGATAGCCAAACCCATTAGTTCAAGCTCATTGAAAATGTCATGAGATTTTGCTACCTTCGGCAGTAAAACAACTATAAGAGACATGGGTCTCCCGATATTATTTTCTAAGCGAATTATATGAAGAGGGTTATATCCACTTGTTATCAGCTCTTCCTCCGCAGTAGTTGATATTCCCCTGAGGACCGCGTGAACGTTTCTCCAGGTAGGGGAAAAGTATGTTGTGCTCTTTCTTCTTCTTTTAGAAAGCGTATAAGCCTTCTATAATCATCCTGTTTTAGGGGCAATTATTATGCCGGTATCGATAGCCACAACTTTTTCAATTTTTAAACAAAGAAAAACACATGATTGAGATAAAAACTTCCATCTTCCTGGTTCGCGCAGTATTGTCGATGTAACACGCTTTGATGAAGGTACTCGTAGTTTAGAAGTGGTGGTACTCAAACCTGGAAGGCTTCTTTCTGAATTTGTATTTTGACTAGAGTCAGTAGCCGAGGCTAGAGTTTGAGTGGTAAAAAATGTTGTTGAAGGTAAACGTGATGAAGCTGGCTGGGCTTACTTGGAAGTCATGGTAAATCGCTGGAGCTCTTCTTGGATCTGCGTTTTTTCGATACTTTAAAGGTATCTTCTTGCATGTTTGCTATGTCCATTTCGTTAACTGTGGAACTTTCGCTGTCGCTGTCATATTCACGTTTCTTTGGCGATTCACTCTTCTTCAGTAATTTATTAATTTGACTCTGCAACTCTTCTATTTGCAAGTGACATCTTTTCAATAAGC
Source organism: Acanthoscelides obtectus (assembly GCA_963669975.1). Classification (NCBI taxonomy): domain Eukaryota; kingdom Metazoa; phylum Arthropoda; class Insecta; order Coleoptera; family Chrysomelidae; genus Acanthoscelides; species Acanthoscelides obtectus. Next base: position 59,316,310 of record CAVLJG010000008.1, on the reverse strand, counting down.
TTCGTCTGCACTGCTGTCGTTTCCTGCTGGTTTTTCTGTTCTCCAATAGTTGACATCCTTGTCGGGTAGACTATCTCGGCCTGGCGGGGCAGCTTGACTCTCGCCAATATTGGGGCACCTTGGAGATGCATCCTGCTGACCTCCAGGATCTGTTTCCATCTTATTATACGTCTTTTTTCTGGATTTTCGCGAATTAATTCCCAGAGAAAAAAATTCTGTCAACTTGACGGCATGGGTATCATGTAGAAAATCTATAAAGCGTCAAACAAACCTATAAGATGTCATCTTGCAAACTAGGTAGTTTTTAGGGCGCAAATATTCATTCCCCGTTTACTCACTAGGATCGTTGTGAACGTCCATTTAAGGAGGAATTACTCAACTAAACTACACGCATGCTTTGTGAGGCCAAATAGTCCTTGTCTGTAGTTTTTATCTTTGAGAAGTTGTTTGAATAGCAAGATCGCATCTGGATGATTATGTGTATTGGTCTGCATGTGTATAAAATCAGTGATATTTGCTGTGTGAGAAAAGCATTACTGAATATGCTGCCAATGAAGCATATCTATAGGTTGAGCCCGATGGGATATTTTTATGTTGTGCTTTCTGAAGAGAGGTTATGTTCAAAGTTATAAATTACGAAAAACTAAGGAGAATTACGGGAAATCATCACCGCGTCCCCGTTGTGTGTAATTACTGTTAGCATGTATATGAGTTATAATTCAACAGTGTTCAGTGAATATAATTATTGCTTATCTCTCTCATTTTTGAAATTCAGCAAATTTGTATATGTAATTTCCAGAATGGATAAGAAAAAGTAGATGCGCAATCAGGCTATCATAGGTATGAAGACTAGAGATAGGAGAATAAATTACGCAAGGAATACATGTATTCGTATGAGGCAAATGCTGTCTCAATTCTGTTGCCAAGAATGGTGTGATCTAGTGGGCGCGGAACATGGCGTAGAGTGTCTGCATATTCAAAATGTCAATTTAACCTGCCACAATCATTATGTTCATGTTTTGCCATACCTTTTAGGTTTATTGCTTCGTGGTTGATTAATTTTAACCAAAATTTCTGCTTGCAACTGATTCGAACTGACAAAATTGGAGTTGGTTACAATTATGATGACAGTAACAGAGAGAGTGTCAAATGCGTAGAACCTAAAATTCATTTTCTGCGCAGTGTACTTATGAGTGAGATGCCCTTTGCGCAGAACCTGAAATTCATTTGCTGCGACTTACTTCATAGTCGATATTTTTGGCTTCACCCCTATCTCTAGTCTTCATGGCTATAGGCATAAATTTATCTGTGAAACTAGACAGGGTGTTCCCGAAGTATGGATAGATCAAGCTGTTTCGAAAAATACCTTTCCTAGAAAAAAATGTTATAGAACAAATTTTGTAATATTTGAAAAGTGATGATCTTGAACGGGACCTTGCGGACAATTTTAGGTTTGAGTATATACTGGCCAATCAACATGATCATGACCTTCAAGGTCATTTGAGGAACAAATAAATTTTCAAGTGAACCACTTACTTTTGGTCGAGGATATAAAAAAGCGAATCATTGGAATTAATTTATTGTTATTTTATTTTAAAATGTTCGATACAAAACGTCCACTGCAAAAGTAATTATTGTATTAAGTTGGATATTGCATTTCTTTTTCCGAAACCAATCTTCTTGAATGACCTATACTTTAGACTACCTCTACGCGGGCGGACCCGCGAGTAGGGTAGTAAGAACGAATACATTTACTACGCTCCTGATGCTTGCCAACAAATGCTCTCCGCGCACAACGTGTATCAATTAGCAAAATCCTTCCGCTCAGTGAATAGCGTTCAGCAAATATTTTCATATCAGCTTCGTCAGCCAACAGTTGGAGTTAGGAAGGAGTTTTTCAACGCTCCTTGTGTCTATATGAACAGCTTTGCAATGAACTACTTCCACGAACAATGAAAAAATGCGGCGTGTAGGTTCAGTTTCATCTACATTGCTGCTCTAAGCAAATGAGGAGTGTCCATTTTAAGTAAAAAGAACAATATAACTGGGAAAAGAGCAACTGCATCCAAATGATTTTCATATAATTTGAGATTTATCTAGTTATACTCGAGTAGCTACGAAGGCAGATCCTAATCACCGAGATACTTCAACAGATAAGAGTTAAGCATTAAATGAATAAAAATATCAGAGACTGTCAAATATAGCCATCCAAGAAAATTAATTATACGACCGGCGTTGTCCGCTTACGAGATGAACCAATCTGGTTCACTGTAAATGCTTTTTCAGGATTGTCAGGTTGGAAAGAACTGCGCAAGATGCTTTCTATTTGTGACCTTTTCTTATTATCCGGGTATCTTAGAAGGAGGATATGTGGATAAGAATAATCCTGTTTCAGGGACTACAATCCAAATAGCTTGGTGGATATGAAAATATAAGGTGTTGTTAGATTCGTCTTAGCAGCACGAGTGACATTGATTATCTTAAGACTTCATAAAATCAAAATCGCATTTTATTCCAAAATTTCAACTTTGAAACTCCCATTTTACGGCCTAGAGCTCTAACAACCTGTCGGCATTTGACATATGAGATGTTCCAAGGGTCGAATCGTCTGTCGTTCCTACAATTGTAGGACGCCTTTATGACCTCCTTGATTTTCATAGTTCTCTACTGTTCCACGTCCGCGTTATACTTTGAGGTTATGTTACAGATATCTATTTGCATCACATTGTGACATGCTTTTGATATATATTATCTGTCATATAGCCTAAAATTTCCTGCAATTCAAAAAGAAAGCAATTGGAGCGCGGTGACGCTGACACGGAAACAGAAGAAATCTAGGAATATCCTAGCATTTCTGGAGGAGAGAAAATACAACTTACAATCAAAGAGGCCATAAAGGCGTCTTACAATTATTGTACGAACGACTGATGACACAGCTCGTAGATTCGTGTTGTTATCAATACCAAAACTCCATTTTTTCAGTTACTGCGATCGGGTCCTACATATATGTATAAATGTACTTTATAACCCTTACAATTATTTAACAGTTCCATTTGTTTTTTGAGGTCAGGTCAGATAGGAAGTCATGTTTTCTCTAGCTCAGGTCTGGCCGTCTGTTGACTGAATGCCTTTGTAATATCAAGACCAATTGTAAATGTTCTCATAAACACCAATAAGCTACGTAGCCCTGCTTGAACATTTCCAACAAGAAGACTAACCCCATTTTTACATAAATGTTCAGTGTACTAAATTGTTTTCCCAGTTTGCGTGCACGCATTTCCTATAAACCATGATGGCATTTAAGATCAAAGAATATAAATAGGAGGCAGATTGTAATCCCACAGATACAGAAGGTCAAAGAGCTTATTTATCTGAAAAGGGTCCCAATAGGAACTCAAGCAAATAGTTACATAATATTTTATCTGTTGAATAATAAGCGTCACATAAATATATAGTTGCAGTACGTACGTGAACTAGTCTGTAAAGCTCTAAAACAAAATGTAAAAGAAAATTTGGCAGGCGGACTAGTGATATTGCAGGATTTGCCTGATTTTGAAATTTTTAAGCTCTACACCACGTCATAAAAAGCTTTTGCAACCTCTAACGACTACACTCAGAAGCTAACCGGATTAAGAAAACCATACAAAAACCAACATTTAAGACATTCTTTAGTATTCAACCATAACTTTATTTTTACTGGACCTACTTGCAAAACCTACAAATTTCTCTCATTTTTTGCCAATTGCTTCGTTCCAAGTTAGAAAGAGTAATATGTCCTAGATGATGACCACAGAGGTAATTTGTAGCTGAGTTTTAGTGAATTTAAGTAGCTACTACTATTGTTGACACTTGATTCGTATAAAACTAGAGAATCTCCTTTAGTGTGTATTTTCATACTTACATCAAATCAAATGGTCACAAGCGGTTCAATCAGTACGACCTATTGCAATGTCTGAAAACTACACAAATCCTCATTATTTGAATCAAAAACTTGTCCTCTGAGACCACAAGTACCTAATTTAATCAGATGACCCACTGTAATGCCTGAAAACAACACGAACACCCCTAAATATTATTTGGATCTACAAACTTGACCTCTGAGGTCACTATCTAGTCATATCTGGGATCAAAGTAAAAGCGTGGTCGCCGAGTGTTCGGTATGTTTAGATGTTTAATGGACACTGCATAAATATACTTTAACAAGAACGCTTCTGCAAAGATTATCTTCTGCTAGTGATAAACAAGGATATTCATATTTTTTTATTTATGTAGGTTCCCCATCTAGATAAGATTTTTTATCAAATATGAACTGTCAAAAGCTTATCATACACATATACTCGTAACTGACGGAGTTCATTTTTTCATTTCCTCTGCCAGCTATTTCCGTATTTTTCATACTGTGATCAGAGGATGATGGAAATGCACATAATACAGTCAGAATTTTTCATATTTTCATTTGAAAGGACTCAGCAGATGCCTTCACTGCTCCAGCGTGTCTACTCTCTCCAACTTTGTAACCATAATCATAACATAACCATAAGGGCTGAAATGTATGTCTTAAGAATGCGTTTCTATAACTTGCCAGAATCATTGTGATAAGCATAAGCCCCTGCAATAAGCATAAAAAGGTAGACATTGAGTATGATAATGCCTAAAGTTGAATATTTTTTTTTCTTCTTCAAGAATAATTTTACGCATAAGCAGTATGGACGTCGCTCCTGTTTATGATGAGATATTGCTCAGCTATGACAGATGTGATCGGTGTTAGGTGATCAGTTGTTTGCTCAAAAAAATCCAGATTGTCTACCAATTTCTTTTCTGATGCGGTATGATGGGCAACTACCTTAAGTTCTTGATATTTCTAACACCACTTGACTTTTTCATGCTGCGAATCCTTGTCTCTCATCGAAACCCTATTCTTATCCAATTTCATTAGGCGGACTGAGAGCTCCGTAAGGATGGATGGGACAAAGTGGGACAACTAAAACTTGGAATCACGGAGCTACTTGAATATCCTCCTTAGCAGAGACTTGCACTCAAGAGAAGAGAGGATACTGGAGACTAGAGTGAGATTACGATTGTTAATCTAAGACTCTCATCCGGTATTAGAATTAACTAACAAGGTATTGTTAGCTCGAGACCGTGCTTTAGAATGCTTACCTAAGCCGAACAAATGCAAACAGATACCGAATGTCTATCAGTCACAGTGAAATATACTCTACGTAGGAAGCAGCTTCCTCCGCATACCGAGGGGTAATGAGAGCAAATTGGAGTGATACAGCGTAAAGCGCCATCTATCACACCAGAATCGACCATTGTGCTAAGCGCATAGCTTCTATTAGTTGGAACTGTTCACGTTTAATAGCCCAGTCACCACGTGACCGATAGATGGCTATCGATTCTGGCTGTAAATTAGATATGGTCTACCTGGCTTTCCGCAATGGTAGATTCCGCTGTAATAGATGGCGCTTCGCACTGCCTCATTTCGATAGACTGTACACCCGGTAGAGAGGATAGTTGCGATGCTTTCGTTCGTTTGTCCAGAGACAAGAGACCAAGTCTAGACCATGCTGATGCGCCAAGAAGCACGAAACAGCTGTCCATGGTTGGTTGCCTTTTTGGTCGGACGGAGGAAAGCGTTATATTTAGTTTGGGAGCAAATAGTTTTGATCCAAGAAATCGTAGTCAATAGTCAGGATGCAAGCGTATACGGCAAGTTAGGCTGTCGTCAGCAGTTTGACAATTGTTAACACATTTTCAAAGAAACGTATAAAAGTGCGTGGTTTTCCGTACAGTTCTAGTTATTGTAACATTTGAACCTTATCCTTTGGTTTACATGTCGATATTCCCCTATGCTTGTCTGGCCAATAAAACCATATGTGTTGACAGATCTTCTATACGTTTCAATAACAATAATATTGTTGTAGTGCTGAAGAACATCACCTTTGTGATTGAAATGTTTATTACAGTGAAGAAGATGTCAATACATGTGGTTTTATTGAGCTTGCAAGCATGAGGGATTATCTACAGTTCTAGTGTTCCAGACAATTGTCAATCATGACGTATATTTTTGTGGACTATAAAAGGCAGTTTAAGCTGAATAAACGCGTTATTTTTATCGCTAAGTATTGATATAGAAGAAACATTGGCGTTGCGAAAGTACACGAACCTGAACGTTAAGATATCAGGACATTTGTGAGATACGAGTAGTCTTTTTTACAAGCTTCTATTTAGCTTAATCTGTTAATCTGTATGTTAGTATGTATGTACAGGTATGTTATTTGTGAGACAAATCTTGGAACTGAATTTTGAACCAGTTAACCTCAACCAAATTAGCTGAAATTTTGTACACACGTTTGAATACAAAATGGCGTATGGTACAAAAAGGCGATTCATCATTTCCATCTCTATGATATGGATATCAAACGAGAAAGCTTGATGGGAGCAACACAATAAGCAAACTGACGTCATTCTAAATCCGATATGGCTGCTACCACAAAAAGGCGATTTACATATCTCATAGTTACTCTTACGATATGGGCATCAAATGAAAGGATCTAATGGAAGAAACATAACAAGTAGAGTGACGTCATTCAAAATCCAATATGGCGGTCGCCGCAAAATGGCGATTTACATATTTTATAGTTACCCCTACGACATGGGTATCAAATGAAAGGACCTGATGAGAGAAACACAATAAACAAAGTGAAGTCATTTCAAATCCAATATAGCGACAGTATCAAGGTGTCGTTTATAATTATCATAGTTACCTCTATGATATAGGTATCATATTGAAGGGCTACATGAGAGAAATATAAAAAGGAACATGATATTCTGGATCCAGTATGGCAGCCACCGCATAATAAGGAAAATGACGTCATTTTAGACCAAATGTGATGCCCGTTACTAAGTGGCGATTTATAATTATATGGTCACCGCTGTAATGTAGCCATCAAATAAAAGGGCTTAATGAGAGGAAAACGATAAGCCAAAGACTCTAAATTCGATATGGTGATCGCTGTAGAATTGATAAAACATTTTTTAAAAAACAAATTTTTATTTAGCTGTAAAAATAATTAACTAAAAATTCAAAAATGACTTATCCGAGTTCTCAGCCATTGACGCTCGGGTGGTGTCTTTATTGAAATTACATTGTTATCATATTTTTGATGATAAAAATACGGACACCAATAAACCAATAATGAGAAGCGCTTGCTTCATGATAATGTCCATCCTAGACTTCAAGATTATTGGTCTACATAGACTTTAATCATTTATTGGCCAGTGTTTTGGAGATGGATAAGTTACTACAACATAAAGCAACGTTCACACTTGTGTGCTTTCCCTTTCACCTTCAAAATGAACATGACGTTGATTTGACCTTGTAGATGCCTATGACCAAAGACAAAGGAACAACTACGATCTTTGCAAGACCTATCTGTCCTATTGAGTTTTCTGAATTTTCGGACAGCTCATGCCAGATGTATTCCAGCTCGAGCTCAAATTCACCTTGTAAGGATTATGGTCAAGATCAACATGACACCTCCCAACACCTTTCTACAAGGTGTTTAAATGAAATCTTTTTTTCAGTACACCAGTTCTTCGGGTTTTTGGTATGACAACTACAATATACGCATCCACCATTTTTGCATACTCCCCATTTCCCGGAAACTGATCATAGGATTGTTTTGGCCCAATGAAAACTTTTATTTAGGAGAGCGAGAAATATATCACACTGAATTTTTAAGCAAATCCACTGGGACCCATCTTCCATCAGTTTTGTGAGAGGACCTTTTGCAAATCCCAGTAGTACTTCTTCGTCTATTGGTGGTGAAGTAAATTTGTTGCCCTCGGTATCATATGACTAGGAATACTATACCTATCTATTTGACTTTATTGCCTTTTAATAGAGAGTAGAAATGGAAAATAGCTCTTAGTCGCCAACGATTTGGGTTCTTTGTAAAGAAAGAAACGTGCTGGGCTATTGGGTTGGAACGCAAACTAGAACGAACGGTATTACTCACTGGCTCATCTAAAATTAAAATTCGCTCCTTTATTTCCCGCGAATCAACTGACAAGGATGGAAATGCCTCATGATCGCAGATAAGGGCGGATCATCACTTTTTCTGAAAAAAATATCGGTTGTATGAAACAGGGATCAAGATACAGGAAATAGATAAGTATCTCCAGCAATGATAAGTATCGAGCACTTTGGTCAACACTTGACAAAAATTGTACGTTTGGACATTCTTGTCGCCTCACATTTGAATTGCCGAAGTTGTGTTTATAGCGTATCTGAAATTGCATCGGTTACGAACATACTGATATATCGTGGTGAATAACTTCCGAAAGCTCCTTCGTAAAGTAACCCAGATGCACAAAAAGTAAAAATAATGTTTTTTTAAAGGGTATTACAAAATGATAATATTAAAATAATGGATGACCAATGGCATATATTTAAAGAAATCTCTGAATAAATGGTGTCTTTTTACAGTTTCCAAGTAGAGGCTTATCCCCATTTGATGAGGAAGACATTTGAGTCCATGGACTCACATCTCCATCCCGAAATGTCACTACGAGCTTTCTTTAGGGATTGGTTTTGATTATAACATTGTTTTTGCTGTTTCTACATGCGCAAAACTGTAAAGACACCTGTAGTGACGTTACCACCGAGAGTACAAGGCCAAACAACTGGGCTCTGAAAAGCCTGTGACGTCACGCAGAGTAGGCCTATGCATGTTCTTATGGAGTTTCGCCATGACTGGCTGGCAAGAGAACCGCGCCACCATTTCTCTGGGGTGTTGTCATATCTAGGTTTGATATAGCAGTATCGAAATCTCTATTAATTAGTTGTACCTCTCTGTGGGCGAATTTTCAAGATGTACTCGGGGACTGCGCAGCTTCAGTGATGATGTGATTATTCTTTCTGATCTGCCTCAGTATGTCAAGAATACATTTTCGATATTACGTTCAATCTGTCACTTGTGAAGTCTAATAATCAACTAACCTCACATTCTGAGCCTCATCTTTCAATGCTATGTAAACTGAAAATTATTGATGATTTAAACTTATATTTGTGTCTCGCGATTGTTTAGCTAAGTTTTCAAAATGCCTTACAAGTGCTGCGTTCCTAATTGTGTCGATAATTACGGGAAGGGTCCGAAAGTACACGTATTTTCGTTTCCATTGAACGAAAACTGTCGTAAAAGATGACTCAATGCAATCCCTCGTAGTGATTTAGTGGTTACAAAATACATCCGAGTATGTAATTTGCACTTTGCTGAGGACAGCATCATTTGGGAATCCACCTTCCTTGTCGAAAAGACAGGTAGGACCATTACTGTACCCCTTAAGTATCCAAAATTAAAGGCAGATGTAATTCCAAGTATCTTTGCAAATTGTCCAAAATGCCTTTCAAAGGACATATCAAGCAGAAGAAGCCGAGATGAGAAATGGAGGGACAAGGAACAAGAACAACTACTTAAAGCACTGCAAACTAGCATTGATGATTATTCCTCCTATCAAAAATCAACTTGTTTTCAAAATTATTCAGACTTTCTCACAGTTTTCAATTCATGGCAATGTCCATATGGGTGGCATAAAATTGTTCAGGATAAAGTTACTTTGTTTAAGTTAGAATGTAAACCAGCACCCATCATAACTCACTCTGTAATTGTTGATAAATATCTCAATGTAAAAACGTATATGTACTCCCAAGAATTGTTACTCAACTCAGGTAATATTAAAACTCCATTTTTATTATCTAATATACACCACATGGATGATGTTCTGTATGTTCTTTCTGAGCATGCAGATGCTTCGAGGGAATATTCAGGTAAAGACCAGTTCAGAGCCACTATCAACCATGCTTACAATATTTTAAATAGCACAGAACTATTCACCGATGAAGAGACCCACACAGTTATTCAATTTATTTGTGAGCAACTAAAGCTTGCTATTAGTCAGAAGAACAGACACAGTTACTCATCAGAAACAATGGTGTTTTGCTCTATGTTGTATATAATCAGTCCACATTCATATAGATTTATTAGAAGCCATGGATCACTTATTTTACCACACCAAAATACTCTAAAGTCAATATATAATAAATTGATGGTCGATCCAGTTTCCGATGAGAGTTATAACTTTTTAGGCTATGCAAAAAACCTTTTCAGATTTGTAAAACCTGGTGAGGAGTACATGATTTTATTGATGGATGAAATACACATTCAGCCATATTTAGATTTCAAAGGGGATAACATTGTTGGAACGTCAATTAATAATACTTCATTACCTACAACAGCCTATGTGTTTATGATTTCAAGCTTCTACTCCAATTTCAAAGAAGTTGTTCAAATCTGTCCTGTTTCTAAAATTGATCATAATCTACTATACAATATGACAAAAAAACTTATTATTGGATTAGAATAACTTGGTTATAAAATTTTTTGTGTTGTAAGTGATAATAATGCACTGAATAGTAAAGCGATGGCACATTTTTCTCCAGATAATAAAACAAGCATTCTTTATCCGCATCCGTTGGATAAAAAACTATTATTCCTTTTTGATACAGTGCACCTTCTAAAATGTATCCGCAATAATTGGCTGAATTCAAAACCAGACCAAATTTTAACATACCCAGATTTTGAAACATATGAGGTAAATGTTGCTTCATTTAAATCTCTTAAAACATTGTACCAAATGGAAAGTCATAAAATATTGAAAAATGGTTATGGTTTGACCCTTAAAGGTTTATTATACCCTACCAACCTTGAAAGACAAAATGTTCATTTAGCTCTCAAGATATTCAACCCGTTTGTAATAGATGCAGTATCAAGGTTTCGTAAAAACATGCAGCACTCCGAAGAGACAGCAAAACTCATTGATATTATATGGAAGTGGTGGAGAATTGTCAATGTAAAAAGTCCATTGAAAGGAACGCGGTTAAATGACCTTTATGCAGAGCCTATTGTTTGCTCCAACAGTGATGGACAAGATGATGACAGTAAGCTGACATTCTTGCAAAAAATGCTAGATTGGCTAGAAGTGTGGAATGATCCAGCAAAATTTTCAAAAAGACTAACTAGTCAGACTTACACTGCACTACATCATACAGTATATGGCTTATTGGAATTAGTAAGGTACTGCAAATCTGAACTGCACAGTAATTATATATTGTTAGGTAAATTTCAAACTAACTCATTGGAAAATAGATTTGGTAAGTATCGCCAACTGACAGGGGGTCAATATAATATATCAATTCGTCAGTTATATGAATCTGAGAAAAACTTACGAACTCAAAGCCTGATGTCATTGAAGTCTCGCTATGGTGATATACAAATAGATAAATTCTGTGAAAATGATGATTTAGAAATAGATGAAATTCCACACAATTTTAATGATTACCACATTTTCCGGGAAATTGAAATTTTACAGTCTGATATTGATAGTATAAAGGATGAAATCCCTGTCATCACCTACTTAGCTGGTTACTGTTGTTATGCCTTATTAAAGAAAAATCACTGCGATCATTCTAAGGAAAATTTGACACACGCAGATGATATTGATATAGAAGACAACACAATATTATACAAAATTTGAGTAGAGGTGGCTTAAAATTCCCAAAGGACCCCTGTATTAATATTGTCATGCTAAGTTATATAATTTTCAATAAAGTTTTGGAAAGTGACGAGGAATCATTTTTAGAAATCACCGAGAAGAGAAGCGCTCCTTCTCAGTTGATAATTAACAATCTGAGTGATAATGATCACGACACTTCATTTTCGCGTTGCACAGTCCATTCACCAGATTATGTTATAAAAGTAATTGTTATTTGCACAGTCAATACATGAACAATTATTGTGCCAAAAGGAACGACAGCTTTGCAGGCGCGAATAAAGCAAAGAAACGTAAATTGACTACATTCACATGAGGCCGCAACATTTACATAGCTGTAGATAAATGTTTATTTGTACATATTCAGAATTTAGCACTTTAATTTTCGTTATTCTAATTTTTGTTAGTTTTGATACTTGTTTTCTGTTTTCTAATTTTTGTTATTATTTTGTGCTGTTATTTGTTTGTTCTAAGAGTTTTTATTAAGTTTTCGTTAATCTTTGTTATGTTTTTTCTGATGTTTATTTTACTTTTATTTTATCTGTTTTTCTTATCATTTATCCTACACTTTTTCCTCCTCATCTTCCTTATTCCTTTCCTGGCAAGAGCTTACCTCAGACCTCGTTGGTTCTTGCTGGACACAACTGTTCTACAAGCACTACATTTTTTATATAACTTTCAAGTAGCATTATACCTCTAATAATAGTAAATTGTCCACATATTCCTGTGAAATTTTGTTGATTGGTTGTGACTAATATGGGGTTATTCATTGAAGAATTTATCATTTTTAGCAAGCTTTTATAACATCAACTTATTAATCTAATGTCCACGTAATGATGGATGAAATATCAGTGAAAATAGTTAATAACTACTTTAATATTTTCCACCAAGTTGCCTTCATATACCAAAAACACTTTTCTGAATTATCTGTTCGTCTGACGTCACGCGTCTGTTGTACTCTCGGTGGTAACGGTAGTGGCCGTCTCCCTTGACGTTATCCCTGTCTGGGAACGCCAGTAATTTAAAGAAAAACAATGCATCTATGATATAGTAATGTACCTTAACTAATAAGATTGTCAGATATACAAGTTTTCCCTAACTGCCAATTTTGTTATTTTTTCGCAAAATTCACCCATTTCGCAACACTTTCTACTTTAAATCTACAGTTAGACACAGAACATATATAAAAATGGAAAAGTTGCTTCTTTGCACTCACCAATACAAACGAAAATTGGAAGAAATCATCACACAGTTATATACACATATAGACTCAAACTTTTGTTCTTAGTGTAAGCGCAGTGGAACAACTCTTTTATGTTTTGTATCTAAGTGTGTTTTATCGTAAATCTGATGTAGAAGGTGTTGCGGTCATGAAACAGTTGAATAGACAAAAATGCCAAAATTTCAAATTTTGGGTTACAGAGAACGAAACTTTCTTAAATACGATCAACTTGAAATTTGGTGCTAAAAACCCGGCTCATAGTCTCTGATGTTTTCATATAACCCGTTTGTTAAACATTTCTACTTCTAATACCGTTCATAAAATGAAAGAATATAAATCACAATATATCATAATTATGTTTAGAAAATTGGAATACTAAGAGAACACGTTTGTCATAAGAGCCAATGTAATGTTATACATTCTGTACTGAACAAATTTCAGGAAATCGTAATATGAAAATAACCGTTCGGATTTTGATAAAATTCTGACAAGATTCCTACTATGTCAAGGGGATACAAGCTTTATTGTTTTTGAAAATCGATCCAGCTAGGCACAAAAAACGAAAAAAATCTAACAAACTATATGTTTTACGTTTCAAATGATTATGATCATTTAAAAAGAAATTTAAGGGTTACCAATTAGGAGCTGGAGGATCTGGGATATATCTGTTTGCTTTAGTATATTCACATCTTTCCAGCCCAGGTGTTTCCACGCACCTATTAGACATATTTCACACATCATATATTTCTCCGTACATTTCCCTTTACAATTTAGAGAGATACTAGCTTGTTGCCCTGCGGTCTTACCGGTATAACCTGTAGGTCGTGCCGTTAGTAACATAACCAAATATCCCAAGCATGCAAGTTGGGGTGATCTGAAGTATGTTGCATAACTTAAAAACGTTTTATGTTGGTAACAGTTTCAAGCGAACGAGCTGCCGAGTAGCAGCTGGTGCAAAATATAATGTCTGCATCGATTGTCGGTCAGAGGTTGAATGGGACCACGGCAGGCCGCGCTGTAGCTGAGTTGACGCTGTCACTGGAGATTTTGGTACTTGCCGCGATAGTTGATTGCAAAATTAACGATGAGTTTGAGGATAAAATCATGCATATAACCTTCCTTGGATATCAGTTAGTAAGTGTGTCAATTTTTACGTCTCTCCGTTTTGCGGTTCAGATATGATGCGGACAGACTGGACATACATTGATATAGGTATTTGCGACACATACAACTTAGAAATGACACTGACGGTCGGTATGGTGAGGGATAAACTTCAACTCCTCAACGTTGCCAAATCGGATAATGAACTGATTGTGTGAACCTGTTTGACTGACTTGATCAATTAAACTATTTTACTATACATGTTCGTACCTAACGTTCTCCTAAGGAGGCCATTTTCTGACAGATCTTACATACCTTTTATATACCCTATATTCTCCACGCCTATGAAAAGTGGGAGAAGAAGCAGAGTATCAAAGGACTCTTACTTAATAAGCAGGATCCCATCGCGCGAGCCGACGTTGTCAGTGTGGCGTTTCCTTTCGATCATATTCCTCTTTGAAGTCGTGCACCGGCACGTTGGAAACGGGAACGGAACTGAGATGCTTTTGTTATTAAGTTGTTTTTTCGATCGAACTGTTGGAAATACATTTGCTAATTGAATACCTAGAATTAAGTCGCTAGACGACTTTGATATTTTCTTGAAGTTGGACTTATTCACGCTCCTGGGTAAAATACGGAAATATGTTCGTGTCTTCACGTTCACATACGAGTATTTGAATGCTTCACAAAGTAGTGCGTCGGCAGGACTCCAGAATCCAGTCGAATTAATGGAATTTGTATGTCGGGAGTTGAAAGCGCCAGTCAAAAATGCTTTAATGAATAATAACACAGGACCACAAAATAAAAAAAGTGATGCCAGTGACTATGTTTTCCCATGTGCTGTTTCACGCTAAACAAGAATCTCAATTCTCAACATTTGGGGCTCTTTGGACAAATCATAGAGAAAATGCATAAAAACGATCCGCAGGTCCACAAAAAAAAAGTTAGAAGATTATGCATGCACCATATACCTGTTTATCACCGTTTAGATCCAAATGTTGGGACCTGTCGAACTGTTACCGTAGGTTATGGGATTTCCTTTTCCGTCATTGAGAAATTCCCGGAGCACGAAATTTCTTGAATAACCACGACGGACGTTGAGGGTCATCTTTTTTTAAAAGTTTGATGTTCTTCAGAATAGACAATTTGCTTTAAAAAGTAAATGAAGTGAAAGTATTACTTGCAAGGCGATTACTGCGATTTTACTTGCCATCATGACTGTGACAATGCTCCCACTTTGAACGTACCGGAGCGGTTGCTAGTTTTTTCGATTCAATCACTGAGTTACTAGAAGTTCATTTCAAGCGTCAAAATGGTATCACTTTGTTAAAATCTCTACCTACCGGCATTTTTGTCGATTTTTAATTGTGGATCTGAATGCTGGCAACTGACATGTATTAAAATATCGTTTTCTGAAAGGCGCTCAAAGTAATCGCTATAGTAGCGCTACGTTGTGATCAACAGGACCGATGAACAATGTATGTGAATTTGTAGATACAGCATAGGACACTGGCGAATACGTTAATGCATCTACACCTTTTAGACATAATGTAGGCAACCGGTTACTGCATTTGCTTGACATCAATAAAGCTTCTGGTCAGTACACGCTCCCTGCCATCGTATTGGGGATGTACACATCACTTTGCTGAGTCTCTTCACATCTGTTCCAGGTATTATGTGTTCCGGCATTTTTTCAGGAAACTGTTCTACTTGCTTAGACAAATCAAAAAATAGGTTCCCTGCGCCAGCATCGGAAATTTTCATGTCAGACTTTCGGTCGCGGTTGCCACCATACAAGAAAATGTCACTATACCGGGTGATTAAAATGACACATAGAAAGCTTCGCAACTCCGAGTATTTCCGGAGATAAACGAAAGAAACCGAATTTTCACATTAACGTTTTTATTTTTTCCTGGATTTAGTTTAGATGGGATTTCAAAATAAAAATTTAACCAAAAGTTCAGTTTTTATATTTAGAGTTTTTTCGTTCCTGTCAACACTTTTAATTGCATCCCAAAAAACACGTTTTCTCATTCTTTGTTATCGAATAAAAAGTTTTTCCACAAAAATTGGTGCACCCATTTTATGCGTCCATGTTTCAAATACCCCCTTGAACAACTTGCACCAATAAAACCAGACTTTACAATTATTTCGGGAAAATTTGCTAATATGATTAGACTACACTTTCTATTCGATGAGTTCGGACAAACTATAGGAATACTACATTTTTAGATAATTGAAGCTCTATAATACAAATAAAAAGAGAACTATGTCTAGTTCATAAAAACTGAAGGAATACTTGGCTGATGATATGAAACCACTGACTATCTGATATTTTCAAGGCCTACTTAAGAAATTCTGTTTTTTTGAATAACTAGGATGGCATTATTAGAATTTCGGGGCTTACTTGCGGATATGTGTTTTTTTTTTGAAATAATGAGGGTTGGCAATGTCAATGTTTGACGTATACATTTTTGGAAGCAGAATTGAAAATTCTATTCAACCGGAAAACGAATAAAGAATAAAGTTGATGATTTAGGACCAGATATGAACCGTCATATTAAAATTTTAATTATGCCTCATAGAGGAGAAAATGCGACAATGTTAATGTGGTCTTTATTTTGCAACCCCATCTCAAAGGTAGTTGAGAAGAAATGAAGACAGCTTGAACTTTAAACACCCGGTATAGAGAAGCCTTTAGATCCTCATAGCAACAGAGGTATTGGATATTATACCAGAATTTTTTATCGTTACGGAAGTTTTAAAAAGCGGCGTATTTCATTTTTGCACATTCATCAATTTTATCATGGTCCTGACTACCCTACGGGAGAGAATATTTTTAGGACCTCCATATTAAAATCCCTCAAATTCTTCAGATATTTTTTCTTAGATATTTTTTATCGTGATGTTGCAAATGCCGTTCGTGCATAAGCGTGTGGGGGTTGAGTTTTATTTTTGCAGATACCTCAAATGAATGCTATCCGAGCTTTTGAGGAATGGTTTGTGATTTATTAATTAATTAATATAATTGAAGGAAGGATAATTTACTAAGATCGCCCAGGGCTCGATCATAAGCTACCCGTAAGTAATGGAGAATGTAATACCACCCAGAAGAGTTTTTATCACATTACAGGCATAAAAGGCCAATGCTTCCTTGAAATGGATTTTTGAATATACATATACACGAACATTAGCGGGAATAACATCAACATTGATGTTGTTTGTCACTGTCTGAAGTCTAATCGTATCGCCATGCTTTTCTTTCCGATTCTAACCATCTTAGCTTTCCAAGCTACGAGGTGCACTCCAATCTGAAGAAGAGCGGAGGAATTGTGGCATTGGTCCACAGTAATCTTTCCTGCTCCAGGGACGTTTCTTTGGAATCAGGCCGGAAGGACATTTTGTGGCTTCGGATCAACTCCAAACCATCCCCCAAGCTTATTTGCTGCCTCTATTACTCTCCCTCGAACTTTCATCCGGTTTCTATGGATGGTCGGGTTCTACCGGCTGGTCGATCCAGATCACAGAGGGCTTGATCTGGCACGAATTGATATCGGCAATAGCGGCATCTGCTGTAAAAAAGCTAAGCTATTTGTTTAGGGCTAAGGAGTATTTTTGTTCGCATAACCTCCTCACTCTGTGCAAGTGCCAAACAAGAGCCTCGAATACGACTCACAGGTTTGAGGTTCAAACAAAGTTTCTTCAAGATTCCCTTAGCAGCCTTGGTACTTAGGCTTCTGACTAAGTGGTATAAAAAAGGGTGATTCAGAAAAAAGTAAAAATATTTCCGGGATTTAAAGATGATGAATTTTAGTTTCAAGTCGAGAATTCTGTTCTGTAGCATCCATGATTCAACACCAGTGTATATTTTCTGTGACTACGAAATCACGAATCCAACAGCGGAAAACTATATATGCGAATTTATGGGTCAAGGCTAGGAAATCTGATTAAAGGATCAAGGCTGAACGCAATTCCTTAGTCAGTACTTATGAGAGGACCACAACAGATCCACAAGTGCCGCAATGGCCGTTAGAGTCGCAAGCTGACTGCTTACTGCAATCTAAAACTAATTCAGCAATAGTTTAAGGTCGTTGATGCAAAATAAAATCGTAGGCAAAATTCAATAAATGGTGTCGCGGAGCGCAAACCATTGTGAGGGCGAAAATAATGAGACAGAAAGGAAGAAAAATCTCATAATAATTAAGAATGCACAGCTGCCGGATTCAGAACCGCCGAAACGAGAAAGAGCAGTCGTTTCTTTCTGCGAGATTTTGTTTATTTTGCTCAGAACGAATAAACACTAGAATGGTTCTGGCTTGACAATTAAATTCCCCTTCAGCCCGCATTGAGAAGTAGTTTTCAATTATATCGGTAATCAGCTGTAGGATTCAGTTCCGTATGAAGTTCGTTCACTGTACATATGAGCCCTAACACAAATATGTTCGGACATTATCTAATTTTATCTAAAAGTTTGTTTATTTTTGTAAGGTTAAAAATTAATTGTCTTTCTTTTATGAGACAATGAAATATATTGTTTGCACATCATACTAACAAAACTGTTTTCAAGTAATACGATATTGAAAAATAAAATCAAATATTGATAACAACGCTGACACATAAATGTTTGGCCACGATATCAAAAAGAAAATGATAGCAGGCCATGGAAACAAAAAAGTGTTTACAATTTGACGTTTTGATTTAGAACTAATTCTGTCAATCAATTTGCTTTAAAATGTCTCGTGGTAAACCAAAACCCGTGCAATAAATCAGTTTTAATGATAAAATTGGAAAGGAAAGAGTTTTCGGGATATTGCTAAACAAATAAATGTCGCAAAGTCTGCGGTGGCAGATATTGTAAAAACGTATGGAGACACAGGTTCAACTCAAGTGTCAAGACACGTAAGATCAGTCCTAGAATGCAAAGATCTCTTATTTATTTGTAAAGCTGGTCGACGACGTACTGTAAGCGACATAACAGCAAAATGGAATGAAGGAACAGTAGGAAATGTTTTACGTGAAACGTGCCGTCGGCGTCGCGTCGGTGGATTCACGTCTAGTTGACATTTTTATAAGGTACGTAGGTCTTGTTCAAGTACATATGGCTTATTTGTTCAGTGAAATTTTGCTCTAGGCAAAAGAAAAACTGTTGCTCACGGAATAACAAAGGAAAAGGCGTGGGCCAAGGAACGGGCAATGTGGACTTAACAAGACTGGAAAAAGGTCATATTTAACGATGAATCGGAACTTGTGTGATGTTTGCGTGGGTGACCACCGATTCCCGGTTATAAGAAACAAAATTGGAGCGTTTCATAAAGACTGCTAAAAGAAAAATGTAATGTTTTTATCAGGTTTAATGGTACGGCGAAGCATATCTGCTTTTGGCGTTGGAAAACTTCACTTCATAGATGGAACTGTAACGCAGCTAAATATCAAAATATCCTTAAAACCAATTTGTTAGTGTCAATTCCAATTTTATCACCTTAAAGAAACTTTATTTTTCAACAAGATGGGGCGTCATGTCAAACAGCCAAAACAACGGAAAAATGATTGCAGGATGATAATACTTCCGACCTTGACTGGTCTTCCAGTAGTCCTGATATAAATATTATCGAAACTGAAAAAAATAACACAAACTTTAAGATAATATTAGATAGTTTCTGGACTATTTTGTGTTATGGCTGGTATATTGATCAGAAACAAGAAAAACGCATGAGTTTGGTTTACTTTTAAAACAATTTTGACCTATTCCAATCTGATCCAACTAACCCTAACAGCGGCGAACGCGAAAAACAAAGAAATTTTAGAATATGCGGTTTTAGTTTTTTAAACAACACCACATGTTATGACCTTACATCATATCACTCTTTAGCTTTTATCAAAATCAATGAGGTCTCATAGTGACGAAAACTACGACACAGATTGAAAGGTATTCTTTGAAACAGTTACTCTTAAATACTGCTTACTTTAATTTATTGTCGAATTGGGTAGTTCATAGGTCATGTTCCCAAAATTAAATGAGTAAGTTAAAACAGTAGATGCAGTTTATAAGAACACTGGAAGTCCGTTATCCATATTATTCGAAACTAAAATAATTTTATTAATTCATGGAGACCGTACTGTTACCTCATCTAAACGCTTTTTTAAAGCAGTGAACTATGTATCCGTTGCATCTGCCAGAATATCACATATTCACAAAGCACTTTCTGTTGAAACTACCACTTCTCACTGCTGAAGCAATATTTACTTTGATTTAACCATCTATGATCTCTCTTGTGAAGAGGCAAGCTTAATTAGAAAGTTTTCTATTCTATCATCTCATTCGTATATAGCACAAATTTGGATTTTAAAGTTTACTTCAGTAAGCTGTTACAAAATTAGTTGATATTAATATCTCTCTCTAACTTTTTTAAACTTATGCTTGCCTTTTTAGCCCGAGAGCAAAACCATTATTTAAGCGGCTCAATGGAAAGATTCAAATAGTGGAAATACACCCAGAACACAAAAAATAACACAAAACACTTAGCTACAAGAAGCCCTAGATTTCTGTTTCACTCATGCCACTGACGCAACCTGTGTATGTATTTGCTTAATATGCTCGATCCCAAACGTTCAAGATAGAACGGATTTTGCTTGGATTCAGGTAAATTTCAATTCACTACATTAATATATATATATATATACGGCGTTCATAAGGGGGTCCTCCGGCCTTAAAAATATATCAGAAGATGTGTATTTTAAACTTTCAATACTTGATTGTTCCTTTAAGTCCAAGGTTCACAGTTTTGATGTTTTTAAAACACAACGACACATAAAACATGTCTTCAGACGAATGAATACACAATTGTTACGAAAATCGACTTCTGTTTTTATTGTGAGCGCAAAGGCACTTCCATTTCTACATGTGTTTTATTGTAGATTTGAAGTAGGAAGTGTTGCGGCCAAGTGTTCATACAAAAATAGCAAAGTAAATATTCGAAAATGGATGATTTTTTTACAAAAATTCCAAAACTGTGAACATCAGATACTATAAATGAATTCGGATACATTAGAACGAGAGAAGCCCATATGCTTACATTGCGATCATTGGGAAGAAATTTACTTTTTGAAGAGCGTAGTATATCTTCTCAGTGGTAGCAGAAGCCCTAAAAATCTCAAACTGTACGCAGTCATGCTTAATATGCAAACTTTTAAGTCCAAACGGATTCTCAGGGGGCTCTGTCTCCCCACCCTGCCATTTCCCTACAGACTTCCATGGCTAATAGCATTATGCATTGAGATATAGGTAAATCACTTAAATATATCAAACAAATTGTACTCCTTTATATGTATACATACTTTATAAGACAGAATCCTGATTATACTCCATGCTTTCTGGTCGTTAAATGAAGCCACATATATGGGCTTGATTTTTTACACAGGCCTATTTTAGTGTATCGGTCGATGGTTACTATAATAGTTTTATAAAAACGTCCTACCGGAAGATTATACGCAAACATACGTTCCTTACTTGAAAAATACTCCGTTTTCTCCAGGGTGATTCAGAACTACGCGGCAACAGAAACATGCATTTTTTAATAGAACGCCCTATCCAAGGTATATACTATTTGAATGTCTGTATTTAGGGCTGCGATTTTAGGGTCCATTTTCAGGCAGCAGTGATGGCCGCAGTAGGAGATTCTTCGGTCTTCTGATCAGTCGCCGTGCGCTGTGCGGGTTCGAACCTGTCTCAAGAGACATTTTTCTCTTGGCTATGGATGTTGTGATTGTCCTTAGGTGGTAGACGCTCTCTGACTGTCGAACGCAGAGGTACCACCCGGCGGATCTCGTAGGCGGGGCCAGAATGTGTGCATTTAGCATGCACACGTGTTCCCTTGACAGAGTCCGTGTGGCATTCCCCTATTCCCCTGTATCCCCTATAGCCCTATAGCCCCACGGAACCCCATGGGTGGTTAGACCTTCATCGAGTACAAAAAAAGCAAACTTCATATGAACATATGTTCTAAACATCTTAACTATTGAGTTACAGGGCAGTAAAGTTATCAAAATAAATTATTTATTATCTGCTGTAATAACTACTTTAGATTTTTTAATCAAATTTGACATACCTCTACTATGCATCAAGAGGAATTCTTTAATGTACCATTTTTTTAATTTTTTCCAGTAGCGTTTAATTTGCCTATTGCTAAGAAAATTTGATCGCTTGATTTTTTCCATCCAGTGCACGGTTTTCGCTCCAAGAAATGAAAACCGTTTCTCTGCATGGTCATAACAATTCATGTAATATGACAATATCACCATGAATAGAAATTGATTTTATTATTTTAGATGAAAACCATGCGTTGGACTGAAAAAAATTCAAGAGATCAGATGTACCTATATATGAATACAGATTTCATTTTTTTTTAGGAAAAGTCAGTGCCACCGATTTATTTTTTAAAACTTCACCACCCAGGATCTCAAAAGTTAAGACGTTTAGGACATACATTCATATAGAGTTTTTATCTTAAAATGGACCCACGGATGGGCCTTGAAACAAGAAGTTTGATTAAACAAACCATAGTGTTTCGATCGCTATTTCTGGCTTTACGGGATATTTTTTCCGAATAAACAGACAGCTTGTAAATCAGTCACTCTTTCAGATAGAGCAGCAAACCATAATTTCTGGTCATTTAAGCTACAGAAATATTTCCACTGTTTCTTCAGTTGCCCTGTATATAAAGGCAATTTTACGCACCAAAATTCTCTCCAGGACACCATTGTCATTAATCTAATGGCCGCTACAAAGCGAAACAACTGTGGCTACGCCTTTGTCACAAACACTTTGTTGTCAAGCTGTCATCAATGACCTATCGGGCCCCAGATCAGGCTGAAAGTCGAATTTGAATTAAGGGGATTCTCCGTCGTCCCCATTGAGTGGGTGTCATCGAGATTGCCATTCATCGCATGGGACGCATCAATCCTTTCATGCGATACTCGGTATTGTTGTCACGATACAAGGGAATTATTGTATTTGGATGAATAATGATTTATTTCTAGATCATTTTGTTAGACGCGAACAATTTCGAGCACTCTCTTGCATTACATTATTCATAAGTACCAGGAGGCATGGGTGGGGAAAGGAATACCAAGCGTTTCCGGGAAACAAAATTGATAACACAGCATGAACACTTGCGTCAAATGGGGGAAGACGTTCTTCAACCGTGTTAGGTAATTAGAAAGTAATTCAAAACTTGAGGAAAGATAAATAGGAGGAAAATCATTTATTATGTTCTTAGAGCAAACATATAAGACAGTCTACGACAATTTTGATAATTTTTTTTATAAATGTTTACATTACAAATTGTATACGACATTTAAGCTTACTGAACAAATTTGTTTCATAATAGATTTAGGGCCAACTTCACCAACAACAGTCCGTTATTCTCCACCTATAGGGTAACAGACCCTCAGATACAGCGAATGAGCTTCAAGTTCCAATCAACAAATTTTAACAACCAATAGGTATGAAATGTTGAAAACAAAATACTGCCCAAGTATGAGATGACAACTTGTCATTGAAACATCACCAGCTTATTGAATATTAAGAAATTACATATAATTCAGTCAAAATTTTAAGAGATGTTTGATTTTTGAATTAAATTCATGTTTTAATTACTATTATTGATTTTTTATTCATGTTTATATTATTTTCTTTAATTGACATGTGATACTGGGTGTTTTTTCCTATAAACCTCTTGCAGATAGCCATGAAGCACCTTCTTGATGACAGGCTCTACCAAAAGATATTGCTCGTTTCCAAACATCCATTCATTTACTTGCCGTTCATCAGAACCATTATGGCACCTTAGATTGATACTCCCACAAAACCATTCAGGTTTTTTGATATCCATACATCGATAAAGTTGAATATTTTTCGTTGCTCAAGAACTGAACAAACATCCACACTATATTCACAGCGATTAAGAAATTCTCAAATATATGCCTTAAAGCTATAGCAAACCTAAAACCTGCAAAAAAACTACAAATTTGCCATATTTTTCTTTTTTCACGAGTACACATTCTAGGTTATATTTATATTAGACATTATTTGAATACAGCTGATTATTGCATTTCACGGAGTGACACATGTGTGGGATCTGTCAACTCTTGGTACCAGTCACCAAACATATACTCTGAAGGTTTAATTCCATGCTATTCAATGACAACACGGTGACTTGTGTGATTATCAGCGGCCATTTTGAGGGTGCGACAGGGTTGCCAGATTGTGCATTAATATCTCGTTTCACCCTCCTGGTCCCAGTGGAGTAAGTTCCGCCAAATGTTGAAATATACTCTATTATGCTTTATAAGACTATTCGTGACATTTTTTCCAAAATCATTGCACAACACTTGAAAAAATGCAAATGAAAATTTAAAATTATTTCCATGACGCCGCAATATAGGTCCGTCGGTACCTTGGGTTATACATCTTGACAGTAGGGATGTTCGATACGATCCTATATTTAGAATATCAATACATTTCACGAGTATCGTCATCTGTCGATCCGGACTGTGTCAGAAAGAGTGACTGCTATTCGGCTGCGACATTATCCTGCCAAATCAGACATATCTTTCATCATTTTCAAAGAAATTGTACAAAATCTTCAAATTTGTGAAGTTAGCGAGTTTCACTTCATACGTTGTTACCAGACATGCCCAAATCATCAGTTGCTGCCGTGATATTCATCCCGACCACTGCATCCCCACGGCTAGGCGACCTGAATGTTAAATTTGTATTGATAGGGCAGCGGGTTATGTTATAAATCATATGTCATAGTGTTTATGCACTGATTGCAACGGTTAGATGATACCAAAAATATTTTCTTAAATAGGAGATCTTTCCCATTCCGGATCGAACAATCTACCAAAGATGCTTATAATCATGATACTTAGTAAATTTTCACGAAAAAAATTCAAAACCAGCAAATGTAAAAGATTCATTTCTCACCCTCCACCACGGGACGTGATCGTCGTTAGACTTGGCAACCCTGCGAGTGTCAGTCAAAAAAGAAAAATAGACAAACAATTAAGATTACTAGTTTTTTTGATTTTTGGACTTAAAAGCCATTATCTGTGAAACACTTTTCATAATTTTTTGTCTATGTCCATAGTAATTGCATTATGCATCAGGGAGATGTAGGGATTGACACGTCTTACACATATAATCTGTGTTTTAGGATGGAGAGGACATAATGTTTTAGTTGCTTTGAAGAAATTCATTAACCCATTAATTAATAAATTATTACTATTATGACGTAAAGGAAGATGAGGAATTGGATGGAATGTATTTTATATTCTATTTTCTTGCAAAATACAGACAAATCCACACTATTCAACAGGTATGTAATGATAACCTATTATTTGCCGCATTCCCATTCGCTGAGGGGGATAACGGATTGTTAAATGTAAACCTATAACATATATCAAAATACATAAAAGTTGTCCTGTTTTTTCTGTACAAGATCATGTTGGAATCAAAAAGTGGTCTTGTTTATAATACAGTCAAATTTTCACGATTTCATTCAATATTTCAATAGAAATCAGTGATATTCAGAGACCTTTGACATATTCCGTCAAATTGCATTTCGATAAGGTCTTTTCCTATTGGTCCAACTGACCGTCAAATATTAATGTTGGTGAAATTGGCCCTTATACTGGTATTATCTAATACGAGTTTATTCGTTTGCGAACACCACTACAATGGTTTTAATGGTTAACAGTTTCTTTCTGATATTATTGTTCACTAAAGCATATTGCAATCAGATAGAATCTTGAAAAATATTATATAATTATAAAATAAAAAAGTTGACAGTTGAAAACTATAAAATATCTTTCCTGGTTATGAAGTTACTGCTGATGATTTTCTAAATATATGCTACACTAGATCTTACCCGGGATTTCGTAAGAGGTAAATTGTTACCAACATACAACATTGTTTTTTAGTATTGCTTTAATTGCATTGCATGAGTAAATTGATAGTGAAATTGCATGCTTGGGAAATTTGGTTATTTTATTAATAGTGGTGTCACCTATAAGCTGCGAGGGTAAAACCGCAAGCGGGAAGCTAACAAATTGATAATATTACCCATTTGGCCTTGTAGAATTTGTTCTTAGCTGACAGGCCCTGTCCATAATCTATCTCCCTACCATATTCATAGGTCAAATAGTGTTCGATCTTTCGTGATTAATGTGTATGAATTCTCTTTTATATATATATATATATATATCTGCCCTTGTCCTTATTATTCCGACCCAGTTTTAAAATCTGTTCTTACATTATATCCTTTGTGCTTGAGCTACCTCTCTGCGAAATTTAATATTTATAGGTTAAATAGTTTCCGTGATTTCGTGACTAATGAGTAAGTATAAGTATATAACATTCATATACCTATACAATCAATTGTTAATTTGGGAATTATCAAAATTTTTTTAGGCTTTAGTAAACTCTTTTAACGGTAATCTCTAGCTTTCGGCTTCTCTTTGGAGCCATCTTCAGGAGCTGAAAACACAAATATGAAGCTAGCAACCAATACGGGAAGGGTTTAAATTATCAGACAACTTACTCGTCGCTGAGGTTGCAGCCAAATGGTGTTTCAAAACGAAAGCGTGGATGAGAGCTCTTGTTACAAATATAAAACCAAAAGGACGGACACATTGGGTTTATTGATAACGATGGTAACCATCGTTAGGTGTTAACACTGTATATCAATACACCCAAACACATTAAAAATTATCGAACTGCAATGTACAAATGTAAACATCATTGCCAAATTTCAGGTATAGTGTATATGAGGGACGCTCTGTAAAAACTCATCCTATTTCCCAAAATGCTGGATTTAATTTGTTCTGGAAAAAGTGTAATTCATATGAGTGTACGAGTGTAAGATGGTGATACACGCTTGAAAGGATGGGTTTTATGAAAATATATTAAAATTTATTATTACCGTGAGGGCAATGTTTCAATTAACATCATAAATAATTGGAATTGTGTTTTAATTTTGTGAGCACGTTAGATCAACTGCAATATGTAGCCGTTCTAACTTTTCGCAATTCAACAAGTAAGAATAAATGACACTGAGCTGCTTAACATTGGCCTTTTTCTTCATGCAATGATCTGTTATGAAAATGTGGGACATTTCTAAAAATAGACGTTGTTTAATGTATTCGGGTGTATTGATAAATATTGATAAATACTAACGATGGTTTCCATCGTTATCAATAAACCCAATGTGTCAGTACTTTTGGTTTTATATTTGTAACAAGTGCTCTCATCCACGATTTCGTTTTGAAACACTATTTGGCTGCAACCTCAGCGACGAGTAAGTTGACTGATAACTTAAACCCTTCCCGTATTGGTTGCCAGCTTCATATTTGTGTTTTCAGCTCCTGAAGATGGCTCCAGAGGCCAAAAGCTCAAGATTACCGTTAAAAGAGTTTACTATAGACTAAAAAATGTTTGCCAATTTCCCAATTAACAATTGATTGTATTTCTTGCCCAACTGGTCTTTGCCAATGGCAATGACTACTGCTATATATATAGCAGTATATATGCCCATAACATCCCTTGATCCAGCCCTGTTGCAAAATTAGTTCTCAGCTGACAGGTACTGTGCATAAACTAGCTAATTTCATGTTCATAGGTCAAAAAGTGTTCCAGATAAATTTCTATGAACTCGAAAAGTGACAAGGTTCCCCATAGAAATATTCAACCCCCTCCTGCCCCATCTTGAGGATATACTATACTAACTGTTAGTATATATTATTTCAAAGATAAAACTCAAGAAAAAACATACTCTCCTACGTTTACTCTAGATTAATTTGAACTATTGAAGGATTTGTAAATTTCCACTTTACTGTAATTTACAAAATTTCTTTGTAAGTGCTCATCTACACTGTATCAAACGAGCATATGGAACCTAGCTTTAAAGAATAACAATCACCCTTATTGCAACTACTCCAAGTCTAATTTTCACAACAAAAGGTGTAGACTAAAATATGTCCAAAAATTCATCAAAATCGTTTCAGCCATTTTCGTGAACACAGAACATACATGCACATGTTCTCATTTATATATTATTAGGTACTATTCCTTTTTAATCAAACGTATTCGATCGGCTCAAAGTTTGGTGTCTTTCCTTTAAATTTCGCGACCCTACTTTTTGTACGAATGTTTATACGTAGGCAAATATGTGCATTTACCTTAACACGAATATGTATATATTCATAAGAGTACTCTGTGATCCATTTTTGGGCTTAGAGTGATTAAATCAGTGCTAAAAGTGTTGCAATATAATAAGACCAAGACATATACTTGCAGACGACTTTTATTTGGTTATGGACAAATAAAGTACAATTTTTATAACCTATGTATTTTTTTTCACATTGGAATTGCTTAACAAAGTATTTTTTAGTTAGCTGGTTTCTTATTCAATGATTGCATTTCGTCAACTGTATCATAATCATTTACTAACCTTTGTATTTTTTCCAGGTGAGTGACCATAACGCGTTTCCTGAGATAGTAATTCTGTGTACTTTAGGTAAGCTGTTTGAGGTCAGTTAGGGGTGCAATTTCTATTAATCAGCATGGATTCATGAGCGACAGATTTACGGTTACTAACTTGGCCATAATATGCAGAAGTTTTTCATGACTATGGTCACCTTGCCTACTCAACAGATTTTGTACAGGCCATGTTAAATATGCTGTAATATTTTTGACAACAGGCAAAAATGAGGTTTGGCCGATTATTGTTCCTACATTAAGTGGAGCTAATTTTTCACTAATAGCTTTTGTAACGAAATTTCATTTGGGAACGAAAAGTTCTGTAAAGTTGATTGAGAAATAACAAAAGATAATAATAAATAGTGCAGTCTCAAAATAAGCGATTTTCTACAAATTCCTTAAAAATGGTGATTACTACGGATTAGTTAAATCGGGCCTAATATAAAACAATGTTTTTAAGTAAAGCTATAAATTTCTGATAACGTTTGGTATCTTTGATGTCATTAGCGAATTCGCAGACGACAACTTGCATGCTTAGGTTACTTTATTACTTTATTAGAGGTGCCTACTTGTTCCGCGACCAACCGCGGGGTAGAAAGCTAGTGACAATATAAAGCAGCTGAACTGAGACGTTGCAACAAAAACCATTTGGAGAGGGTACAAAGAGCGGCGGGTAAAGAGGATTTCTTTGTGCCGCTCTCTCTATATGGAGCAAAGAATGGAATTTATAAATTACAGATGATGAATTCCTAGTTGTATATTGTTAGCGCCGCCTGGAGTTCTTTGTGGAAATTACAATTAATTATGTCCCGAACTTTTAGAGGCGATGAGAAACTTTGTAGAAGGGAACGACGAGGCATTTTATTATTCTTCCTTGGGGTGTTAATTCACTGCATTGTTCACTCAGTTGTGAAATAGCGTGATGACTGCTGCTGTGATTAGGATAAATAGATATCATCAGACGGCACAGATTAAACGACACCTCCTTATTGATTAACTACATACTGGTTGAATAGGCTAAAGAATGACTAGGTCTCGTCAATTCAATTATTGATAGATTTAATTAACCACAATAAGTCTAAAAGGATTCCACTAAACTTTGTATACCCTGAAACAAAAATCAAATTGATACGACGATTAGTCAACGCCCGATTATGATCGCCTGTGAGCTTATATTGACGCATTTCGCCAATACCAGAATTATTTACCCTAGAAATAGAGTTCCAACGCTGGTTCTTTGTTTATGCTTGAAAGAGGACTATTGATTGAACCAAAACATTACGCTTTTCAGGTCATTTTATTTGAAAAAAAAATACGTCGTTTTGATCGTTTCGTTTATCTCCGTTACTATGGATAGGCTCTTAGAAGATAAGATAATATATT
The DNA here is from genome assembly GCA_963669975.1 of Acanthoscelides obtectus. NCBI lineage: Eukaryota > Metazoa > Arthropoda > Insecta > Coleoptera > Chrysomelidae > Acanthoscelides > Acanthoscelides obtectus. Next base: position 59,286,449 of record CAVLJG010000008.1, on the reverse strand, counting down.
CATACATAGGTTTAAATATTCTTATGTAGGTTTATAGTCATATATAGGTTTGTTTAGGAAAAGTTACCGGGTTGTAAAGTAAAAGTTATTAGAAAGTATTGTATCGCGAAAAACTTCGAAAATGAGATTCTTTGCTTTTTGGATGACATGTACATCACGAAGAAACACTCATTTCTGTCAGCCTGTCGCTGTGTCTGCCATCATTGGCGCATATATAACCGCTCGGATTTTGATGAAACTTTCACACAAGTTTACTAATAAGCCAACGATGATGTTTTTGAAAATCCGTTCAGTGGAGACGGAGAAAGATGCCAAAAAGGTAATAAATAAAAAAAAGTCAACTTTGTTTTAGGCGTTTCAGAAGATTCAGCTCGTTTTTTAAACATTTTTTTAGGGCTAAAATTTTGAGGGTGGGGGTGTTGTAGGTGAGTGGGGGAGGGTGTGTCGCAATTTTTTGATGTTAGTATATTAATACACTTCCGTTTGATAGTCTAATCATATTATCAAATTTCCCCGAAATAATTGTAGTCTGGTTTGACTGGTGCAAGTTGTTCAAGGGGGTATTGAAAATATGGACGCATAAAATGGGTACACCAATTTTTGTGGGAAAACTTTTTATTTGACAACAAAGAATAAGAAAACGTGTTTTTTGAGATTCAATCGGAAGCGTTGACAGAAAGGAAAAAACTTTTCATATAACATTTGTAGGTATTTGTGAGCTCTACAAATTGACACCACACGTAACAAGGTCTGACTAATAGCAAAAAGGTTATGGCCGAAAAACGACGCAAAATGGGTTTTGGCACTTGTTGATAATGCGACGATAATTTCACGCAACTACTTGAGATTATTCAAATCCGTAGGATTCATAATTCTAAATAACAGCAACAAAATTGGAGTATATTGGTTAAGTAGTTATATGAGAATTTCTAATTGCTTATCCCAAAACACCTATTTTCCGGCCATCACTACTAGTTTATTGAGCAATATACAGGGTCCGTTTAAGAGCATTTAATAGCAAAATACACGTGTTTATCTTGCCGGTATGAATCACAAACCATTCCGAAAGATTAATCCTATTTTTATCCGAAAAACGGTTTACGTTTTCTTCTTCTAAACAAATTGGAACATTCCGTATTTGTGAGTAATTTAACAAATGCGCTACGATATTCGAAAAAGATACGTTACTATACACATTTTGGAACAAAGAGGATGTGCCTATCATCTTTTGTTGCGAATTACTCACAAATACGAAATGTTTGAATTTGTTTAGAAGCAAAAACGTAACCCATCAACAAGGTAAACACGTGTATTTTGCTATTCTAAGGATCTTTGAACGAACCCTGTATGCTGGTCAATAAACTAGTAATAACGGCCGGAAGACAGGTGTTTTGGGATAAACAATTAGTAATTCTCAAAAAACTACGTGACCAATATACTCCAATTTTGTTGTAGTTACTTAGAACTACGAATCCTACAAATTTGAAGAGTTTCAAATATCTGCGACAAACCAACGACGTCGCATTACCAACAAGTGCCAAAACCTTCACTTTGCCTCGGTTTTCGGCCATAACTTTTTTGCTATTAGTCGGATCTTTTTACGTTTAGTGCCATTGTGTAGGCCTCATAAATACCTAAAAATGTTATATAAAGAGTTTTTTCGTTCCTGCCAACACTTTCGATTAAATCCCAAATAACACGTTTTCTCATTCTTTGTTGCCGAACAAAAAGTTTTCCTACAAAAATTGGTGTACCCATTTTATGCGTCCATGTTTTGTATACCCCCTTGAACAACTTGCAGCAGTATAACCAGACTTTACAATTATTTCGCAAACCAGGGGTATTTTCGTCTAATATGATTAGACTATGAGGTGCGCCACGGAGTTGTAAATATTACATCTTTGGTAGTGGATCAAAGCGACTTATAAAGGCAGGTAGCATACGGCACGGTGAATATAGTTTATGCTTGTAGTGTAATATAATGAGTTTGCTTTATTTCTGTAGGTATCAAACGTTGTTGACAGTAAATCAGAGCTCCAAGGAAATGAGGCTACCGTGTACAAACTCGCTCATTGCTGCAATCTGAGCGTTTTTTTTTTTAATAAAAAACCCATATGGTGCATTTACAAGTATGGTTCTGATAAAATCCACGTCTTTTTGATGCCATTGCAAAATTAAACTACCAGCTGTTTTGAGGGCGTGGGAAGTATACAGTGAATCTACTTAACGCCACTTTTTAAATAATGTATTTTTTTATTTACCTCTTCCGACATCTGGAATCACGAGGATGACGGAATCTAAGGGGATTTTTCTCATTAATGCCCTTCCGAGAGAAATATATTTTAGATGCTCTACCCAGCAATTCCTTGGTGTGTACCTGCCCTCTCTAAAATGCAATCTTAAGCAGCCCCTGACAATGCTTGCGAAAAACCACCTTAGGGATCTCTTTCAATCCCATGATCACCTAATAAATCATGAGAATTAGGACGTGACTGTTATATTACAACGGAAGCCAACATATCATTCAGATATATCAATTCCCGAATACCTGCCGCAACTTTTGGGGCCATGCCACCACAATTGGAAAAGTTTTTATTCTGATGCTACGGCGTTACCGCTTTGCCGCTGGCGCAAATTTAATAAAAACCTCAGAAGTCGGAGATCGGAGATGAGCAAAGGTGGAATCCATCAGTTACAAGACAAATAATGGCCATTTATCTTCCTCGCAATATGGGGGATTCAAAGAGACACATGCCACGACGTCTTTACTTCTCAGCCTGCTATTTTCATCTACGATGGCGAGAACAATGCTGTATTGTTTTACTTATTTATAATATAGTTATTTCCGAAGATAAGGTCGTTTGCTCTTCGGAGATCTTTTTTATATTTTTGCTACGCCTACTGACGTACTGGCGAGGAAGTATTGTAATCACGAAACATTTCAATATTGACATATTATGTTTTACGGAGTGGGGGAGGGTATGTCTCAATTATTTGATATAAGTATATTTTACGTTTCTAACTCCAGTAGGTTTAGCACCTATGCCGAATTTCGCTACCAAAATATTTAGGGCACGCTGCGCGCGTTCTGCTAATCTTCGACCGGTAGGCACGTGTATGTAATGTCTGATCTGATCTGTTCAATTATTGTGTTATACATGTTCGTAACTAACTTTTTTCTCGGAGGGTCTAACTTGTACTGAACATATTTCTTTATGGCGGCGTCGCGTGGGAAGTCAACCTACTTGACGCCATTTTTTTAAGGTTACTAAGTGGTGTGTTATATCGACGCCGAAAGTAAGAAGAAGACTTACTTATGAGATTTAGAATAAATAAAAGGACATGGCAATAAAATAGGATGAACAGTAAGTTAATACATTTAAAATACATATTAGTAACACGTACATTAGACAAAAGGTCTTTGAGGAGATGGACATATCTTGACTCATCTATGTATGTAACTTGCTAAGTGTATTATGGCCAAAATATAATGAATTCATCGAGCTCGTTCTAGCAAATTTTGTAATTCGGAATTTATATGTGTCGATTAATTACATCTCAATATTACTCTCAATGCACAGTTTTTGTAGCACAGCTAATTGAGTTACTTATATTGGATAAGGCAGCCTCTGGGTATTTAAGACGTAGGCTTGCATGGTCGCTCAAGTATAAAAAGACAATAGTCGAAATGAGGCTGGATTATGGTTTTGTGGACTGTTAGCCTTGTTTGAAGTGGAACTGCGACGCCTGTTCCTGAATACAGGGTGACTTTGAAGTTGAGTCATTAATTTTCAGATAATGATTGTAGAAGGAAGATAAACCAAAATATGTGTGTAAAAATAAAAAAAAAATAAAAAAAAATGTTACCTTGTTTAATAAAGTATCCTCCCGACAAGTATTTCAGTGCGGACCTGTATTTGATCGTGCGGTCTTGGAGCAGCATGCCCTCACCTGTGAGGTCTTAAGTCACCTGATTCACGAGCCCTTTGCACTACATTAACAAAGGCACGAGGGGTTGGTTGCACTCGATTGGGAAACCGATTCGCATAAATCCGTGATGCATCCGGGAGCATTTTGTAAAGACTGCCCCCCCGTAAATAAGAATCATGTCCACAAGTTCAGCATTTTCGTAAACATGTGCCATTTTTGATTTCGTTTGAGCCACGCAACACACTACTATTCACTCAGGATTTATCGACTGACGAAAAACATCGTGATAAACGTTTCAAATTCTTTCGCTTTTTTGTTTCCGATGCGATGAACCGGTCAGGCGGATTATATCCGTTGTCGCCAAACACGAGCATATAATAGGCAGGGCGGTACTCAAACTTCCAAAGGGCTATAACTTTGTTACTTTAATTTTACCAGAAAAATGGTAAAGGAAAAAAACATTTCTTTTGATCAGATCTACTCACTGTTAAAATAAATGACTCAACTTCGAAGTCACCCTGTATAAGTATATTTTTGTTGATATTTTTATAAAAAAACGTTTGTCAAAAGTTAAACTGCTGCCCAAATGAACTCCTAAGTAGATATTAATAAGGTGAAAATTTAATCTTTTCCTCTGTTAATATAAATATCAACCGCTGATCAATTTCAGATTATGTTTTCACTACAGCAGTTGAGAAAGCAGAGCCTAAACAGACTTTTAGCGACTGTTATAAAAAAATTGAACGGATCTTTCGAATTGAGACAGCTTAGAGCGCCATCTATTAGTACCTGAAACGGCCACTGCGACAGCGACTACGAACAAGTGCCTACAGTTGGTCGTCTGTGGTCGAACGGGCGAAAGCAGTATGTTCAGTTGAAGAGATACTGTTGTTACTAGATCTGAATTCGCTAAAGCCAGTCCGCCAAGATTGTTCCACATTTCCGAAAAGCTAGAAGCAAGAGAGTAACCGTACGAGAGTGATTGATGTACAAACCTTGACAGGTTAAAATCAGAAGCTGGGGCTTGGACACCTCTTGGATTAGCACCATTCAGATGACAAAGCAGGAACAGATGATTTAGCTTCTTGATAAAAAATCGCCAGATCAACGACCTCCGTAGGCGTAACCAAAGATCACGGATTCGTGTTGAGGAAGTACCACCGATTAGTCGGATGGACAGTATAGTCGGGTAGCAAACCCAAGAGACATGTGAGCAAGTCAGGTGTCAACTGGACTTCTTCCTGAGTGACTGGGCTAGATGGTGTGAAGTAGACAAAATTAATCAAACAGAAAGATATTGGCAATTACCAGCGAGTTAAATCTGATCAAAATCATTAGAATCCAGAGCCAAGCGATGGCTCGGTCGCGTAAAGCTATTAGCATAACGAGTTGATAACGCACACCTAACAGCTGTTGGTGATTTGTTTCGGCAGCCTGGCGTTTTATAAAAGATCTATTTTGAAAAATGGCAGGCTGCACCAGCAAGCCGTGCACGGCGCACATCGTGCTGCCCTCATTAATATCAGCGAGGTCGTTAATTAAATTTTTGCTTTTGCTAAACGTTCCTGCTCCATGCCTCTGCTACGCGGTGCATATGGACCTCGATTAATGCCCGCCGTGTCAGATTACTATAAAATTTCTCATTATGTTATATATTCCATTTTTAATATATTAAACATGTAATCTTGTTTATTACTCGTATATCAAAGGGGCGTTCAAATATGCCCATATATTTATTATTGAAACTAATGAACTTTCTGTTTCTTCAGATCTCGTAAATAAACTGAGTCTGCATCCTTTAATATGCTGAACAGTTAGATTCAAGTAAGTAATTCAAGTAAGAAGGTATTAGTACTCTATATTGACATAACAAAAGTCGTCCATATGGTTGTCCACGCTTATTTGATAAATAAAATAGTTCCCTTAAATGTTCTCCTAGTATTGCGCGGAATCCGACTTGACGAACAGAAAAATGGTTGGGCTATAGTACTCAAAGCCTAAGAGCTTTTAATGGACAAAAGCGGCTCATCAGGCTTATATTCCATTCGAACTCTGTGGATGCCTGCCAGCCTATTTTCATTGAGGTCGATTTATTAGCGGCGCGTTGTGTCTACATACTTTATTGTATCATGTCCTACTATAGCTGTAGTCACCGTTCTTGGCGGGTTAAAGTAACAGTATCCCTCTATATATCTCCCAACTAACAATTATCACTCCTATTAGAGTTGCAAAAATGATTATACAGTATTCCTTACACAGCATTGTATACTGTAAGAACATTGGCAAAACCCTCTTAGAACAGCTATACAAGCGGAGTGGACACTTCAGTCATTTAAGAGGTTGTATAAGGGCTGCAGGTAACATTTATATAACAAAAGTGTAAGCCCCTTGCAGCCGCTATAGGACATTTGCGTCAGTGCAAGATTCAGTTTTTGTCAACTATACAACTATTCTGTTACGTGAATCTACTTTATTGCAACCAAACTATTTCTTATGTATTGCATAGATGAAGAGAAGAATATATAACTAACACATTACAGTCATCTTGTGTACTTACATATCGGCCATTGTGAATTTTATACATAGGTATATGCCTAACTTCTACACTGTGATATAGGGCTATTGAATTACTTGCGCTGAAAATTTTATTGTGGTTATAGTGCAAGGTTGTTACGCAATTTCTACGGGCTTCGTATTTGATTCATATTTTAAAAATGATTAAAAGTATGTCTAGATTTTTAGGATGAAAAACTGAATTTATCTGCGTTAAACCTTCCACAAATCCCATATTTAGACACAATTACACTAATGTTTATAACTTTATATCTGTAATGTCGAACTGAAACATAATCATTTAATTTTCAATTTAGGAATATATTTTTGCACAATATGGCTGGTGATTATGTATAATCATGGTATCGTCCATGTTGGCTTTGGTTTATTAGAATATTTTGGTGTTGCCTGCAGGTGTTATACAACAATTTGACAAATCTCTGAAATAAAATACGGAGAGAGTCGAATGGTTTACCCAGAAATTGTACCAGATCTACATCTTCTGTTTGAACAGTTGACAAAACCTTCTAAACCAATAGGCATGCGTTGTTATTGGTTAGGGCATTTTAACTAAAATGATGACAGCAGAAAGTTAGGTTATGGTTAAGTTGTATAGCAACATATTTAACCACAAATGTATGCCGAGCACAGCAATTTTGTACTATAAAAGTTGTAATATTGTTACAGGTGTACAGCCTTTAACAGTTACTAAACGACAGTTGTATAAGTACTACCGTTGGGAGTGATTTGTTGGCTAAAGTAGTAAATTTGCAACCCAAAACAACAAGGCTTGGGTTTGTTGTATAAACGTTACCATGGATGCCACAACATAACTGTTTTGACTACCGCGCAAATATGCCGTATAAAATAGTTGTATAAACGTTTATGCAACAGTTCAAAATTTGTCCTATAAGGTGTTGAATAACTTATGCTATAAGAACGTTTTAAACACATCTTTTTAGAGTAAATATGCTGCAGAAAGCATATTTGCATTCCACACAACATTAAGCCAGCATTTTGGTGTTCAGGCAAGAACAATAGAGAGCTTTTACGGCTGAACAGTTCTTTTACGAAAAGCTTATAGCACTACTTTGCTAGTTGGGAATCTTGGATCGGTTTCCCTCAGCTAGAAAAATTAAGATCATATGACGCAACTGCCAAGAACGGTGACTACAAGTATAATTATTTAGATTTTTGCTCATTACGCATGTGTTTTTACTTTTTGTGTGTCAAAATACGACTACATCAATTATTACTACTTATCTGTTATACGATGTACTTAGACTTCATTTATGAACCCTTTGAAGTGGGTGGACCATGGAAGGCTACGCCAACAAATAAACATTATTATTCCTTTATGTACTAGATAGATGAAACAAATAAATTATTGAGTAACACTTTTTTCTATTATGTAACTTATAAGATGTGCCTTTTTTTACAGATTAATGATTATTTACCTATTCCAAGTTTTATTAAGCTCTTCCGTACGACTTTGCAAGAAAATATCTGCTTATTTTTCTCAAACTACGTGTACAGGTCTTTCGTCTTAATGAAATTCTTACAATAATGCGTTCTTATTGAATATCAGTTGGGTAAAGTTTTCTCTTTTGTATCATGATTTTAAGGAAACCTTTTTGTATGTCTTCGATTTGTGTAAGTTAAGTTTTGTATATCCCTCCCCATTCAGCAATTCTGTATTGTATAAGCGACTCAACTAGTGCTACATACACCATTTCCAATTGTTTATTGTTAAGCATACTTCTTAATTTTGACAATTTATATAAAATTGTTCTTAATGTTTTTACAAAATTTCGTGCACGATTATCACATCTTATAAAACTGTCGAAATCAACTCCTAAATATGACAAAATGTTCAATGTTTTGAACTTCAGAATGGTTGCTGTGTTGCACGTTGCTGCTGAACCAGTCCGAAATACGTTTAATTTCCCTTTCCGCGACCTGTTCAACCTCTTGCCATGAAGTGCCCTCAAAAAGTATTACAGTGTCGTCTGCAAACGTCGTCTCAAACCGAACATGTTTATAGAAAGCTTGATACAAGGATATTTCACTTTGTAATAAGTCTTGACTATCCTGGAATCGTATATAAAATTATTTGTTGGTTTTTCTCGGCTTAATCACTGGCCCGTCATGAATGAGGCTCTCCAATGGGAGTTTCGATTCCTATGGCCTTCTTCAAATTATCTCGATAAAAATAATTTTACTACCCTCTCGGAAATGAGATATTAAGATACGTAAAGCATGAACGCTTCTGTTTACGAGCACCTACTGTGTAACTCGTTGAAGTTTTCTGATTACAAACTCAAACTACTCGGATACAGGTCGTTAAAGATAATTTTTAATTAAAAATAGTCGCTGAAAATTTTTATCTAAGAGAGGGAGGTTTAAATTACATAAGCTTGAACTAGCTTTTTTCACATGTCCTTCCTAATTGGAAATTTTCAAAATAATACCTGATTATACAGGGTGGCCTATATGATTCTGACTGGTTTGTATCTTGAATATTTATGGAATTAAATAAAATACGTAAATTTTTTTCATCTTAATCTTTTACTGAAACTTAGAAATAATGTATGAGAGTATATCAGACAAATGTCCGACTCTAGAAGCTACGCAAACCTGAGCCCTATTGATTACATTTTCGATCACTTTTTGGTAGGTTTCGGAAGAAATATTTTCAGTCGCTTCCGTAATATGATTCTTCAGCTGTTCTACAGCATTTGGTTTGTCGACATTTTTTTTTTATATTATATTATATAAATGCCGGAACACCGCGGCTGCTATGATGATCCCAAAGATATTTTGTTAATACGATTTTTGAACTGCCTAAGGTTAGTAGAACTGGGAAAAGCTTCCTCTTGTAGATTGTTCCACAATCTAGACACCGTCGGGACAAAGGAGCGGTCGTATCGGCCAGTTCTGGGTGTACGAAGTTTGACACGGTTAGGATGGGACGCCGAAGTCAGGCGTGTCTGTCTGGCAGGCACATCGAGCGGCGGCATCATGGAAGAGAGCTCTGAGGAGCAAAGCCCGTTGGTGTAGCGATAGAAAAGAGCTAGATCGCCGACGGCCCGCCGGTGCGAAAGAATCCCGAGACTGTCTGTTAGAGAAGAGTCATCGATCAGTCGGACCGCCCTCCTCTGGACAGCATCGAGCATGGACAATGTAGTCGGGGCGGCAGCAACCCAAATGTGTGAGCAATACTCGAGGCTAGGCCTTATCTCGGCCTTGTATAGAGTGAGAAGGTCATGCGGAGAAAAGTACTTCTTAGCCCTAAACAAATAGCCTAGCTTTTTCCCAGCAGCTGCAGCTATTGACGAGATGTGTTCGTGCCAGATCAGGTCCTCGGTGATCTGGACTCCAACCAGCCGAAATGAATAGCTCTTTGGTAGAACTCGGCCGTCCATCGAAACTGTATGAGCGCTAGGACGCTTTTTGTTCGTCAAAGTACAGTACTGTGTTTTGGAAGCATTGAACTGTACAAGATTGTTGCATCCCCAAGCAGTGATAGCCTCCAGGTCTCTTGTCAGAGAAGAAGTCGTCGCTAGTCTGCTTTTTTCCAGCTCAGCGGCAGAGATCGGCTTGTCACTCTGAATTCCTGCATGTAGAGTGCTGTCATCAGCGAAGCTGTGGATTGGGTTGATCGTGCAGGAAAGGAGGTCGTTGATATGTAAGAGAAACAGTGTTGGAGCCAAGACAGATCCCTGGGGATCACCCGCGTTGACGTTGTGGGATGAAGAGGAGAATCCCTCAATTACGACGGATATCTTGCGGCCAGAGATAAAGTCAGCCGCCCATCTGCCAAGCTTTTCTGGGAGGCCATAGGATGGAAGTTTGCTTAAGAGGGCAGCGTGCCACAGCTGATCGAACGCTTTCGAGATGTCAAGAGCAACGACATGAGCCTCACCATGAGACTGGATGAGTTTACTCCACAATTGCGTGACGTAAGCTAGGAGGTCCCCTGTGGATCGTTGGTGCCGGAAACCGTACTGCCTGTCGCTAATCAAGCTGTGACGTTCGAGGTAGTCCAGAAGCTCGCGATTTATGCACCTCTCCAGCACTTTACTTATAACAGAAAGCAGAGCTATAGGCCTGTAGTTGTAAGGGTCGGTCTTAGACCCTTTTTTGGGATGGGCTGGACATGAGCAAATTTCCAGTTTTCTGGGAAGGTGCCGGATTCATAAGATATCTGGAAGAGATGCGAAAGAACTGGAGCAAGCTCCGCTGCACATCTCTTCAATACGATGGCAGGAATCAAGTCCGGACCAGAAGCTTTGTTGATGTCGAGCGACAAGAGCACTCGTCTTATGGTCTTATGCCTGAATGTTACCTCCCGCATCGAGCATGGACAATGTAGTCGGGGCGGCAGCAACCCAAATGTGTGAGCAATACTCGAGGCTAGGCCTTATCTCGGCCTTGTATAGAGTGAGAAGGTCATGCGGAGAAAAGTACTTCTTAGCCCTAAACAAATAGCCTAGCTTTTTCCCAGCACACTAGTGGGGAACCCTTTGAATTGACGGTACTTGGGCGTTGGTGGGGACGTCCGTGGTGGAGTTGGTAGCAAAGATCTTGGCTAGCACTTCCGTCTTGGTCTTTGAGTCGAATACAATAGTTCCATCCTGACACGTAAGTGGTGGAAGGCTACTGTGTGAGAAGTTCTTTTCAATCTGCTTGGCCAGCGTCCAGAAAGACCGACTGCCATTGCGCTGCGACATTACCCTGTGCCTAACTTTTATATCGTGATGGTTTTTGGCATTGCGAACCGTTTCGTTATATTTGTTTCTGGACTCGACGTCGGCTTGTCTGTTCTCTACAGTGGGGTTTTGTAAGTAGTTCTGTGTGCCTTGAGCTCCTGCTGGCGAGCAGTGTCACACGATTTGTTAAACCAGCCGTTGGACCCTGGTTTAGGAGCTTTCACTGTGTGAGGGATGTATTCCTCCATTCCGACGTGGATAATTTCGCTTATCGAATAACAGACAGTCGACGCATCCGCGTCAGTGAAACAGAAATCTCTCCAAGGAAAGCTAGAGAAGAAGTCTTTGAGCCCCTCCCAGTCGGCATGTCCGTAATGCCAAGTTTTGCGGCCTGAACGAGTTTCTGCTGCCACAGCGGGTTCTGACCGAAACCTAACCTCCACAACACCGTGGTCTGAGTTACCCAGGGGGGACAGGACAGCAGTGCTGTAAGGGACAGGATGCGTGGTCAGAAAGAGATCCAGCAGGCTACTGGCGTGTGACGAGACGCGGGGGAAAAAAGTAGGGCTCGTCACCAGCTGGGTCAGCCCTTCAGTAAGAGCAAACGTTTCGACTGCACGACCTGCTGCATCGGTCTTATTTGAGCCCAACCAAAGCTCATTATGGGCATTGAAATCACCGAGAAGAACTATCTCTGAAGCGGGGTGATTGATGTTCAGGAAGTCGATCTGGACTGCGAGGTATTCGAGTAGGTCATCCCAGTTATGGTCCGAGGGAGAGCGATAAAGGCAGCAAATAAATTTGGATGATGTTTTGGAGTTGAGGCGAAGCCACAGAATGTAATTCCGGTCTGATTCCAAAGAAAGATCCCTGGAGCAGGAAAGACTGCTGCGGACAAAAGCTACAACTCCCCCGTTCTTTCTCAGATTGGAGTGCACCTCGTAATTTGGGAAGTTGAGATGGTTAATCGGTGCAGTCTCTGAGATTTTTGTCTCCGCCAAGAAAAGCACGGCGGGACGATTGGATTGCAGGTAGTGATGAACAGCATCAATGTTGCTGTTAATCCCGCAGATGTTCGAAAAACAAATTTTATCTTCGATGTTGTTCCCTCGAGCCCACCCTCCACCCGGACATTCCGAGAGTGGAGTGAGTTTACGTCCGGAGTTCTTAGTGCTCGAGGGATCCATCATCATTAATTTCTTTGTGGAAGATAACCGACTGCATAGCTTAGGTGTGGAAACGTGCGGACATTTATAAGACACCCTGGGAAAAGCTAGCGGGTGGTACCGCCTCGGTCGACTGGCCCTTGTCTACCACCTTCTTTTTACGTGTTAGTGATATTAAATAGACCTAAAGTGGCCCGTTGGCGGACTTGCACCGCCACCCGGCAATCGGTACTGAGGTATTCCTTAACGCGTGTACAATCACTTGGACGGGAAGAAGTTGTATACTGGATACAACAACTTCCGGAACAAGCATTTACCACGGCCCTCGCTCAGTAGGGCGACATAAGCCCTATTTTTCAAAAATCCCCATACAAAAAGTAAGGAGCCGTTAATCCGATGACCTTGGTGGCCAGTGGTCAATCGAGAAATTATATGTTTCGGAAATATTGTTCGCAAAAGATTCATTGTTTCCCTAGCTATGTGACAAGTTGTTCCTTCCTGCTCGAACCACATGTTTCGCAGGTTAAATTGTTGGATTTGAGGGGCCAGAAAGTTTTGCACTATATCACGGTAGCGCTCGCCAGTGACAGTAAGAGAATTACCCGCAGGGTCTTCAAAGAAGTAAGGTCCAATGATACTTCCATACCAAACACTGCACCAAACTGCGACTCGACGAGGATGTAGTGGTCGGTGATGGATGACACGAAGGGTTCTCTAAATGCCCAGATACGACAATTCTGCTTATTGATAAATCCGATCCGTTCATATTGAAGTGGGCTTCATCGCTCATTTTCAGTTGGCGCTAAAAATCGTTATTTTGAGTATTAAGCTGTAATATTGCATGACTGTATTGTTGGCGACTTTCATGGTCACTAGGCTGACGTTAGTGGGTTAATATAATTTCCTAGGCCCGCGAATACAAGTCTTTTTTAAAATAGTACATAATCACGTGCAACGAATATCCAGTTCTTTAGAATGATGTCTGGTAGACATCTCAGGGCGCTCCACTACACTTTCACGAACTCCCTCGATATTTTCCGGAGTACGAATAGTTCGAACATGGTCCGACCTTGGCAAGTCTCTAACTTCATCTGCTTGCTCAAATTTCTGAGCCAACTGACGAATGGTTTTGACACTGGATACATTATTTCTACCAAAATCATGTCGAAGCTTCCGAATCGTTGCAACAATCGACTCATTATTTAAGTAAAACGTTTTAACAATACGGACGCGTGGTGAAATCGCGCTCCATGATGTATTGGAAACATGCGCTTTAAACAACTACTTCTGTGTCACCTACTGAACTGCGTATATCAAAAATGGATTCAGTTATATATTGACCACCCTGATTTCAACATTGAATAATCAATTGCGTCTTTTGGTTGGTCTGAAGTTGTGTCCTCTTATACAAACTAGAGACTGGTATCAGAGTTTTATCATTAACAACCAGCCAGTTTTTCTTTGACTGAGACTTTTTTGGTGTATTCAAGAAAAAACCTTTTAAAATTATTTTGATGGTACAAAAATATCACTGTAAGTTGGGAAGGAGTGAGGGTAAAGAACTTGATCAGAAGGATAAGTGTGAATCCTCGACCTTGGATTAACAAGTATCCTTAAAAAAAAGATATATCATCTGGACAATTTAACATTGCAGCCAGAGGAGACACAATCGATCAGAGAGGCAACCGGCGGACATGCGTTTTAGAGCTTAAACTATTGAATATCAGATGTCACGAAGATCACACTCCGACTTACTCCACGATTTGACTAGTATTAAATATAAGAAAATAGAAAAAATATAAGTTGAATTAATTCACGGAATCGCACATTTTTGATTTGTCTTTAATAATAAAATCTCAACAAGTAATCGAACGCAGCAAGCGGTAATCTTCATCCTGTGCAGTGATTGCCAATAAATATAAAGGCTGTTTTTTCTTGGATCGATTTCGACGAGTTGAAATGCTCTCCTGTTGGTGGTCATACGGATGAATGGTTCTCATAATTGGATTTCAGATTATAAGAGAGAAAAGAAACGCCAGCAATTAAGAGAAAAATCAAAAGGCAGAAATATATCCTGATCAGTTGCCTGCACCAGCGTCACTATATGGGGTGTTATCTTGGATATATTTGATTTTATTTCTATAGATGTCGATTAAAATCTATCATCAAATAATGTAATAATATCTAAATTCCCTTGTTCAAACCTAAGCGCGCATCCGGTTTTGATGAATAGCCGGGAATTGTCAGGGAGTCATACGTTTCGGCTTGTCGGAGTTTCTTAAAGACATGATTGAAGCTGGGTTATGAGGTAAGAACTAGGAAGTAATTTTCGTTGGATAAACGTCTCGCTTTATACAAGATCTAGATGTATGGGGTGGCCTTGCTCTGTCTTTGCTAGCCATACTTGATGATGTTCAGAGTAGATCTGGGACAAATCGTTTCTTTTAGCGTTTTGATTCCGGTCTGGGAACCAATTCCTCCAATTCCTTTTGATTCCGATTCCTTTCCTTTGTGAGTACTTCAAAGCAATGACACCGCAGGAGGAATCAATTCTGATGGTCACAATTCATAATCCCGAAATCACTGGTTTCGATGCCAAAACCGCTAGGTTGATTTTCAACAAACTGTTTGAAAGACAAGCTTTTGTGAGGATTCGGATGTTGCTTCTGTATGGAGGAATTTACTATCTGCAGTTGACCAGGCGCTGGATGGAATTGTGTCTGCAAAATGTGGTCACCGCACCTATAAACAGATATCAATCGAGCAGAGATCAAAGAATAATAATAATAGTAATAATTATATATATATATATATATATATATATATATATATATATATATATAGAAGATGATCATGTGGAGAAAGGTGTATATATACATACATATATATATATATATATATATATATATATATGAAGTTGAGTCATTAATTTTCAGATAATGATTGTAGAAGGAAGATAAACCAAAATATGTGTGTGAAAAAAAAAAAAACATTGAAAAAAATGTTACCTTGTTTTATAAAGTATCCTCCCGACAAGTATTTCAGTGCGGACCTGTATTTGATCGTGCAGTCTTGGAGCACCGGCAGGTCCTTCCCTGTAAGGTCTTAAGTCTCCTGATTCACGAGCCCTTTGTACTATATTAACAAAGGCACGAGGGGTTGGTTGCACTCGATTGGGAAACCGATTCGCACAAATCCGTGATGCCGCGGCAGAATTTTGTAAATAAGAATCATGTCCACAAGTTCAGCATTTTCGTAAACATGTGCTATTTTTTATTTCGTTTGAGCCACGCAACAAACACCACTATTCACTCACGCGTTACCGACTGACGAAAAACATCGTGATAAACGTTTCAAATTCTTTCGCTTTTTTTTCCGATGCGATGAACCGATAACGCGATTTTATATCCGTTGTTGCCAAACACGAGCACATAATATTATTATTGAGACAGGGCGGTACTCAAACTTCTAAAGGGCTATAACTTTGTTACTTTAATTTTACCAGAAAAATGTTAAAGGAAAAAACATTTCTTTTGATCAGATCTACTCACCGTTAAAATAAATGACTCAACTTCGAAGTCACCCTGTATATATATATACGTGAGCAGTAGTCATTGGCAAAGCCAACGACCAGTTGGGTACAAAATACAATTACTTGTTAATTGGGAAATTGGCAAAACTTTTAGGCTTAAGTTGACTCTTTTGACGATAAAATCAAGCTTTCAGCCTTCATCAGGATTTCGTCGGTGAGGTTGCAGCCACAAAGTGTTTCAGAACGAACGTAGAGAAGATCGAACTTGTGATCAGTATAAAAACAAAAGAACGGGGACACAAATATCAATACACCCGAACAAGTTAAAAATACTACACGTGAGGAGATATTTTGTTGAAACAATCGGAATATATATATATATATATATATATATATATATATATATATATATATATATATATATATATAGTTATTAATGTGTTGGGCGATTCCGCAGCTGAATACACTCCTGTATACCTCTAGGCATGGACAAAATGATGATCGATGTCTGGTTGTGGTACGTCATTCCAAGCCACTCGAACTTCGTGGATTGGCAGAGTCTGTGGCCGATGGTGCAAAGTGGATAGTCTCCTCCTCATCATATCCCAGAAATCTGGTGAACGGGGTGGCCATGGGAAAACATTAACGCCTGCTTCTTAAAGGAAGTCCGTAATACATCAAGCAATATGGAGACGTCTTGCTGAAAAAGGCGTGTGGACGCCCCTCTATATACGGCAGTAAAGTGACTAGGATGTAGGACATCATCAGCATAACGCGCAGCAGTCATGAACAAAGAGAGGGAGTGATCGGCTATCATAGGCAAAAGCCCCCGAAACCACTACTCCAACAGTCCTGTGTATATGCCTCTCAACAGCAAATCCAATATTACGCCGTTCTCCACGGCTGCGTCTTACCCATCTACGACCATCGTGCGTACCTAGACAGAAACGCGATACGTGCTGAAAATGTCATTATGGCTCCCAATGTTGCGTTCTCTGCTTCAGCTAAAACGTTGGCGACAGTGGTCCGCAGACAGAGGAAGCACTAACCGGGGACGGTATGAAAAAAGTCCAAAGGCTCAAATCCGGCGATAGAGGGTACGCATAGTAACAGGTCTACCCTCTTCTCCAAATCATTGCACAGCGATCTGATCCGTATAGTCAAAATAACGAAAGATGACTATTACGTCATACCATAAATTGTACTGAAGTAATCAATGGACGTACGTCGATGATAAAATCACGATATCAGGAACATAATGACAACAAATTTATAATATAAATTTGTGAAGCTGGGTTATTCCACTGATTATTTTTATTTTCATGTATTTCGTGGTTTTTAGTGATACCTTAATAATAATTTTAGTGGGGAGTTCTTGTTTAAAAAAAACAGTTATGAGTATAATACCTTTAGACGGGAACACCAAAGACCTCAGTATTATTCGAAAACAACCTAACCTGCTTTAACATAACCTAACTATTCATCTTTCAAATATGATCGATCATGCAACATGAAAACATCGTCTATCTTTGTCAGATACATGCAAATTAGCAATACAGTCTGTTTAGACAATAAAATTCTGTTTGTCTCTGTCTAGCATACCTGAAACTTAATTAAAAATATTCACAAATCGCTGTGGTTTCTCTTTACTACAGACTAAAATGATGACGTAATCGTCATCTTTCGTGATTTCGACTATAGTAGCAAAACGGTCTCGTAGGGTCAGTTGTCTGAAGCGCTCTGTGTCTTCGTATTATCTACCTTCTTCTATCTTCTATCGACACACGTATTACCGTTATTGCAGTATACTTAACACTGCGGTCAATTTCGCTATAGGACAAACCAACATCCTGATAGGCAATAATTCTACCCCTGTCAAAGTCGCTAACATGGTGATAATTTGGACGTCTTCGAACTCAAGGCATTTTGTTACGTTTAGCGCTAGTGAATGAAAGAGCAATAACTAAAAATATCTTTACTACTCAGCCTCCAGAAACTGCTTTCTTCACAAAAACTAAGAGCTAAACATTTTAACAAAGGTAAACAAAAACAAAAAATAAAGCGTTGACATTGTTGCTTCAGCATGATTTAAATATAGTCATTATGTTGCAAAAAACTAGTTGGAAAAACGAGACAATTTTGTTGAAAAAAGGAAATGAGATAAAAAAGGAAGAGAGCAAAAATATAGAACAGTATCCTTTTAGGTCAGGAAGCGTTTTGGCATTGTTGAAATCATATGACAGATCTCAATATGATCTAAAAATATTTGTTTTTTTGCAAGGATTTTGTCAAAATGCTCCAATTTTGGGTGTCCTAATTTCACGAATTAATTCTGATAACAGTGCGAGCCGCGGCCTTTTGTGCTTGCTCGACTGTGTAGTCTACTGACTCACCCAATAGAGGGCTGGTGTGCGATTCCGCTAGACCGTAGCGCCGCTGCGTCTGTTGCTAGTCCCTTATTTAAGGGGCATCAAAGTCTGTGAAGGAAATAGTGAGCAACGTCCTGAGTTGCAGAACCTACAAATTCCGCATGTGTGTTTTTGTAACAAAACCAGCCGCACAAGCGTAAGTCACCGCTGGTCTCATGACCACCTTATAATGTCGAATCTTGTTAGTCAAACTTAATTTTGAACGTTGACATAATAATGGGTAAAGGTGTCTAAACGTAATTTGGAATTTAGTTTTTAACGCCAGGTCATCTTTTAGTCCAGAATGACACCGAGATACTTAGCGGAGCTTTTCCATGGTATACGAACCCAATTCATAGTTTATACAGGAGGCCCGCATGCCACATTGCAATAGCATGCTTTTGAGACATCCAAAACTGTGTTTTTTGTCCACAAGTACAATGTTCAAAACGCCATAAGCTAAACAGATAGATAATTCTCCCAGGGAACACTTGAAACTTTTGTATGTCACCGATAGCATTCGAAGGATTTTTGGTTATATCGTCCATGCTTTATAAGAAAACATTCGATTCGGTACTTAAATGAAAGGCGAAAGGTGTTTATTGCGGAAATTCTAATCGATTATACCATATAAATGTCCCAGTGGTTCACAGTCCACAGAGAAGCAAAAAATTAAATCTTTTTGCGGCGACACTTAAGCAATATATTATTAGGTATTGGAGAGACAGTTATGACTGCTGGAGATGATTTAAGTTCAAAGTTGGATGGTAATACCTTTTTTATTGTTTTTGAAATTAATACCTTGACCGCAGATGCAGTTTAATTTGACAGGGGAAAGCTCTTATTGCCCCTCTCAGTTGGCGAGGAATTTATTCCATGGGCTTCCAGCCATGTCCAGGGGCTCAAAAACTTCCACATTGCTACCAGAATCGTTTATGCGTGGTATGAGACATGAAGTCCACCGCGATCGACAGTGGATATTCTCCATTATACAATATTTACCTATTCTGTAGCTATGCACTTGTCTACCCAAAGACGATGTTTTAAGTTATCCATGTTCTGGTTGAGGCAATCGAGTATTTTTGGATAGCTTTAGCAACTCAAGACAACATTGTAAAATCATTGTTCAACATTCACAACTTTCAATGGAAACGATGTTTCCAGACCGCCCTACTAACGCGGGCTAAGGTTACGTTTAGTTAATACGGGATAATTAAATTCGGTTTGATATATGAACTCAGCCGAGTGGTCCAAAGGCTTACTCATGTTGCCAACAACTACAATAACAGCTCTCCAGGTTCTGGTCATATCCCTACACAGCAAGATTTATATATATTTATACAATATCGTTGTAAGCTAGAAATGTGTCATTTTACATTATTTATTTATTACTTTAGTTGAAATAAAAATAAAATCACAAAAAATTTATTTTTATGTTTTATGATTTCATCGAAATTGGGTTACTTTTTGTCCTATGTATTGCATGTATGCATCGTAAGTTAATGTTTCCGAATGACACAGTCAGAAAGCTTCAAAAGCAGAAGCTACCCTAGAGTACTGGAAACAACGGAAATGAACTTTTATCGTTTCAACTATGTAGTAAAAAATTACACGCCTTGGGCACACATGATGATACCTGTATCATTGAAAGTACCAGTCTAATTAGGTGCTAAACTATTAACAAATCGTTGAATAATAATAATAATAATAATAATAATAATAATAACGCTTATTGTCCAAACTACTCGTATAAGTAGATAACTAGAAATGACATATTTTAGAACAATAAACATGGAACATAGAAAACCCGCAGAAGGTTAGCCTTGTACGCGGGTATGCATTAGCTTATGAGTAATTACGTACTACTTAAACTAGACATAAAAAGACACACGTGATTTTCTAAGAAAAGAACAATCAGAAGAATCATTGAGGAACATCCTTTGCGGTACAACAGAATGATGACACATAAACAATTTTTGATCACAGTTCTTCAAAAACTGCCGTCCAGACATTTTTTCATTGTCTATGATATCAATTTGTTCATGCCATTTATATGGTTTTTCCTATAACCGGCATCAATGAAGTATGTTTATTTCTGAATGCAAAACTAGTTAAAAGAACGGACAAAAAGAAATGTGCACCACTGCAAAACTAGTTTCACCAATAGAAAACGCTATACCAATATGGCGGCCATCTCCCGTACCTACGACTATGTCAGAATCACAATGGAGAAGCAAAACATCGAGTGCCTAATCTTTTCACGGACCGATAATTATGAGGTTTTAATGAAAAAAGGGCAATAATATCTGCGCAGGAGGTATTCGAGAGCAGGCGATTAGCTGGTGATTTTTGTAGGAGCGCCCTACGAGTGCCTACAAGAAGTTTATGGATCGTGAGAGAGGAGTAATGCGCGATAAATGTCAATATCCAGAACGGAAATCCTTTAAGGGGAGAATTACGTCTCTCCTTTTAATGTGCAGAGATTTGAAGCCTTTAGGCTACTGGTTCACTCGATAAGTTATCTGCTAATTGACTACTGAATATACAAAATGATTCTAAAAACAGTGGCGATATTCTTAAATTGAACGGTCCACTAAGAAATAACATAGAAATGCAAGAATATGGTTCATTGAAATATCCATTTGTCAAGATATACATATATTGACATTCAAATAATACCACTCATGAGTAATACTGAATTGCTGTGAGATGTGTTTACATTCTGCGCGCTTAGTTTCAACCTCATTTTAACTGTAACAAAGCATATTTTGTAAAGAATCTTTGAAGGTCGATGACTCCATCAATATTCCTAAAGAACATATGGAAAAGCTGTCGAAAATACGGCAATACATAGGAAATTGGATTTATTATTACGTTTCCCTCTGATGGTATCGACCTGCTGCGAAAGAATATATTTACAGACGTCCTGTAACTACCAGAAAACTGGTACCGTGCAGCTAGGTTTGTCATTGCTGAGAAATATTTAGGGTATTTCCAAGGCAAGAGTTTCTAGATACGAAATCATTTTGCAAATACTAAAAGAAAATCCATCAGACTGTCTCATAGGATGTTTAACAGTTGGTCTCAGTCAACCTATATTGAAAGCCTAATTCCAAGTTCTTAGTGAGCTATCGGATCCTTTGAGTATATTCTTCTATCCCTTTTTTCCTTATCCCTAAAAAAGGATCTAAGACGGACCCTTACAACTACAGGCCTATATCTCGGCTTTCTGTTATAAGTAAGGGGATGGAGAGGTGCATAAATCGTGAGCTTCTGGACTACCTCGAAAGTCATAGCTTGATTAGCGACAGGCAGTATGGTTTCCAGCACTAACGATCCACAGGGAACCTCCTAGCGTACGTCACGCAATTGTGGAGGAAGCTCATCCAGTCTTATGGTGAGGCTAATGTTGTTGCTCTTGACATCACGGAAGCGTTCGATCAGCTGTGGCACGCTGCCCTCTTAAGCAAACTTCCATCCTATGGCCTTCCAGAAAAGCTTTGCAGATGGGTGGCTGACTTTATCTCTGGCCACAAGATATCAGTCGTAATTGACGGGTTCTCCTCTTCATCCCATAACGCCAACGCGGGTGTCCCCAGGGATCGGTCTTGGCTCCGACACTGTTTATCTTACATATTTCACGACCTCCTTTCCTGCACGATCAACCAAATCCACAGCTTTGCGGATGACAGCACTCTACATGCAGGAATTCAGTGTGACAATCCGATCTCTGCCGCTGAGTTGGAAAGAAGAAGACTAGCGACGACTTCCTCTCTGACAAGAGACCTGTAGGCTATCACTGCTTGGGGATGCAACAATCTTGGACAGTTCAATGCTTCCAAAACACAGTACTTTGACGAACAAAAAGCGTCCTAGCGCCCATCCGGTTTCGATGGATGGCCGAGTTCAGCCAAAGAGCCATTCCTTTGGGCTGATCGGAGTCCAGATCACCGAGGACCTGATCTGGCACGAACACATCTCGACAATAACAGCAGCTTCTGGGAAAAAGCTTCGCTATTTGCTTAGGGCTAAAAAGTACTTTTCTCCGCATGACCTTCCCACTCTATACAATGCCCAGATAAGGCCTAGCCTCGAGTATTGCTCACACGTTTGGGGTGCTGCCGCCCCGTCTACATTGTCCATGCTCGATGCTGTCCAGAGAAGGGCGGTCCGACTCATCGATGACTCTTCTCTAACAGACGGTCTCGGTACCCTTTCGCACCGGCGGGCCGTCGGCGATCTAGGTCTTTTTTACCGCTACACCAACGGGCTTTGCTCCTCAGAGCTCTCTTCCATGATGCCGCCGCGCGATGTGCCTGCCAGGCAAACCCGCCTGACTTTGGCGTCCCATCCTAACCGTGTCGAACTTCGTACATCCAGAACTGGCCGATACGACCGCTCCTTTATCCCGAGGGTGTCGAGATTGTGGAACAAGCTACAAGAGGAAGCTTTTCCCAGTTCTACTAACCTTAGGCAGTTCAAAATTCGTATTAACAAAATTTCTTTGGGATCATCATAGCAGCTGTGGTGTTCCGGCATTTAGGCTTCTCCCTGCGCGGCTGCTTTGATATAAAAAAAATATTTCCAAATATGTATTATCTCGTTGCATGTAAAGAGAAATTTTGCAGTTTCTTTTATCGTCGGCACTTTTAACACAGGAGTAGGATATACTAATTCCTGTGCTTGCTCTGAATGCCCAGTGGCCTGCCAAATGCGAAACGACCCTTATTGCCATGCTAAGCCTAGTACTTTAAGTACTACCTTTTTTGAGTCCGGTTGACATCACTTGTCTGCTCGATAGTCTATTAATAATCTTAATAATAATAAAATATCGTGTTGATTTAGCGCGAAGTTCAGCTCTTCAGCAAATTCTTGACGAGTTTACGTTTGAAATACATAAATGCGACTTCCACTTAAAGTATACTAGTATTATGTAAATATATTTATGATATTAAAACTATGTTGTAGTTTATATTTAGGAAACTAATGTAATGCTTTTGAAGTTCAGATGCATAGTAGGTGGTGGAAATGCATTATACAGCAAATTGCAATATAAGTATGTGAAAAACGAAGCTTTAATTAGTAGGTAGATGCACGAAATATTGATGTCTTTTAAAAATGTAGCTACGTACTGATGTGGTCAGAAAACTTGTGATCGAAACATGGTAAATGACATTTGATACATTTACCAGGTTAAATTGCTTAAAATAAGAACTTATGTGATCATATTCCCCATAACCTAAAATCAGACTGCAACATGAGCTTAGTATTTTTTTGGTATTATTGAAGTTAAGCCTTTGTCTGTATAGCTGACAAAGGATGCCGAAAAAAATCTTTCAATAATGAAAGTTACGTCAGGAATAAACTAAAGGGCCTCATAAAAAATACTCCATGTTTTTCTTTATCACCTTTTTAATTCTTTAGGAGACAAACATTTCTTCCGATTTAGACGGATTAATTAGAAGCTCATGTTAGGTGGCATAAGCTCCAAAGGATTTCAGATCTGCTACTTGAATATTGCAACACCTTTTAAATTTGCTTAAGTCAGATTTTTACAAAATGAAGAGTAGCGGCACTGAGCTTTGTGACACTCAAAATGCAAAGAAATCTAAAAGATAAAATGGCGTCCCCTGTACCCGAGTCATGACAATGTTTTCGGGTAGGTCAAATAATGCAACAGTGGTGTCATGGCATTTCCTGAAACCTCATTATTACCAGAGTAATATATCAGCTTCTTATACAAACTCACTGATTTAGATACACCATTGAAATCTCGGAAGCGGTAAGAGGTACAAAGTGGGCTAAATGAGGACAAAGTTGTACATTTAGGTAAATGAGAATATGACACCTAGAAAATTTCACAATTCAGAGTACTTCCGGGAATAGATGAAAAAAGTTTAATATAACTAAGTAATAATAATTTTTGTCTTCATTACTCTTATCTACAAAAGACGAGATTTAGCTAAAATCTCTTCTTACACCTAACCGAAGGTAGACGTAGTATACTGGAAGATTTGAAAATGAAAGAATTTAAATAGACAAATTGAATAAGCAAACCTATCTTTACACAACAAACTTACTTATCCTAGTTGTTAACCTATTGTGATGCGCTAATAATTTACATGTATCTATTATACAAATATTGCTCAAGTGCTACCCTAAATTCATCAGTAAATGACTTTCTGTGTTTTGCCTTCAATGATAAACTTTGTTCTTTTTATGGACCCTTATGGGATTTTTGCACATGTGAATAAAGTTACTGAATTCTGTATTCATTAATTTGACGTTTTGGAACTATAATTATATAAAAATGGTAAGGTAGGCTTCCAAATCATCAGATATATATGTCATAACATCATCCAGCCGAGTATACCTTAAGTTTTTATGAACATAACACATATATCATTATATCCAACAAACCAGAAATTCAACAAAGAACGAAAATAAATTTAATGTTCACGAACCGGGTCCGAGACTACCCATTTCAATAATTACTGTGTAATCCTAGTTTCATATTCCCTCGTCACTCCGACAAGCCGCAATGTCTTTATCATCTACCGTCGACCATGATAGTTCAGCTAATCCAAGTACAAACGGTAGAGTCATCGCAAATGCAACGCCGCTGAGCAGCTGATCCTCGACAAGCGATGAACTCTCCTGACCTGCCTCCTCAGATCGACGTTGTGCTGTTAAATAGTCCGGTAATTGAGTCACCTAGCTTTAGAGCCCCCAAATCAATTTGCAACTAAATTGTGTTACCAGTGCCATCTGATCGTAGAAGCCTAAATAAAGTTTCAGATCCAAAAATACCCTTCAAAACTTGCTAAATCGCCATAAAGAGCGTTGTTTATTTCTTGGTTCTATAAAAACATTTTGCAACAAAACCCGTGAAATAATCCGTGATGTTTTGATGTACCATAAACCTGAGAAACAAAATACACTAAATACAACTACTCTATGGATTACTGCGCTTTTATACAAACCACGTGTTGATTGTAATATAATTTAATGCAGACCTCTCAAAGATATCCGAATATCAAATAGAGTTAAGCGAGTTAGAGCCAAATGTGAAAAATATAAAAAACTGTTAATGAGTGCATTTTGAAGATGACTGGCAAAAAAATTTTCAAGAAGAAAAGTCTTATGTCTCACCAGAATCCCCAGATTTGAAGTGGGAGAAGATGATAGCGATGGTAGAGAAAACGAAGTGGAGGAGTTATGTGGGATAAGTGACGTTCAGGAAGATTGTATCGGGTTAAGTTTTTTTTTTTGAAAGTTGTCATAAATAATAAAGAAGCACTATACTTTAATCAATATTTTTCTGCTTTCAAGCTAATGTCGACAGGCTTACAACCTTGCAAGCGCAAGTAATTTTGTAGCAAAACACCCTAGATTCGAAATGATTTTCAAAAACGACTAAATTCAAGAATATTTTCCTGTTTTTAAAAAAAACTAGCAAGGCGCCATTTTTTCGAGTATAAATTCTTTTACACTATGTTTCCACCTACCAATTCCTGACTCTGATTTGCTTATTTTGTAGTCAGTAGTAAATTTTCTTGTTTCCTAAAAAATGCCCTTGTGGTTGTCGTTTTCGGATTTAGGCGACTCACTTATGGGCATAATAGGATACCGATATGAAAGAGTAGCATAACACATCGTACGCCACTGCTAACGCTTCGTGTCTTTGAGTCGATGTGCAAGGATCCCGCGCTGGCAGCCATATTTGATGTTTTATGCTACTTTCTTCCATTTTCATACTCGACTATAGAATGGTGAAATCTGATAAAGAGGTAGTTTAAAATGTGTGGAATCCAAAAGTGTTTGTTCTACAGATGAATGAGTGGCATTTAAAGTTTTTTATATCTTTTTCTAAATAAAGGTTATTTTTTCCATTTGTTTCAAATACATCAGGTATTTTCAAGAGCATTTTGAGTTAACAAACAGGTGCTTTCAATCCAAATCGGACGTTATTCGCGGATATACAAAGACTTTTTCTATCCTACTGAAAGAAGATTCGAAGCCAAACTCCGAAGCAAAAAGGAGGAGTTATACCTGTAAGTTTAACGTCTTGTATATAATAACACGAAGTAGCGTATCTCATAAAATACGGAAATTGAGTTAAGTCGATTTTATTACTCAAAAAGGTTGCTCTTCAATCTGACAAAGTGGCATAAGTCAGTTTCTAATACCTTCAAAGTTATACAAAAATAATATTAGACTTATCTCATTCTAAATTTCACGAGGGAGCTTAACTCAAGTTACGCCAATTCATGAAACTATAAAATATACAAAACATCATGTTACAGCATATGGCTTATCTAAGTTAAGCCAGTTCGTAAAATTGTAGTTTTAATTTCATCACTATACGCACTGTGACTTACCTATCTTTTTAACTTGTCATGACCTGCATCCTCTTTAAGTCAATTAGTTTATGTCTGGTCGAGTGCCTCGAGAGTTTAGCTTGTATATGCTGTAGCTAAAACTTCGAATATAGAAGATATCTCATAATACTATTTTGAATCATTTCATCGTCAAAATGAAGGAGATTCTGCTCCCAGTGCCGTTTCTACAGCATTGTACAAAGTAGGTGAAATGTTTGTACCAGCCCGTCTGCCTCCAGTTATTCGCCTGGCCAGACGTAATCAGCCGTACATTGTGCACGAATTTCAGCACAACGACTTTCAAGATTTTTGAAAAATGTCCCGAGAGTTGAGAATTTTATCTGTAAGAACCGCAGATTCAGGGGAGCCTATAAAATGGCCCAATTTTGTGGAAAATGAAGGTTAAAAAACATGAGCCGCTAACAATATTTTAACAAAACTAGTCACCTGCAACACGAACACAGCTTTTTTAGAGTAAAAAGACAAAAACTTAATTCAAAAGAAGAAGTTCTGGATGCAGAGCCAAGAAAAATTACTACAAAAAAATATGCGGATTTGAAGTCGCTGTGTCTAGGAGATATATCGATAGTTCGATTACTAGAATGTCAAAGATTCTATTTAAATCTTCCTCATAAGTATATTACTCATCTATTATGAATGAATGATTATATCACTATTATTTGAGTGAATCTTTTGTTTGAGCTGCCATATTCATTTTTATAGGGAGATAAATAGTTTTAAATACTGCAGATACTTATTCCGCCATAATATTCACTGTTCCTTTCTTTGTAACCATTTTGTCTTGTAATAAAACATTTTTATTTCAAATTTCGTGTTTTCATTTTTCATCACTTTAATACATGTAATGTATAACACGGACGTAACTAAGTCTTTATTCAATTTCACAGAATGACGCATCTACCTTTTTTGGAAATTGTGAACACATAAAATGAAAAATGGGTTAATCGTTGCTCATCTTTTAAAAGCTTGTAAACATGAGCAAATTCAATTATGTAGCAATAATACCTTTTTGTCAAATCTCGTGAAAATGCTCTCCTGTAAAATTTAAAAAAAATGAGATACGCCACTTTGTGTTATGGACGACGATATGTGTGTACGTGAATGAAGATGAATCAAGAGTCTTGCTTGTCCAGATTGTTCTTGTTCCCGTCTTTTGTAATGAAAACGGTTACGATTCTGATCAATGAATGTTACGACTCACTGGTTTGTTGAATGGTAGTTCATGGTTAAGGGCCATCTCGTTAGTCGTTCCTATAATTGTAGGACGTCCTTATGGCGTCCTTGATTTTCATAGTCTTTTCTATCTTTGAGAAAGGTTGGAGTATTTCTAGATTTCTACTCTTCCGTGTTAGCGCTCTCCTAATTATGCTTTCTTTTTGAATTGCAGGAAATTTCAGGCTGATAAAACAGATAATAAAAATAAAAAGCATGACCAATTTGATGCAAATAGATATTTGTAACATGACCTCAAAATCAACGAGGCCAGAAAGGCGCCCTACAATTGATAATGCGCTCCTTAGAATACTGTTTCTCATAATAAATAATATAAGTGACTTGCCCTGTTGTTTTTCACATAACACAAACTAAATAAATCAATAATTTGATATGGAATTAGAATTGACCCCAAGGTAATCTACAGTCTTTTGACTTGACGTTCACACCAAAGCTGAATGGTCTCTGACTTTCCGGTTTCTTTGATAACTAGCCCCGAAACTCCTGATTCTCTAGAAGACTAGGTACCGATTCTTTCATCTCTAGAGATCTGAAGCAATTCAAGGACATCCGCGTCATTCTGTGTATCTGCGTAAGTTGCGCAGGCGCTTAGCATTATTAATTCTAATAATTTGTCAGTAGCCTAGCTTACCATCTTATCTGGAGAAATATTTTTTCCAGAAGAGTGTTTGCGAAAATGTAAAAGGTTAGTTTATCGAAATTTTAGAATAATCGTCAAAGCCGTACATCTTATTGTCAAACGAATTTTTCCGAGTCTACATACTTCTATTTATTCATTTCATTTAGCCCATGGCGCACATTGTACTTGAACACAAATGAGCATATACCTATAGCCTCGGACCAGTAAAGCCACTCTCGCTAATATTTGTCGACCAGTGGATTTTACGTACACGCACAGCAGCACCGATTTCAGCTTATGGAACACCAATATAAGTAGAGCTGTTGGTGCGCTCGCTTCGGCTAGAGGCAGCGACAGACACATCAGTACAGTGTCGGGCTATGTATTCAACACTGTTAGCTTCATTGATATGTGTGCATTGTTCGGCACTAAAGTGCTTAATTGACTGTTTTGAGTCAGAACAAGGGTCTTTAAAACAACTTCGGCGAAAACGCTACGAGATCCTCTATTTCCATAGTTCGGAAGAATAATACAGAATACCTCAAGTGCTTTCATCAATCAAGGCTCAGGAAAAGGTAAAAAGGGAAAATTTTAGAGTGACAACAAACTTGATTTCGAAAATTTGTTATTTGTATTTCTACTTTTGGTTATTCCAAGCGATGGTAGAAATATAGGTTGTTCCAAAATTAGAATTTATATGCAGCTAAAATGTAACCGATCCGCATTTGATCAATTTGAGTGTACAGAAGTTTTTCGTCGTTCTGAATTGATCATTTTACTAAATTATTCCTTCATTTCTATCAAGCAATTTCTGACGGAGAATATATATATATATATATATATATATATATATATAACTTGAGACGTGGTCATTGTCGTCTAGACCAGTTAGGTGAAAAATTAAAGCTTCCGCCTTTTGTTGGGTACTTCGACAAAATTTAAGCAAAGAGGACTCTTTATACTTTTTTTAATTCTCTCTAGCTTTCAATGGACTTTGCCATCATCATCAGGAGCTGCAATTACAATGATAACAGTAGCAACAAAAGTGTAAAATGAATTTAAATTGACTCAACTTACAGTAGTATGTGAGGATGTTGCTAATTGTTGTTTACGTATAGGATGAGGGAAACGTCCAGTAACATGGTGAGAGCTGGATAGATTGTACAATGGTCAAAATTATATAAAATATGACAAGAACAAGTTAAAAAAAGATTAAAAATTATTTAAAAAACATTAGAGCATTACATCGTGAAGCCACTTGATGATTGCACAAATTAGTGGTCATGGAATAATGAGTGAGATGAAACCCTTTGACAGAAGGCCGAAGGATGTCAATGTCTGTGTTGAAAGATGGAACGAATTGTAGGCGTGTGCCAAACGTTGCCAAATCACTTCAGATGATGTGATTTTCAGAATTTTATGTAAGAATTTGTTAAACCGACCAGAGGCAGTTGAATAAACTATATTTTAATTAATGGGAATTTAAATTAACAATTATTAATAAATCGTGAGAAGAGAATTATTATATTTTGAGTGGAATGAAATTTACTGGTGGAATCGGCCAAAACACAGATTCTAATTATGGGTGTGAAGAGTCGAAATTTGGGGAGATATGTAAGTTCTCCAATTTTTCGCAGTTTAGGAAATATGAGTAAATGACACTCAGTTGTTTAACATCTGTCTTTTTGTTGATACAGTTGTTATTCATGAAGATGTGGGTCATTTCCAGGAATAAACGTTTGGAAAGGTGTTTTTCTTTATCAAGAACTTTGATACTTGTGTAATTCATAGAATGCCCTGTTGTGTTAACATGAGATGCTAGAGCGCATCTTTCTCTTAAAGGAAGGATTACATCACACAAAAGTGATGCTAGGCTTCATCCTGAAAGATGCGCTCTAGCATCTCATGTTAACACAACAGGGCATTCTATGAATTACACAAGTATCAAAGTTCTTGATAAAGAAAAACACCTTTCCAAACGTTTATTCCTGGAAATGTCCCACATCTTCATGAATAACAACTGTATCAACAAAAAGACAGATGTTAAACAACTGAGTGTCATTTACTCATATTTGCTAAACTGCGAAAAATTGGAGAACTTACATATCTCCCCAAATTTCGACTCTTCACAACCATAATTAGAATCTGTGTTTTGGCCGATTCCACCAGTAAATTTCATTCCACTCAAAATATAATAATTCTCTTCTCACGATTTATTAATAATTGTTAATTTAAATTCCCATTAATTAAAATATAGTTTATTCAACTGCCTCTGGTCGGTTTAACAAATTCTTACATAAAATTCTGAAAATCACATCATCTGAAGTGATTTGGCTACGTTTGGCACACGCCCACAATTCGTTCCATCTTTCAACACAGACATTGACATCCTTCGGCCTTCTGTCAAAGGGTTTCATCTCACTCATTATTCCATGACCACTAATTTGTGCAATCATCAAGTGGCTTCACGATGTAATGCTCTAATGTTTTTTAAATAATTTTTAATCTGTTTTTAACTTGTTCTTGTCATATTTTATATAATTTTGACCATTGTACAATCTATCCAGCTCTCACCATGTTACTGGACATTTCCCTCATCCTATACGTAAACAACAATTAGCAACATCCTCACATACTACTGTAAGTTGAGTCAATTTAAATTCATTTTACAATTTTGTTGCTACTGTTATCATTGTAATTGCAGCTCCTGATGATGATGGCAAAGTCCATTGAAAGCTAGAGAGAATTAAAAAAAGTATAAAGAGTCCTCTTTGCTTAAATTTTGTCGAAGTACCCAACAAAAGGCGGAAGCTTTAATTTTTCACCTATATATATATACATTGATGATATGTTGACTTGCTACCAGCTGCTCTGATCAATCTGGTCTGCTGTCTATGGCCGTTCGGGACTATCGACAATTCATTGTTGAAAAAGCCCAAACATGTAAGAAGTACGCGTCGATTCACAGCCGCTTAACGCTGAAAACAGCGATGCACACGACCAGCATTGGGGAATGAAAACTGTACTAGGATTTTGCCTGAGTGTAGGTTCTGGGCCACCTATTCTGTGTTCATACAGGGTGTTCACTTGAAAACTTCCCACCACGGATTTATAGAAAACTACTGATTAAAAGAAAAAACGAGACACGTCAAAAAAAAATTTGACAAGGGGAACAACTTTTTAACCAAAAACTACCTCACCTCCTTTCACCCTCGGCCACTCAGGGTCATGCCCTTGACAATTTCAAATGACAAGTGGTATCGAGTTGTTTGGAAGGTCTTTCGAAGTCTTTTATTTTGACGTTTGAGTTTTAAAACCAGTAGATTCGTTTCTGAGAAAATCAGAAAAATCTTTATTTACCTTAATTTGTTCAGATAGAAAACAAAAACACACCAAAATATCACTTTTCATTTCAATAAGTGTTCAAAATGTTGCTCGTTATTGGCGTAACAATCATATAGGCGATGTTCAAATTCCTGACGGACATTTTCAATAACATGTTGTGGGATATCATGGCCGCTTTCGATGATGCGTTGACGAAGTTGATCCAAACTTTCAGGTTAGATTAGAATAGATTTCAAATTGCCTTATATTTTCGATAAATCCGTGGTCGGAAGTTTTCAAATGACCACCCTGCTTAGTAACTAGGAACATATATCTAAATTTTTATATAGTTAACCTATTTCCAACCAGACTTCATCTTTCTTATAACTGATACCCAGTTTTTACAAACGTGGATTTCTAGTATGTACTGGACTACACCTTGTTCAGTTTTCACAAATTTTAATCCCAGTGTACTGGACTACACCTATATATATAGTCATCATCCTTTGTTAATTATGTTGAGCCGCAACCCTGCTGCCAGTTAACCGCTCGGTGTTTTGTCTTATCCTCCGAACTGCAGCCAAATCGGATTAGGGAAGGGCAGCTAGGGGCCACCGAGCAATATGCCTCCATTTGCTTGGATTTGGGTGTCACTTCAGATGATTGACGTGCACCAAGTGTATGTGTTTAGAGTTGATAACAGATAAACGCCATCATCTCACAGAAGAATGAAATTACTACAGATAATATTCACCAGATTAGTTGAAAAGGTGACTCAATCACTTTTGAGTAGTTTGTCAAACACGGTGTTATGGACCCCTACGTTTGTACCAAGCATATCTGAATGATAGTAGGCTTCGACGAAACAGACAAGTGTCGTCCACCACATAGGCGTCGCGGTGTGATGTTGCATAAACTAAGCGCACGTTAAATCAGATATACAGGGTTTGTCCGGAAAGTAATAGGACTCATTTTCTTCCGCCATAACTGTACTTCGGAGCATGCGCGCACCGACTGGATTCGGTAGAGGGCGTTCCTAGCTAACGAATGAGCGGTTGGTCAGTTGTCTCCGAGCACTTGGAGAGTCAGAACAGGCATTTTCGCGCGACGTGTTTCTGCGAGTGTTGCAAACCGAAAATGCAGCGTTCGTTAGAGCAGAGGTACGCGATTAAATTCTGTGTGAAACTCGGTAAATCTGCGACAGAGACGTTTGATATGATCAAGCAGGCTTACCCTTTTTGGAGGGCCGGGAAGAGGTCGCTGATGAAGATCGTGCTGGAAGACCTTCGACTTCGAGAAACGTGTGCGCAAAGATTTGAACTCATACCGTCGACTAAGTATTCATTTAATTGCCCAGATGTTAAATTTACCAAAATCTGTGGTTCATGACATTGTGACACAGCATTTGAACATGCACAAGGCATGCGCGAAGATGTTCCCAAAAGTGCTCAATGACGACCAGAAATTGCGGCGAGTGGAAGTGTGCCAAGAAAATTTGAACATGTGTGAAAGTGACCCCCAATTTTTGAATAAGGTAATCACAGGTGACGAGTCGTGGATCTTTGAGTATGATCCCGAGACAAAGAGACAATCTTCCGAGTGGCACACGACGGTGTCTCCTTGCCCCAAAAAGGGAAGATTGAGCAAATCCAAAGTGAAAACGATGCTCATTGTCTTTTTTGACATCAAAGGCATCGTCCACCATGAATTTGTTCCTCCTGGACAAACCGTCAACGCCAAGTTTTACGTGGAAGTGCTCAGGAGACTCAAACGAAGGGTCAGTCGGGTCCGACAAGACATCGCAGCCGACTGGAAGTTGCACCACGACAACGCCCCGGCTCACACCGCCTTTCTTGTGAACAGCTACCTGACCAAGGCCTGCATCCAAACGATTCCGCAGCCGCCCTACAGCCCAGATGTGCCCCCCCGGACTTTTGTTTTGTTTCCTCGCCTGAAAAGGCCGATGAAAGGCAAGCATTTTGAGACGATAGAGGGGATCCCAGCAGCATGCACCGCGGCTCTCAAGGCTGTTCCGGAGAATGCCTTTCGTGACGCCTTCAATGCTTGGAAATCGCGCTAACAGCGCTGCATCGACGCAGAAGGAGCCTATTTTGAAAGTTTTTAAAAAATTGTAACGATTGGCTCAATATTTTTTTTTAAATCGACTCAGTCCTATTACCTTCCGGACAAACCCTGTATCTGCTTGCCGTCTTTGTAACAATAATCAACCGTATACAACGTTGTTTCATGCTTTTTATCAACCATCAGTACGGTATACAGGGTATTATTTAATGATATGCGAATATTTAAGGGTGTGAGTCTACATGAAAAATTAATGTTAGTTTGCTTTTTAAACTATGGTCCAAAAATGTTTCCTTACAAAAAAAATGGAAATTAATAATTATTTTCAGAACCGCTTCAGATATTTCACTGATATTCAGTACGCAGTGAAAGTTAATAAAGTTGCATATATTTCAACGCGAAAATAATTTTTAGCTTTAACAGTGGCGTGCGTACAGGTATTGACTTCGATATTTTTTAAGAAAATAGTGGTACGCCAATAGTTTTTTGACATTTAAGAATTATTTTTGAATTCCATGTTCAATTTAAAACAAATGATCTTTCTTGAATTGCTTTCCTTCGATGCGCCAATTTTGAGTAAAAAAATAAAAACCGTTCTGTTGTCTAACTTGCAAAATTATTATTAATTTAATTGGAAAAAATAAACACATTAGAGGTAATGAACAACAACAACTGACAACATAAATATAACAGTTTCTCTTACATATCAACGACCTCCTTTCCTGCACGATCAACCCAATCCACAGCTTCGTTGATGACAGCACTCTACATGCAGGAATTCAGAGTGACAAGCCGATCTCTGCCGCTGAGCTGGAAAAAAGAAGACTAGCGACGACTTCTTCTCTGACAAGAGACCTGGATGCTATCACTGCTTGGGGACGCAACAATCTTGTACAGTTCAATGCTTCCAAAACACAGTACTGTACTTTGACGAACAAAAAGCGTCCTAGCGCTAATACAGTTTCGATGGACGGTCGAGTTCTACCAAAGAGCCATTCATTTCGGCTGGTCGGAGTCCAGATCACCGAGGACCTGATCTGGCACGAACACATCTCTTCAATAGCTGCAGCTGCTGGGAAAAAGCTAGGCTATTTGTTTAGGGCTAAAAAGTACTTTTCTCCGCATGACCTTCTCACTCTATACAAGGCCCAGATAAGGCCTAGCCTCGAGTATTGCTCACACATTTGGGGTGCTGCCGCCCCGACTACATTGTCCATGCTCGATGCTGTCCAGAGGAGGGCGGTCCGACTGATCGATGACTCTTCTCTAACAGACAGTCTCGGGACTCTTTCGCACCGGCGGGCCGTCGGCGATCTAGCTCTTTTCTATCGCTACACCAACGGGCTTTGCTCCTCAGAGCTCTCTTCCATGATGCCACCGCGCGATGTGCCTGCCAGACAGACTTCGGTGTCCCATCCTAACCGTGTCAACTTCGTACATCCAGAACTGGCCGATACGACCGCTCCTTTGTCCCGAGGGTGTCTAGATTGTGGAACAAACTACGGGAGGAAGTTTTTCCCAGTTCTACTAACCTTAGGCAGTTCAAAAATCGTATTAACAAAATTTCTTTGGGATCATCATAGCAGCCGCGGTGTTCCGGCATTTAGGCTTCTGCCTGCGCGGCTGTTTCGATATATAAAAAAAAAAAAAAAAAAACAAAATGATTACAAAAATTTTTGAAAATGGCCCCCTTCACTTAGTATACATGTCCCTCCTTCTCATGGAATTGCGCACTCGTTGAAATATCCCTGGAGTGTTTTTTATTCACAAGCTGCAACTATTCTTTCGCATAATTCCTCTACAGTGTTAATGGGACTTGTGTGCGCTAGTGTCTTAAGGTAGCCCCACAAAAAGAAATCTCAACTGTTGAGGTCTGGGGACCTTGGTGGCCATTCTTGGAGCCCACCGCGGCCAATCCAACGATTTGGACAATCAGTTTGTAAATAATTACGAACCGCTACACTGAAATGTGCTGGTGCACCATCACGCATGTACGATATATTGTTTCTTATTACTAACGGAACATCATCAAGCAGCAAAGGCAACTGTTGTTGAATAAAATTTAGGTAAGTCTGTCCGTTAAGTCGTCCCGGCCAGAAGAATGGGCCCATAAAGTGGTTGCCAATAATTCTTGCCCATACGTTAATCGAAAATTGGTGTTGGAAATGAGTTTCGGTTACGGCATAGGGATTTTCTTCTGTCCACAAATGATTATTGTGGAATTTCTGAATGGCATTTCGAGAAAGATTAGTTTCGTGAACAGAATCATTGATTCAAATTGCGGATTTTGTGTAATTTTTTGAAGACAAAAGGTCACACGCCTTGGAAAATCAGTGGGAAGTAGTGCCTGTACTCTTAAAATATGGTAAGGATATAATAAAAAATCCACTTCTCCAAACAACTTGATGGCAAATATTTAAGTGTCTGGCGATCTGCCTCGTACTCGTTTCAGGATGTTCTTCGACTCCATGCAGCACTGCTTCCTCAATTTCAGGTGTTCTCACACTTAGAGCTCTACCTTCAGATGTTCTTTTTCGGAACCAGTTTCAACAAGACGATGATGATAATTCGAAAAGGTTCGACTATCTGGCAAAGCACGATCGGGATATCTCTGGTGATAAATCCGGCCATATACGTAATGCATTTCCGCCATTTCTGCACGGGGAATTCAAAAATAATTTTTATTTTACAAAAAACTATTGGCGTACCATTTTTTCTTAAAAAATATCCACGTCAATACCCGTACGCGCTCCACTGTTAATGCTAAAAATTATTCTTGAATTGAAAAATATGCAACTTTATTAACTTTCACTACGTACTAAATATCAGTGAAATATCTGAAGCGGTTCTGAAAATATTAATTAATTTCCATTTTTTTCCTAAAACTTCAACACCCCGAGTTTTTGTAAGGAAACATTTTTGGACCATAGTTTATAAAGCAAACTAACATTAATTTTTCATGTAGATTCACACCCTTAAATATTCGCATATCATTAAGGAACACCCTGTATGTCTAGTCATTGGAGACAGACAACAGGGAGTAAAAAGCGAATCTGGGTCTACTGGATAAACGATACGATTATCTACCGGCCTCGAAGCTGGCGAGCGTTTTGTGTTGCCTGATAGAAAATATACGTCATACTATGAAAATGAAATAAAGAGTTACCTATGTTGATCTCAGTATTAATATTTTTGGTTGAAATTGAATGTAACGATTGTAACACATGTATGATGTCTTTCAAAAAAAGAAGCGATGTGTGGACTGCTTTTGAGGAATCATCGAATTCTGGAGCAAAATGCAATTTTTGCTCTTGAATCCTATCGTTTCGGGGAGGATCAACGTCTAATTTAATGGGACGTCTCAAAACAAAACTGCCTGATTGCGTGAACAGTGTCTTTACTGTTACCACTTTGATAGTTTGCAGTTCAGTTGTTGCTTGCTGCAGACATGATTGGCATAATTGAACGAGTTATTCGTAACAAAAGAGTCATTCAATCATCGCTCACTTCGAACGACACGTTCGCGAACGACACATGACTTCTAATCAGTCAACCTGAGACTCGAGGGTTCGAATCCGCCTCGGAAAGTTAATTCTGAGCTATGAATATTGTATTGCGTCTATATCATGCTCCAGATCGGTGCCAGATCAACATAGGTATGTTACATCGCCTCACTCGAGCTGGTTTATTCTATAATCAATTACTGGTAGATTGTTTGTGAAGTGATACAGTATTGGTACTACGGGGTCGGCAAAAAGGGTCACAGGTAACCTAGTGGCCTGGCCTACCCAACCTTACTACTACTAGGTACGTCGAAGCATGGTGATTATTTAGTGCTCCCCTAAGCAACGAGACGCCTATGTGGTGGGCGAAGCTTGCCTTCCTACTATGGAGGGTGTTATTTGATTTATTGTTCAACTGATTAAAAAATCATTTAAAACAACTTTGTGTCCTTGGTTTTCCTTTTTTTTCTACATTAATCACAAAATACTGTAATGCTAAATCCTGTACATTTACTGGCAGCTCAGATTTTTTTTGGAAAAACGCTCAGACCCGTCGATTTTGATTTCGAGGGGACATAAGTTCGGTAAAAAATCAAGTTAACACGTGCAGCCCCTGGGCGGGGGTGACAGCAACCCTAAAATCTCAAATGGAAATGAGGGTCGAGTGATATCTTATTTTAAAGGTCTTTCAATTCCCTTTATAATGATGTAAAATACATGAGCTTCAGTTCAGTAGTTTTGAAGATTTATTAATTTAAAGCTTAAAGTAGACTTTAATAGGTACATCAGATTAGTTTGTACTACTTTCAGAAGAAATTTGACTAAAAGAATTTACTTAATAAGTAAATGATTTTCTTCACTACGCCCATGGTTTGTTTATCATTTTGAAGTTGAAAATAGCTATTGGAACGTTTTTTTCTGGCAAAAAGTTATTTTTTGAAGAAAGATAAGGAAATATCTCGTACTTATTTTAAATAGAAATTTAGTACATAGTTTGCGATTGATTTGACCAAACTTTGTTGCTAAAATAACTTGTAACGCTTTATTACATAAATTTACCATGGTATATTCCACAGCAGAAAGAGTTGAATTTATCGAAATATTTTTCGGAAATAATCAGTGCGCTATTAGAACAGCAGAAATATTTAATGAGCGACATGAGAACAGTAACGTGCATCGAAAATATGTTCTAGAACTTGTAGCTAAATTTCGGGAAACTGGGTCAGTCGCCAATAAAAAACGCAACATTGATAATTCCATAAGGAACGAAACAATAGAAGTGGGGGTTTTAGGGCAAGTTTATGTAGATCCTACGTTAAGTACCCGCAAATTGAAGACTATGTGTGGTGTTAGTC
This sequence comes from Acanthoscelides obtectus, assembly GCA_963669975.1. NCBI lineage: Eukaryota > Metazoa > Arthropoda > Insecta > Coleoptera > Chrysomelidae > Acanthoscelides > Acanthoscelides obtectus. The sequence continues at coordinate 59,247,630 of CAVLJG010000008.1, read as the reverse complement.
GACGCACTGTCCAACGGATTCTAAAGGCCCGTAGTTTTCATCCGTATAAATTCACCTGGTACAAGAACTTAATGAAGACGATTTTGATCGGCGACTACAATTTTGTGAATATATGAGTGAACGAATTATAAACTATGAACATTTTCTATTCAACACTTGCTTTACCGACGAATGTTCCTTTTTCTTAAATGGCGTAGTAAGTCATCATAACTGCCGATATTGGTCCGATTCTAATCCTAGAATCTATCATGAGGTTCATACACACCAGCCACAAAAATTAAATGTTTGGGCTGATATTTTCGGTGACCATTTAGGAATTTGGAATTACTGGAAGACGCCATAGATCCTGCATTAACAGCCATAATTGAAAATCAGAATGATCGGCGGTACATGGCGAATAGGTTGATGTTCCAACAGGATGGTCCATACCACATTACGCATTACGTGTTCGACAATATTTAGATCAGACGTTTCCTGAACGATGGATTGGTAGAAGAGGTGCCATTGAATGGCCCCCAAGATCGCCAGATTTATCACCTTTGGATTTCTTTATGTGGGGTCATTTAAAAAACAATATCTATGCTACTCAGCCAACATCATTAGAAGACCTGCGACAAAGAATTGTGAATGAGTGCCGTCAAGTCATGGTGGCCATTTTCAACATTTTCTTGGCTAACGGGTCAGTTCATTCTTCATTTTTAAATTGCTTTGCTGCCAAATGTATTGATCTCCACTAATGTTGATGTATTAGTTTTATTTAAGCTTTAAATCAATAAATTTTCAAAACTACTGAACTGTAGTACATTAATTTTATATCATTATAAAGGGAATTGAAAGACCTTTAAAATAAGGTATCACTTGACCCCCCTTTCCATTTAAGATGTTGGGGGTGGTGACACCCCCGCTTAGGGGGCTCCACGTGCTAACATGATTTTTTGCCAAACTTGTGACCCAAAATCGACGGGTCTGAGCGTTTTTCAAAAAAAAACTGAGCTGCCAGTAAATGCGTCTGTTTCGTTTTCGATGCGCCACCCTGTATATGTCCTCTTCTACCGCACGGGATACGTAGCTCGGATATCTGTGTCGCAAGTTTTCATTCGCAATGTAAAGTAACCTGCCAACCAACATTTCAGCTAGGTTTTTTACAGAAATATATCAGTTATCAGAAAAATATGAAAAAAATCATTACATTTTATTTCCCATTACTACTAATTTCAATTTTTTCTTAGACGGAGTGACGGATAGTGTCATTCTACCCTTAACTACTTAGAGCAGAAGGTATAATGTCATTAACGTAGTGCGGTCTCAGTGACCGCACATTACTAACAATCTCAATTACAAAAAATTAAATATTTTACGTATTGTCAATGTTCAGGCAGAGTAGAATGAGGCCTGAAATAAGACATAACATGTAATTTTTACCATACTTCATTTAAAAAAAAATCGAACATCATTCATTTTGGCATATCTTTACACAAATTCCTTATCTTAGTTGCTATAAAACAAAACACAACATTCTATGCGAAATTAGTAATAGATTCTAAAATATCAATAAACTGTCCACTGAGAGATAAATTAGTTTGAGTCATAGCTTGAATGGAATAAAAAAATACAAGGGGTGAAGAAGTCAAAGATTGTGTTTAGAATTTTTCAAATTTTTGACGCACACTCCAAACAAGTAGGCTTATGTGACATTTTACATAAATAAAAAGTTTCACTTTTAATTCTTGATGGACAAGTATAACATGTTTTTTTTTCTAATTTTTCCCCTGAAACATCCTCTACAGTACGGTCAGGAAGTGATAGAATTCTACGAATTGTAGTGACGCTTTAGTTTTATTTTTTATATTTCTTTCTTTAGTTTTGGTCTCACCAATTGATCAGCAAGAATTTTTAGAAAGTCTGCTTTTTCGAGTTTTGTGGTATTTTTGAACGACTTCAGCAGCAATGCAACCTTGACATCTTAAAAATGATTGGGTTATCAGACGGTCAAATCTTCCGCCAATAAATTCAGCCGCTTCCGTTCAGTAGCTCAATTTTCGATTGACTTTGAGTAAGTAAACATTTTCTTTCACATGGTACCACGTGTCTCTATGAATGCTTAGTGCCGTATCGTCGGACGTTCCTACAACTGGAGGACGCCTTTATGACCTCCTTGATTTCCTTAGTTTTTCCTGTCATTCAGAGAGGCGCTCTATTTTGAGGTTATGCTACAAATATCTAACATATTTGCATCGAATTGTTCATGCTTTCAATTTTCATTATCTGAAATTTCCTACAATTCAGAAAAAAAAACTTACAAGAGAGCCTTTGTGAAGAAGAGAAAAGGCTTCGAAAATCAAAGAGGCCATACAGGCATTCTACAATAATTATTGTAGAAACGACTGACGATACGGCCCTGATTATTTTACCATTTAGAATCCCGGTCCACATGTTTACTTTAAAACGATACTGTGATAAAATTTTCTCTAGAAATCGCACATCTTCCCGGTGTCTCTGTAACAATTTTTAACAAAACTGAACTCTTGGACGATAAACCTGGGGTTGTAGAGATTGTACTTGTACGGATGAAGCTAGTTCCTTTGCAAGATTTGACTGCTTGAAGTACGACGTCCTCGCAAGGAAAGGAAATTCTTGGTTCACCATGTGCTTGGTTAAAGAAAACGCTCGTCCCTGTCTCGTGATCTATCTTGCCTCATCAAATGTGGATTTCTTACATGCCACTCGTGTGAGATATGTAGATTCATGTAACCATCTTTTTCAAATGTCGACTCATCAGTCCATGAAATCTTCTCTAGAAATCGCGCATCTTCCCGGTGTCTCTGTAACAATGTTTAACAAAACTGAACTCTTGTTCGATAAACCTGGGGTTGTAGAGATTGTACTTGTATGGATGAAGCTAGTTCCTTTGCAAGATTTGACTGCTTGAAGTACGACGTCCTCGCAAGGAAAGGAAATTCTTGGTTCACCATGTACTTGATTAAAGAAAACGCTCGTCCCTCGGTGATCAGGAGCAGCATTTGGGTACCTCTGACGGTAAAGCCTAGTTGCCGCACTAGCGTTGCATCTATATTCCCCATAAGTGAGGTGTATTAACGTACGGTGTACACAGACATGATGACACAACACCATCATTAATTATTAATAAAGTGGCGTTACTCTCTCTTGCTGTCACTACGTAGAATGACACTGTCCGTCACGCCGGCTAAGAAAAAATTCATATTTGTATCAATGGGAACTACAAGATTATCACAGGATGTAGATTGTCCCGATTTATCCGATATTTTTTGAAGCCTATAATTTGAAAAGTACACGACTTAGATTTTTTATTTATGCATCTCATAATGAGACGAACAACATCTCTTACCCCGATTTTCTTCTACATTGTTCGTATCTCCGTGCATGTATTGATTCCACGCCACATTATATGGGTTGAGCGGTTTTCGGTTTGGGAATATATTCCGATGGAGCAACACCAAAGCCAAATACGACAGTTGGGACAGAAAACGGGAGGATTGAGGGGTTAGATAGCATGTAAGCACGCGACTCTGGTCGGCCACCCGAGCATATGGCCCTGTTAGGCATGCTTGGCCGGATTTCAAAGGGCCTGGATGAGAGAGCCGTCCTATATTTGGCAAGGGAGATCTTTCTTTTATCATCGTGTTTGGGAGAGTGAAAGTGTGGGTTTCCTTGTGTGTGCATCGAAACCAGTGATTTTGACCCGTGGGAGGAGGACTAGATGAGCTGAAGTGACTCAAACTAGCAAGATGGAACATTGTGTTGTGTGTTATACAAGAAAATACCTAAACCTGCTATCTTGATAACAAAACTTTTAATTCACTCGCCAACTGGAGAGGCAACATTCTTGAAAATGGCATATGTTTTTTTGGATGTTACATGACAGACATCCGCTAATCCTTGACATCTGTAGAACTCGAAAATTACTGCCCGGATTTTTGTGAGATTCTGATACATGGTTACAACTATGCAAGAACTATTCAAATTCTATGCTCCTACTAGACATGCAATATGTCACACTTAGATGTTCCCGTCCTTTTGTACTCAAGACTTTGAAAGCCACACTTCCAATACGTGCATCGAGCCTAACAAATATAGAAGTTAAACCTGTCGCGAGCTGGCCACTGGTAAAGTTTACTGATTGCAGCTCTGATCAATTTAATTCCTGTCTATATTTGTTGTTAACTTTTATCTAAGGTAAATCACTTGTGCTGAACGTGATCTTTTATGAACTGATGTGAGCGTTGCGTGGGAGGTGTAGAACAAACCTCATTGGCGCCATTTTTTTAACAGAAGTGCAGGGATGAATACATGGTGTTCTATAAACACATTCACAAATATTTGAACAACTAAGAAAAATTGGACACTGGAAAATACTGATCACCGATCATGGATCAGAGTGGATATAAAGAAGTACTGTGAAGTAGTCTCGCTATGGGAAAAACAGAAGAACTATAATAAATAAATCAACAAAGAGCTTGAGGGATAGAGATATAACAAAAAATACCAAGTTACCATTAAGGCCGTATCGTCAGTAGTTCCTACAATTGTAGGATACCTTTAGGGCCTCTTTGATGTATGCTGTTCCATGTCAGCGTCTGCGCTCTCCTATTGTGAAGCTATGTTTTCTTCATTAACTGTACAACATTTCGGGTTGATATATAACAGATAATACAAATCAAAAGCATGAACAATTTGATGCAAATAGATATTTGTGACATAACCTCAGGGAACAATGGAAAACTATGAAAAAACAAGGAGACCATAAGGCGTATCTGTTGACGTGATATAAAGCAGGTAACACAATGGCAATGTTGATTATGGAGGGTAACGTTAATGGAAAGATCGATACGTTCCTCGAACCAAATTTTATCTATCTGTAACTACTGGTTTCATCTTCCCGGAAACATTAGGTGGTTTTGAAGAATGAAGGATGGTGTATAGAGGAGAAGGATAAAGTTGCTAAATCGAGATCTGAACCTCTATTCTTGAGTTTGAGGGAGTAGAAATTGTGAGAGAAAGTTGCCAAAAGTGGGTGTGGCCAAGAAATGCAGTATTCTTGAAATCAATTCTACCGAAAGGTGATAGAAATGAATTCACCTTAGGGAGTCGCGGTTTCTCTTAGTACCGACCAAGAGAAACTGGAAAAATTGGTAGAAAATAGCGCTATATAACCTAAAAATTGACGTGTTTGGCATTGTTATTACCGTTCCTGCTAAACATATTGCAAAAAATGGGTTAGTTCAATCAATTGATGTATTGGAACGATATTATTGACGAGGATGTAGAGGAGGCAGTTGAGGAATGGGAGATTGTGAGAGATATTCTTAGGCATCGAGATCGTTTCATAATTTCGGATCGAAAATATGTATAGATGTTTAGGTTGAAGAAAGATTTGGTGTATGATTTGCTGGAGATATTGACTCCATTCATACAACTACCCCCACGAGCTTCTGCACTTTCGATCACAACTAAGACCAGAGTAGAGAGATTAAGTTTTAGTCATTCTAAAACAGTATCCTTTAATCTATTATTGAATTTTTTCTTGTGCATTTGGGGGTGTTCTCGGAGAAATTCAATCATTTTGTCCTTTTGTTCATTTGTAATGTGTTTTTTAAAGTTTTCGGCTTCATAGATAAAATTATAAGGAGGAAATCTTGACGAAAATCTTTGATTAGTTTTTGACTGAATTATCTCCATTTTGATTGGTTTAACACGTTTACTAAAACCTGGCAACCCTGTGACTTGATTTCCTTTCTCCTTTATATCGAGTCATTTCAAGAATACAGTATTTTCAAATCGATAGAAAACCGGGGGAGTAGAAAAAGAGTGTCATTTTCTATTAAAGTCAAGAATAGGGGCACTGGCCTGACTACCGCTTTTACTTCCCACGCCTACTGGTGAGGAAGTATTGTAATCGCGAAAATTTAGAAAAGTGATTAATATGTTTTTTGGACGTTATACAACATATACATCACGATAAACCATATCACTTATATCTGTCGGCCTGTCTGATGGTCTGTCGGTCCTGATGTGTGTCTGTCCGGTACTCTTTGGACCGCCTGTAACTTGGAAAGTACTGCTCGGATTTGAATGAGATTTCCACACAAGATTACCTCTATGCCTAGGAATAAAAAAGCTTTGTAGTTTTTGAAAATCGGTCTAATGGCGGCGATGCTAGGAGCAAAAATACGAAAAAATAAAATAAAATTCTCAGATTTCGTTTTTTGACATTTTTTTGTAGGGGTTGAAAGTTGGTGGTTGTGGATCTGAGGAAAGATATATCACATTTTGTTGGCGGCAGTATACGTTTCCAACCACAGTAATTTTACACTAAAAATATTTCACACATTAATGATTTCCCCATACATTCGCCCTTATAACTTTATAATATTTATAAACGAGACACGCGGTGGGTTGGGACGATGCGATGCAACCGCGACTCTCATACGCCGAACCATGGTGTGGTCCAGCAGCGTTGCCAGATGGGCGATACTTAGGGCGGGGAAGAAACTAGCGTTAGCTATCTAACGGGATGGGGACTATAGAGCATGTACTATTTGTATATACGCCCATTTCATTTTTTGTTATTCAGGGTGTTTCAAATTTGACTCTCACCATTGGGATCTCGGAAACGGTACGAGATACGTAGTCGCTTAAATGGCAAAGTTGCCTATTTAGGTAATCAATAAAATGCGGCTTAGAAAGTTTCGAAATTCAAAATACTTCCGGAAAAAGACGGAAAAAACGGAATTTTCCTAAAACCGTTTTAATTTTTCCTGACTTTATTTGTAGTGATATTTAAATATAAATTGCACTTTGACGTTGCCACTATTCTTCAAGATGGCATAATTAGAATTAGAGTTTCATCTCTTGTCTTCCAGCATCAAATTTATTTTTTCTTTTAGACGTAATATTGAATTTTTGCACAAATGAATAGAATTTTTAATTACGATTCCATAAAAGTATAATATGTCATACTTCGACATTGCCAAACCTTAGTTATTAAACAAAAACATAATAGGTACGCCTTGAAATTATCAGTCATTTGTTTCGCCGTCCAGATTTATCCCAAAATCACTTTTATTTTCCCTGACTTTATTTTTCATTTTAGATTCTAAAATAAATTGCATGTTTTCATTGCCACTTTTTCTCCTCTACAGGATGACATAATTAGAATTTCAATACAACGTTTTGCTTCTTGTCCTCCTGCAGTTTTATTTTTTCTTATGGACGCCATATTGGATAGGGTGGTGATGAATAGTGTTTTTAATTCTGATTTTAAAAATGTATAATATGTCATACATTTCCAAACCTTAGTTATTCCAGAAATACAGAAGTTCCTAGGAAGACCTTGACATTATCAGATTTGTTGAAGTTGAACGTAGCAACAGAGTTTGGAAGACAGAGAAGAAGAGAAATAAATCGAGCAGTGGACAATGTTTAGGGAAGAGTCAGGCTTTGCCTACAAAATAACGGACATTTTGAACATCTGCTATGATTAACCTCTGCTTATATGATTATTATTGTTACTACCGTCAATACAAGTTTCATTGTGTGTTCAGGTTTCACAATACCTTATACTTCATTACATTTTTTATGGAACAACAAACTGATTGCCAACTAAGGTAATACATTACAGAATTTATGCGAAAAAAAAGCAGGTGTCTAAAAAAGATATGTTGAACTGAAAATTTGACTGTAGAGGAGAATAAGTAGCAATGACAACATGCAATTTATTTTTTGATCCCATCTTAAATAAAGTCAGGAAAACATAAAAGTGATTTTGAGATAAATCTGGTATCTGAAACAAATGACTACCTGATAATTTCAAGGCCTACCTACGAAAGTCTCCTTTTTCATACTTTATTCATCTGTGTAAAAATCCATTATGACGTCAATAAGAAAAAATAAATTTGATGCCGGACGACAAGAGACGAAACGTCATATTGAAATTATAATCATGCTCTATTGTATAGGAGAAAAAGTAGCAATCTTAATGTGCGATTTATTTTGAGATCCTACTACAAATAAAACGATTTTGGGAAAATTCGTTTTTTTCCGTCTCTCCCTAGAATTACTTTGAATTTCATGTCTTTCTAGACGGCATTTTATTGACTACCTGAATAAGCAACTTTGTCCCATGTAAGCAACTTGGCATCTCTTACAGTTTCCGAGATCCCAATGGTGAAAGCAGAATTTGAAACGCCCTCTAGCTCAAAGGAACTAACTTGGGTCGAACTTAATGCTTTATTAAATGATGACAATATTGCGATTGAAGTGCGGAGTCAACCGACCTGACGCCATTTTTTCTCAGTACAACTCTGCTCTATTCGAATTTCATCGCTGACGGAGAAAAAAATAATCACTACCACAACGCGGCCACCGCATCTCGGCAGACGCCGTTTTTTCTATAATACAGTAACACCGTGCAGCGTCGTCTGGTTTCTCCATTTTTTCCTTCCGTTGCCCGATGACGTCACAACCGTCCTCTCGCCTCTAGCTGAACGCATTCGCAGACAGCTGAGGAAATGGTAGATTTTTATCGCCCATACTTTATGCCCAACTGATCAAGATGGAAATTCGAATGGAAAAATTGAATTAGTTCGAAGTATTGCTTCATTTGATCAAACCGCTTTCCACTGAGATGTCTTGAATATACAGGGTCCAGCCTGGAAAGCTTTGACAGGCCCTCTTATCACAGCCGAAGAGCACATTCATCTATTGTGATTCTGCAGCATTTCAAGCATGGAGTTTAACCACTTAGCATTGAGTATTAACAGGTATCGTAATATCCTCGTATAGCTGGGACCTTGGATGTCGACGGGACGGCTTTGCAGAGTCGACGATTAGGCGACCACAGTTACCTGACCATGTATGGAGCGTGCTTGCATTATGAATCGTTTGCGATACCATCTTGAGCATTCGACACATCTGAAGAAGAACATGTTGCAATCTAGACCACTTAGATGGAAGTTCCCAATAACGTATGAGTGTTTCTCGACTCGGTGATAGGTTAACAAATATCCGACCAGGTGGCGCAACCAGACAGTTATGGTTTAGTAGTCGACAGTGGGCGGTGTCGATTGTCATAAATTATTACAAGTGTTATACATTAGTGTAAGAGTAATTTGGACAGTAAGCATGGCATTTTCGTTACAGTATATTTCGTCAGCACTTTTTGCATCCCCGAGACGTACCCAAAATGCCAAGTGACGCGTAGGTGTTTTGTCTGACCGATAACTGAAACTGTAACTGTATATTTGTGAACGTTTTTCTGATATTCTTTGAAAGTGCAAGTTGAATCCAGCTTCTAAAAGTACTTACCAGAATCCTAGTTTCAAATTTAGATCACACAGTTTCAAACGATCTATGAGGACGAACTGATCATATATTTTACAGGGAGTTGGTACACGACGTATAATTTTTGTAAAATTAATCATATTTATAACTCAGACACCAAAGACTTAAGATAACCTAGTTATCGGGTCCCGAAATAATTTGCGATACCAGAGACGGCCCTACCCCCAGTCGTGATTAGGTGAGAAGACATACAGGTAAACAGAGATAGCTGGTTACACATCGGATTTGAAAAAACCAAAATACTGTTTCATCGCACATTAGTTTTGTTATTTTAAGTGCAGTTGTCCCAACTTTCAGAATCTCCTACCTCTGTCTGTCCAGTCTATCAGTATCACGTCTGAACCACCATACGGAGAGACAAATGTGTACACGTTCTAATTGATTCCCGAAGAAGATTATAGGCATGCGTTTATCCGCGAACTTTATCGTTGATTTTGCAATCAACTGTAGCAGCAGGTACCAAGAACTCCACCGTCAGTGTCAAGTCTGTGACAACGCGGCTTGTCATCGACCCCACTCAACCCGTGACTGTCAACCGATACAGTTGTTTTATTTTTTACCAGCTGTTACTCGTGACTTCGTACGCTTGAAACTGTCACTAATATAAATCATTGTTTCTGAGTAATGCTGTAAACTTAATATCACGTTTTGTATCTTTGATGGCATTAGTAAATCGACAGTTTGCATGCTTGGGAACTTTGGTTACTTTATTAATGGATACACGTTCTGCTGGTAAGACCGCAGATCAGAAAGTTATTATAAATCTAAATCAGAATATTTAGTTTATAACAAAGCTACCCTGTTTCTGTGTCTGTCGTCCGATAACGTCACAGACTTCGTCTGGAAGTGGTTGCAGACAAATGAGGAAATGCGAGATTTTTATCGCCCACACTGTGGCCAACAGAATAGGATGGAAACTCTAAACTACGAAAATTGAATTACTTTAGAGTACTGTTTCATGTGATCTGTTTTCCAGTATATAGCTAAACGAGGTTTTCTCCAGCCGTAGGACAATCTACGTAGGTGTGTGTAAAGTACATTATGTAGATTTTTGAGTTACGGGTTATGCTGTTTAGGACATAATGACGGTAACTGACACTTGTTCTGAATATTGGAGTATCTAGAGTATATTCCTGAATTCCAAAATATCCCGAATACCCGAATAAAAAGTCGAAGAGGTTAGTAGATCTGGAGACTGTCTGGAAGGTTGTGGTAGATAGTATACAATGTTGACACCTTAAGCATGTGAGAGTGGTAGTGACAGCTAATTATCTAACTGAAAGAGTTAGTAGAATTCTCCTGTAGTAGGTCTCAATAATACAAATATGTGGCGTGAAATTTTGTTACCGTATCGATGGAAAACATCCATGTGAAAGAGGCTGGTGAGTAACTGTTCAGGACGTGTTACTTATCAGTTGGATTGCTATTTCATGCCCCTTAGTAGATATAAAAGGTGGAGCTGTGTTCTCTTAGTACACAAACGCATGTAAGAATAAAAAAAATGTGTATTATACAGAGTTAGACAAAATTCTGGTAAACGGTAAAATAAATTGAGAAGTAAATGGACCGATATTCACCAAATTTTTGGCTGAGTGATAATCGTTCATTATTAATCAGGTAGTAAACTTATTCCCCAGGCTAAAACTTTATGGATTTTGATTCAGGACAGGATAAGCGGCTATGTCTATGTCAATAATAAAAAATATATTATTGCATTTGTCAAAACATCGATGTTCTGGGTTAGATGTATCGTGGAACGCAGTACACATTTAGGTTATGTTATTTTTTTTTTGATAAAGAATATGACGGCATATTTACATACTGATTTTTTCTGTTGAAATATTGAGTCCCAAATTAAAACCAAAGCTCGAAGCCAAACTATAAGGATTATAATTTTAAACTCAAATCACAAAACGTGAACGCATCAAATAACGAAGGTTGAATTCATTGTTGTGAAGAAATTGACAAATTGTGTGCTTAGACATTCTAACTTCTTCAAGGTTAAAAAATTGTTATATCCGGTTACGTTGCTGAGTATTTCCTTTCTACAGCAGCTATCAATTTATGTTTGCTCTAGTTTCCATATTGCTATAGGAAACGTATAAAATTTGCACCTACCGTTTTTCCATTGTTTTTACAATATACAACGCATGTATTGTGACCCATTTCGAAAATTTGAACGTTTGTACATAAACATATAATTTAGCAGATTTGGTATAGAATGTGGTATGAAATACAGCAAATTGGTTAATTCCGAGTTGTTTCTCATCCATGCAACATCGCTCTTTGCGATCGATATGATAGTGCCCACCACCCACTTCGAACATATTAAATAGTCGGAAAAAATCAGAATGTAATTCATATGATTGTATTGTTTGAAGACGGGTTCCATTCCAAAGTTTAAGCAGATAAAAGACATTGCAAAATACATTACTTGGAAATTTTCGAAAATGAGATATTATGCTTTTTGGATGTTATATGACATTTGCATCACAAAAAGCAATATCACTTTTTCTGGTTTGTCTGTCTGTCAGTCAGCCCGCTAATCTGATAACCACCTATAACTTGAGAAGTACCGCTCGGATTTCTATTACATTTTTTCAGAATTTTACTACTATGCCAAGGACGCAAAAGCTTTGTAGTTTATTAAAGTCGGTCCATTAGGGCTAGGCAGAGAAAAAGGCCAAAAACGAAAAAGAAAAAATCGCTCAAACTTCGTATTTTTGACGTTTTAGAGGAACCTGATCACTGAAGAAAATTTAGAGGCAAAAAATCTTGGGGGTTGTAGGTTTATGTAAATTGATGTTCATATATTTATATTCCAACCTTGGTAATACTACGCACCTATTAAGCTTAAAACTTTTCTTTCATCAGCAGATAGATCGCGTACCTACCGGCTGCGGTTGCTGCTCCCGGCGGCCTGTGTTACGTTGCTCTAGTATAGTATTGCACGTGTGCAATTCTACCGCACCACAGCATAGTTTTTCCGATGATCTATCCGAGCCGCCACGTTTAATCGGCTGAAGTATCAGAGAGAGGACAGGGAAATAATATCTCGAGACTAATTGTATGGACCTGTTTGACTAACTTTTTTCCCTGAGGGGTCTAGTTTGTGCTAAACATAATCCTTAATGAACTGATAACGGCCTTGCGTGCGAAGTGCAAACTCAACCTACTTGATATCATTCCAGGAACTGCATAGTTCATTTGAAATTTCATATTTCACATCAAAATATATTCAAAACTGTGTGTTAGAACCAGTACTAATTCCAGTTTTAAAACCAATAATTTCCAAATTTCAGACGTTTTTACCCTATATTTACCCTTACATAAAAACCTTATTCCGCAGAGACTCCAGTCGCATTTCACCCTTGGTTTCATACGCACTTATCCTTTGGATTCAAGAACAAAAAACAATTTCTTTTTTCAATCTTCGCGTCGGATTCCATGAGCAGGCACCAAAACGCGATGACAAGTATTATCCCACTCAAATAGAAAATCTCCGTGATAAATACATGCGAATCTTCCTTCGCTATTCTAACCCCTACCTCGCTGCTGCTTTAACGCTGCCATAGCTCCAAAGAAAGAAATCCCTCCATAAAATGGAATATTATATTGACTGACAGATCTTGTATATACCTACATCATCGTAGTACAGTTAATGCAGGGATTGGTTGGGCAAATATTACTTATAAATGAATATTATTTTAAGTCTTTTATTCGGTGGGTTAAGACGTGAGAAATACATTACAAATTGAACTAGTTACACTATTGTCCACAAGCTCTTTCTCCACTTCTTGCTTTGTGCCAGTTCTTGTGCGCTCCGCATGTTCAACCCTATATCCTATATTGTCGGTCACTACATCCCAAGTTTTCTCCGGCCTTCCCCTTTTCCTTCTTGGCATAGTCTTTGTCTGCTACTTGCTTTTTACTTGTCAAGTGATCTTCATTCTACTTTTTCAGAGATTCTGTTCAATCGGCTTCAGTACTGGCTCTACTCCCAATTCAACCCTTTTGAATCTGTCCGATCTTAAACATACTTTAAACATATGCGGTTCGATTTGGCCAGACCATAGGATAAGTTTCAGATGCTGCGTTTCTTTGCCTCTTCTCGGGTACTCCATCTCCACGCCAGTATCTTGCTTTTTGTCTTTTAGAAAGAACCTGTGGCTTTCGGCCATAGATCAGGGTAGGTCTGTATATGGTTCTGAATACCTACATCTTAATATGTGCTGAGATCTCTTTAAGCCCAAAAAATTGGATGTTTAGAACATTCAATAGTTTTGATGCAGCACTTTTCTATATATATTCTATATATATTGTTTTTCTTGTGCATCAATTGCTGAACCTGATTATTGAAAGGGTTCCACGTGCTCCATTTCCTCTCCGTCTAATTACACCCTTATCTTCTTCTGTTTATGTGCCAACTAACGGGACTTTTGTGTATTATTCTCATTTTTGGCTGCTAAAGCAGCTTTTCGATATATCAATCAATAACATTGAGAATAAAAATTAAATAGATAGGGTTGCAACGTTAGTCAGTTTTTACAAAACCAATAGACCAGATTTATAGAATACAGACGAATTCAAAAGAAAATATATTTCCGAAGATGAGACCATTATATGGAAATATTTTTCTGGATAACTTTTTTTCATGAATCATCAATGTTGAAAGGATAGCCTATTAGCATACAGAGTATTCCCAAAACACACGGGGCAAAAGTTCAAGGGATTTGGATTAGCCTAAGAATGTTTTGTTATATCGGAGATATACTAAGTGACATATAAATCCGAACACCCAGTTTAAATGGTTTTATTTTAATAAAATTTTGTATAAGTACTTAATGAAGCATAATAAGTAAATGATAAAATTTCAAAATGATTGCACTGCTTTAAAGCCCTTTGACCTTTAATAATGTGTTGATGCACCCTGATGTGCTACGCATTCTCCAACGCGCCTAGGCATGCTTCTGATCAGGTGGTCAATGTCCTCCTGTAGTATTTCATTCCAGGCAACCACCAACTTCTCTCGAAGTGCTTCTAGAGTCTAAGGAGGACGTTGCAAATTGAGCAATCTCCTACCCATCATATCCCACATGTGCTGAATTGGGGATAAGTCGGGAGATCTTGGTGGCCATGGTAACAATGTGACATCATTATGTTGAAAGAAGTCTATTGTGACTCTTACAACATGTGGTCGGGCATTATCTTGTTGGAAAGTTGGATCTGCCAGGGTGTCAAGGTAGGGTAAAAGATGGGGTTCTAGAACTTCGTGGATATAACGCTGCGCGTTCATGTTACCTCTGATGAAGATTAAAGGTGACCTGGAACCATAAGCTATAGCACCCCAAACCGTAACTCCAACAGTGTGATGAACATGTCTTTCAACAAAAAACTGTGGATCCCTCCTTTCACCACGTCGCCTTCTAACCCTGGCACGACCATCGCGCATGCCTAAACAAAATCGAGACTCGTCACTAAAGACAATACTGTTTCATTCCTGATCCCAGAGTGACCGTTGTCTGCACCACTCAAGGCGATTGCGTCGGTGTTCTTGAGTTAAAGGGAGGACCCAGTGTGGCCGGTATGAAAACAAGCCAAAACTTCTCATTCGTCGGTAAACACTTCGCATGCCAATAGGTCTTCCGTGTTCTGCAAACCATTCATTTGCAATGGACCTGGTAGTGGAGAAACGGTCCCTTAAGGCCAATAATCTTAGGCGGCGATCTTCACGGTCTGTTGTTCTACGGCGGCGTCCAGTGCCCCTTCTCGAAGCCATGCCTGACAACACCTAACCACAGTGTCTACACTTCTTTGCACTCTAACTGCAATTGCCCGAAAAGAAAGTCCAGCTTCCCGAAGTCCTACTATACGGCCCCTATCAAACTCACTAAGTTGACGAAATCGTACAGGTCTCCGTACTCTAGGCATCGTAACCGATCGTACAGGATGTCAAGAACCAAAATCCGCCAACGTTGATTCTTTACTGCGGCTGAAATATTCATTTTTAGAGCGTTAGTGAATTAAAAAAAAGCAGTATAAAAACCGGAATGTCCAACTGATAAGGCTGAAAATTGTTTTACTTGTTATTTACAGTAAGATAAATACATTCACCAACTTTTTTTAAAATAAAACCATTTAAACTGGGTGTTCGGATTTATATGTCACTTAGTATACATGCCAATGAAGGACGCCACTGGAAATCTTTTTTTAAATAACTTTGGAACGGAACAATATGGCATAATCCAACAAAATGTTGAACGCTTTGTAATTGGTTGAGCCCACACAAGGTGGTACCAATGAAAAACAATTAGTTCATTTAGTTCACCAAGGACGGACTAGCCTTGACGCAATATCGCTAAACCTTTGAAGTCAATTAAAATTTATTTATTTTACATACCTAACATTACATAAAGTTATGTTATTTATCAATAAAAATTACAAGCTGTTTCCATCCATCCAATTATGGGGTCCCACATCGCAAGTGCTGCTTTAGCTTTATGTAGACGAGCGTTGATGTGGGATCTTGCCCACAGTCTCTTCTTAAGCTTAACTCCAAGATATGTTATATCTTTACGTATTGGCGCGAATCATTTTCGATTTTAATTACATTTCGGTGTTTCCGCGCATAAATGAATATTCAGTATTTTGCGCAATACACTTCAGTCCCCACTCATTGCAATAGCATAATAATCCGCGCGCGGTCCATTTGGTAAGGATAATTTGTATTGATAGCGGCAGTATGTTTATTAAAGTCCCATGAATGAATCTTGAATTTTTAGAGGCATCCCGGCCACCATAAGGAGCCAGTGCATAGGCCGCTTAAGCGGGCCCTTATGCACCTCTACAATACTTAAATCACAAGCCTCGCCCTTTTAGCGAAGTTGAGAATCGCCTTGAGTCCAAGCTCCTTTACGTCCTGAGGGTCCAAAGTAATGGACCCCAGTATAGTCTGCCTATAGTAGCTCAGAGCTTCACAGCGACACAAAACGTGCGCCGAGGTCTCTTCCTCTACTCCGCAGCGTTCGCACAAGGGATCCTCAGCCACCCCCATCACGTGCAGGTGCCGCCTTAACGTGTTATGGCCAGACAACAGTCCCACCAGCAACCTTAGGTTGGCTCTACCCAGAGATAGGCAGAAGCGTCCATCCTTAGCACTGGGCCCTTCAATGAGCTCTCGTGCCTGGCGGAGATGTCTAGAGATACTTCTCCATTTCTGAGAGTGTTGTCTTGCAACCCACGTCTCCATTTTCCTCCTAGCTTTATGCGCGGTTACTCCTAGAGCTGGCTCAGGACCAACGAGCTTGCTGGCTGATCCTGTTTTCGCCAGAGTGTCCGCCGTCTCATTGCCCCTTATCCCAGCGTGCCCCGGTACCCATATTAACGATACCGGATGCCTCGCTGCGAGGCAATCCAGAGCCTCCCTGCATTGCAATACAAGACTCGAAGTAATCTTACATGCACTTAGTGCTTTCATTGCAGCCTGGCTGTCGGATAAGATTGTTATTCTTCTCCTAGGCCCACCCTCCTCCAGAATGTGAGATACACAAGCCAGAATCGCAAAGATTTCCGCCTGGAAAATGGTGGTGTACTCACCGAGAGGCAGAGATAGCCTAGTTCTAGGTCCAGAGACCCCAGCACCTGAGCCCTCTTCGGTGACCGAGCCGTCCGTGTACCAGACCTGCCCGCTCACTTCGGAGAGTCCTCGGCTACCGGCGTCCCACTCCTCCCTCGTTGGGTACTCCACAATGAAAGTCCCATACTTTTTCTACAAAAAAAAATTGTTTGATTTCAATAAAAAGAATCATTTCACAATTATTCCGATATACGAATATGTAACAGTTCCACCGTTTTGAAAATCAGGTATTTTTGATTTTAAATTCGTAAGGTCACTTTATCAAGTTTTAGGCTTTTGTCGCATTTTTTGAACTAGCTATCAAAAAGGATCATGTCCTATTGGAGGGATTTTCGGCGCTGAAAAAAAAGACTCAAATTTCAAATTGTTCACAGCTATGAAAATTTTGCTTTTTGGGAAAGTTGTAGCAAAATATTAACTCGTAGTGCCTTCCTATATTAACTGTACTCTTTCATTGACTGACAGCTACACACCTGCCTAGTTGAGGGAACAAATATGAGGCAAATAAAAATGGAAAGGTGGAAATGTCAGACAAAGACACGTTCTTTCCAGTCGAGTTTTATTGAAATGTTCATATTGATGGCCGACTCTATTGCGATGCAATTCGAGTTGGTGGATATTATACTTGTAAGGAATCTCTGGAATCTTTCATATCGGTAACAGCGATGA
The DNA here is from genome assembly GCA_963669975.1 of Acanthoscelides obtectus. Taxonomy (NCBI): domain Eukaryota; kingdom Metazoa; phylum Arthropoda; class Insecta; order Coleoptera; family Chrysomelidae; genus Acanthoscelides; species Acanthoscelides obtectus. The sequence continues at coordinate 59,229,944 of CAVLJG010000008.1, read as the reverse complement.
CGATACCAAGCTGTTACCGACAGACCCGGCAGACATTTTTGCTAATACGAAGGTATGAAGGGTGTTTCCACATGACCAAAAATTCCAGAGGTGACAATTTTGACTGCCCTAAAACTATCCAATCCCCTGACAATTTTTGACAAACTACTTTTTCTCAGCAAACAGGAAACAGGTCCCAAAAGAAGTTCACTGGAAATCAGTTTTTCTTGAATAACCCCGTACAATTTAACAAAATTCTGACAGGCTTACATGAAAACTATCATTTTGCTTAGTCCGCCAGGGATGGACCAAATACAGTATTGCCATTTTTTTCACTGTGTATAATAATAGTTGAAAAATAATACTTTTGGAAAGCCTGATCCTTTGTCCGAATAAAATGTATTCTTGTTTTCTATTTCGATAAAAGGAACCGTTTTAGCGAAAACCAGTCTTATTTCAATACTGATTCATGGATTATGATATCCAATTATAGTGATTCCGCCATTTTCAAAATACTATAATTTTGATAACAGATTTATGATCAGCGACTATAAAGAACCTCGGTTGCAACTTTTCAGATCACTAGGCTTTCTTTCAACTTTTCGGCTATTGGTTGGAATGTAAATGCATGGAAGCAGAATCGAAATAATGGTTCATATTTTCGGATAAGTTATCAGATTTCGTAAAAATACTACTTTCGAGGCATTATTGCGCAGAGCGTAAAAATAATTAACAATACAGTTTTCGGTCTAGTTCGTCGCTGGCGAACTAAATGACTCATTGTTCTTTTTCTACTTTTTTATACGATGTACTTCAAAAGTTAGTTATGAAAGGGCGATTTAAAAAACTAAATCGCCAAGTAAAAAATAATCTTAAAATAGTCCAAAGCAACATCCTGTACATTCTTACGCCATGTTTAAAAAAAGCTGTATTGAATCTTACTGTATATTCGCGCATTAGTGCTCGATGAACAAACAGTAATACTCTCATGAATCTGACAGTGCCCAGTAATAATTTCTTCATTTTTATAAATGGGCTACTAAAAAGGCAAGGCTGCCAAGAAGACAGGTAGGTTGGTTATCACTCTTGATGCAAGAACACAATAGCACTGCTTACGCCTAGAAAATGGGGGAGGGAAGGAGACGAGTAGCGTTGGCCTATTAGCCAAGATTCAAGTACTCATGTTCTTGAGGTTGCACCCAAAATACATGTTGAACTTTTGCTCTACAAAGTTCAATAAGAGCAAATAAGAACACCTCAACACCCTTGTACTTGTGCCCTAGGAAACGGATCGGTTGAAGAGACATGGCAAAAGACTAGCGACTTCGTCCGGGATATGAAAGTGATGAGATCGTAAAATTTAGAATATTTGATTCAGAAGCTTCAGCAGATGTAATTTTCTCTAATCGGACACACATATGCGGCGGTTAAGGAAGTATCAAACCAATCTCCAGAGTAAAAAAAGGTTACTTTTATAAAAGAGATAATGACACAATTTGAGAGATGTAGTGAATTCTAAAGTAGGAAATCATAATATGTAATTTGAAATATTCAGAATAATTTGTTTGCATCTTTTGTGTAATTTTATCATCAATTTATTATTTCAAAAACACGTGGAAGTTTACAACGGGAGTCTGCAAAGTACAAAAATAGCCAAACGTGTTCCTTACAATATATTGCGTGTGTATTATAACTTAAAATTCTAATTAATTCTATGACTGTATTTGTATTTGCTTAGTAAAACTTCGTACGGTGTTAAAAAATGAGCGCTACAGCTATAGTTATAGGTGAAATAATTTTACGCCACATATAACCTGAAATAACGCATACAAAATAAAAAGCTGTAGAAATTATTCTAGGAGAGGTTCACTGAGCTTGGTGTTTCTAAAAACACATTAAATTAATTTTAAAAATATTTTGCAACATTATTTTGATAAGCATCATTGTGACTAGTTTCTACTAGGACTTGTACGAATGGTCGAAACATCTTTTTACCCGTGCATTATATTAATAATTTTATTTTCACAATCGCTGCCAATAACAATTAGTTCATGCTTGTCCTTGTCTATAACTGAGTAATCATTTCCCATATTCTATACTGTAAATTATACTAACATCACAATATGCAACTGACTTAAAGTTTCGACTTCATGTTCTTTGCCCTTTCCCTCAGAACCCTCCTGAGTATTTTTCCAGTAGGATTCTTAGGTATCTCATTCACAAACACCACACCTCCTCTGAGTCGCTTTTGAGGCGAAACATTATCCTCAACGAACTTCTCAACATCCCTCTCGCTGAGTGTTACTCCAGGTTTTTTGACCACGAAGGCAAGAGGTAATTCTCCAGCCATTTCGTCAGGAACACCTACAACAGCTACGTCATCGATAGAATTATGGGTCAGAAGCAAGGCTTCTAGTTCGGCAGGTGCTACTTGGAATGCTTTGTACTTGATCAGTTCCTTAATTCGGTCTACGATGAAGAAGTAGCCGTCAGAGTCGTAATAGGCAACATCACCAGTGTGGAGCCAGCCATCTGCGTCTATGGTGTTTCTAGTTGATTCTGGGTCACCTACGTAGCTGAAACAGAGATACAATTTGAAAACGATTTTCTCAAAGTCAATAGAAGCTATACTTGAAATCTTCCACTTCGAACTTTCAACATATCGCTCATATATAGATGCCTGATTTAGTATTGCTCTCAGAGAATCCATTTGCTTAAATTGCTTAAGGTTAAACGTTCTTAGAAGCCAATTAATTGATTCATATTTCTTCCATGATGCTAGTCAACATATAAGGGAGACTGTAGAGCTTTATATACATGATTAAAATATTAAGGAAAACTCCCTATGACCGCATTGCTTCTCGTCGTGGACCTAAGATTACTGGCTTTCGTGATCATCTGATATTACCCCTATAGATTATTTTCTCCAAACCACTCAAAGCTGACAAATCGTAGACAGTAAAACCCGGGTTTTCTGCAAATACAGTATATTACAGAATCGAAGCGCTGATTTAGCGCGTTGGGATATGTAAAAAGTTTTCAAACTTGTCCTCTTAAATCCTCTTAAATTTTTCATAACCAGACGAGATATTGAGATGAGCTTTGGTAGACGCAAGTGTCCCATCAATATGATCATAACTGCTTTTATACGTACTCACATTATAGTTAGTATATTTCTTGATTTAAGCAAAGCTTTTGACTTGGTTGACCATGCTATTCTGCTAGATAAAATGGATAGATATGGAATCAGAGGGAAGCCATTTGACTGGTTCCATAGCTATCTGTCCGATAGAAAGCATCATGTCGAGGTACAAAATGCACAGACCAGCCAACATTTCTACCATACTGGTGTTCCACAGGGTTCCATACTTGGTGCTCTCCTATACATAATGTATGTCAATGACTTCCCATCCGATTGCTCGGTAATGTATGCTGATGACACTTCTTTACTTGTTAATGGTAAAAACCTAGAATCTGTTGTAGGACTTGCCAATTCAAGCTTGACTGGTGCAGGTAAGTGGTTCAGCAATAATGGGCTCGTCTTAAATAATCAGAAATCTGTTTTCCTTAAATTTAACCTTTCCACCTCACCGATGGATCATACTTTATTAATAAAATCGTTTGGCAAATCAATAAAACAAGTGGATGCGACAAAATTTTTAGGGATATATATAAAAGACCGCCCCACTCTGTTACTGCCTGTACCAGTTAAGTTTTGTTGTGGAGAAGTGGATATTACTGATATTTTACTATGACATATCCATTCAGTCCTAATTTATGGAATAGAAGCATGGGGAGCATCGTCCCAGCTGCAAAGACTTTTTGTGTTGCAAAAAAGGGCTGTTCGAGTAATAGCTAAAATTGGAAGGCTCACTAGCTGCAAAGATTCATTTAGAACATTAAAGATTTTGACCTTACCATCTGTATATATATATACTCAATATACTTATCCTTGCTAAAACACAATTGAGCAAGTTCAATTCTGTAAGCACTGGTGCTTACTTTGCAAGAAACAGTCAAGTATTGGAAGTGCCGTCGCATAGATTGTCGAGAACGGAGGACAGCCCTAGATACATGGCTATTAAGTTTTTCAACAGACTCCCCAACGATTTGAAATCACAACCACTGAACACTTTTAAAAGAACAGTTAAACAGTTTTTACTGGAGAAAGCTTTTTACTCTATTGAGGAATTTTTAATGTGTGAATGTCTTGTTTGATTTTGATCATTTGAATGTCAATGGTTTGTCCTTTATTTCGCTTTTTTATATACACATATATGTTTTATATTTATAAATTATATCTATACGCTAATTTTATTTATCTGTATTCATATTTGGAATATGCCATATGTGGCGTCCACACTAACATGATTTGTTATTAGCTTTTGTAGTGCTCTTACTTACTGACTTATCCTATATCACATCTGTGATCATACAGGACAAATAAATTATTATTATTATTATTATTAGTGCCGTTTGTGCAGTTAGGGCTGTATGTTTAGCAAAGAAAACAGTACGCTAATGGTTTTTACAAAAAAAAATTATACTGTTATCCTGAACCTAGATGGCTCTACTTAAAAACTGCTACCTTCACTCCCCACGTGACTGACAAGGAAATATTGTAATCACGAAGAATTTCGAAAATGAGATATCGTCGGACATCTGACAATACCTGCTATCTGACATTTTTGCCCAATTTGAGGTATATGCACATTTTTCTTCGTCTACCTACAGCGCACATTGTGATAGAGTCCGCTAACTGCAGAATAATTTAGTTTTTGAATTATACAGCCAAAACAATACCTATCACTGGCAACACGTCTGTCAATGAGCGGCAATTCCAGCTATCTGACAATTACGCGTGCTATTTTTCTTAACTTTGCAATGAAACACGACGTTTGGATTTCTCAGAAATATCTCTCCAAAGGAAATACCCAAATGGAATGTGACTCTGTACACAGTTGCATTTAAAGAAAAATGAGAAATAGAGTTATTGAATTACCAAATGATTATGTTAAGGCGTCAAAAGAAGCTAGGACAAAACCAGAGCCATACAAGGTGATCCAATTGAGTTACGACTTCTTGAAGGACTACTCCCGAACAGAGGTGCAGCGATACTCAACAATTAGACCAGGCAGGGACAATGTAGTCACGGACATCAAAGTACTATATTATAATCCCGATGGAAAAATTGAAGTGAAACTAGACTTCAGTGTAGAGCCTCAGGAGTTGCCTATGAGACCAAAACAGCTACCCGTCATTTTAGATTATAAGTGTTACATCTAAGGACTGTCACATGTTTAACGACAATTTGCCATATGTCAAGGAAAGAAGCTGAACGTTAATTTAAGGTGTAACTGAGAATACATGCTATTATCTTTTTGATTTGTAAAATCATTAAACTTTTAATTTGATATAATGAATAAGAGTTTTTCTAACACGAATCTCACTAGATCCATCTATGCATCATAGTACAATATCTGCTAACTGCAAGGAAAGTTATCAGAACTATAAGATATCTGCACTAATTTTGTCAATTAGAGCTTCATTTAGATAAAAACGCATTAACTATGTGTTAAACGTCATTTATTTTTTGTGACCAAAGTTGTAGAGTCTTAAGGCCGGTAGTATAAAATTGATAAGGTTTTTTCCGTCCCCTGTAAAATTACCGTTCCTGCATATAGCAGGTATTGTCAGATGTCCGACGATATTTGTTTTTTGGATGTTATATGACGGAAAACACTAGCACTCATTTTCGTCAGTCTGTCTACTAATGCTTGGCCTCCGGTGATCAAAAAACTTTTTCCATGGGTACAATCCTGTTTACAAATTTCCAATCCTCTGGAGAAACACCTTTTGCTTTAAAGAACAGTAATAACCTTACCCTTTCATGATCAGTGGTCCTTTGAAGCAGAGTTCTCCTTCTTGGTACTGACCCAGCGCCTTTCCATCATCGTCAATCACTTTGGCCATCATACCAGGTACCACCTTGCCACAAGATCCAGACTTCGCCTTTCCATGAGACGTTGCCAGTACAGCCAAGGTCGTTTCAGTCATTCCATATCCTTGTGAAACATGATGCACATTGAACTTGTCTTTCAACTCTTTCTCTAATTCTGCTCCAAGCGGTGCTGCTCCACTTCGCATTTCCTTGATGCAGCTCAGATCGTACTGTTTGGCCATCGGGTGTTTCAGTAGAAATATTAGTACTGGCGGAGGTACTATTAGCCTCGAGATTTTGTATTTAACAATTGATTCTAGAAATATTTTCGGTTTGAACTTGCTTAGCACCACCAGAATTTTGCCCCTTAGGATGTTTAGAAACATCAACATGAATCCAAAAGAGTGAAAAAAAGGTACCAAGCCCATTAGTGCGTCAATGGGATCATCACTTTCGATAATTTCCTTAAATTGCATTTGAGCAATGTCTATGAATGTAGTCATGTTGGCATGGGTGCACATCACACCTTTGGGCATGCCGGTAGTACCTGAAGAGCATAGTATCGTCGCTACCGTATCTACTATATCCAATTCTGTTGCTTCGAATTCATCATCTACTTCTTCAGAATCTGCATTTCCCATGATCTCATGAAACATTACAATTTTTGGATGATTCCTTTTCTCATTACCGAAAAGTACGAGATATTTGATGTGAGGGTGTTCAGGTAGTATCGAAATCATCTTGTCCACTGTTTTCATCGAACAGAATATAACTGTGGACTTCGACAAATTGAGCACATGTTTCAATTCTCTAGGAGTATATTCAGGATTGAGAGGCGCAAAGGTTATTCCTCTGAAGAATGCTGCTATTGGTACTGTACAGAACTCCAACCTATTCTCACTGTTTATAGAAATATTGTCGCCTATACCCAATCCCTCTTTCTCATACCATTTAGCCAGCTTGATGGCCCTTTTCAATAATTTTATAGCAGTTAGAGGTTCATGGGTTTCTCCATCAATTTGAATTACCTGCTCGTCATGAGCTTTGAGTAATGGCAACATGAGCTGACCCAAAGATACGTCTATATTTCTCTCTAATTCTGGACCAAATACTATGTTCGTAGTGTCTTCTGAACTCATTTTATTGCACTATGTCAACACTTATGGTTTCACAAATATTCTACGTGTGTTCAGAAGGTGCAGTCGGAGACCCCTAATATTCTACGTTTCTGTCGCACTGAATTGATAGGACCGATTGAAGTATATAACTGGATTTTTTCTCAAGATTTGATGGTCATGATTATAATGTCTCTAAACTTGAAATTTGTTCAAGTGGTTCGAGTATCTATTATTTTGGGTAGAGTATTTCATCCAATTTTTTATCAAAATGGCATGGTAATCTTTAATCTTGCATATCTCCAGTGTTTGTATTCATTCAGACTCGTACGTCATTTATCCACCTTGCTTTCACTCAGATATCTGTAAAATAATTATTACAATGTTAATAAAATTGTTATAATCCCAAAAAAGTTTTTATAAGTACTTCAGTATTTTTTATAATATAGTAGAGGCGATGAGCTGAATTGAAATTGCAAAGTGTGATTTTCTCAACGGATATACATAGAATAAAAGCTAAAACTTCATGCTATACTTCGCGGATTTTTTTTTATCCTCAAACCGTCCCAGCTTATATTGGGATATACAGTAATAGACAAATTAATATTGTGCTGTATTTCTTTTTTAACTTGTTTTATTACCAACCTGTATATATAATTCGATACAGCATAATACTCACATATACATAAATAAATTCATTACACTCCCTTCAATAAAAAATTGATTGCAAAAACTGGAACTATGAAGGACAAAAATATATAGTAAATGCAAAACAATTATAGAAAAAAGATGCTAAGTTCACTGAATTATAGAAAACCAACCATGTTTGAGTTAATATTTTGTAGCTAACCATTATTATCAATCATCGCCTGGCATCGTTTCGGCATAGATTGTAGAAGTTTCTCGATATAAGATTCATCAATCTGTCTCCACTTTTGCTTTAAAGCGGCAAAAAGTTCATCCTTGTTTGAATAATTTTTATCTCGTATTTGCTTACCTAAGTATTTCCATAGATTTCCAATGGGGTTTATATCGGGAGACTGTGAAGGCCATTTGAGAACTAGTATTTTTTCATCCAGAAAGAATTTCTTTGCGAGATTTGAATTGTGCTTCGGGTCATTATCTTGCTGGAAGATTGATCTTACGAGCATATTGTCTTCCATATAGAGTAACATGACATGCTTTAGTATGTCTATACAAACTTATCCATAATGCCATCCATTCTATATAAAGGTCCCATCCCAAACCCCGAAAAGCACCCCCAAACCCTAACAGACCCGCCTCCATGTTTGACATTGGGCGAAGTGTACTTGGGGTTCAATCTTTGTCCACTAGGAAGTCTAACGTAATGAACACCATCTGATCCAAACATATTGAACTTGGATTCGTCACTGAAACATACCCTCTTCGCGGCTTCTTACTCGGGTGACGTGCAAATAACTTCAAATCATTTAATCTTCTACTTATAGTTTTCGTAGAAACACTGACAACTCCTTTTGTCGATTTCGGCTTTTATTTGTCTTGGGGTTTTAAACGGATCTTTTTCTAGGCCGATCACTTATCTTAGAGGCTTCCAAGATACCTCTTTGTTTATATTTGTTCAATATTGCCCAAACTGCTTTACGCTTTAGCTTCAAATTCTTGGCAATGTCGACTTGACGTTGACCATCTTTGTATAACTCAATGATCCTAGTTTTCACATCGAGAAATTTCTGGACCACGCGGCATGGTCTTAAAATAACTCAACTTACTTCATAATACTTGATGAACACAAACTAATCCTCTTCTGACTCGAAACTGTACTAAACTAATGTTAAAAAGAATTTGTCTACATATTTTTGTCCCTCATAAAAAACTGCTTATATTCAGACTTGTATTGTGTTCATTGCAGATAATGTAAAAACAAGGAATTTAGTTTTTCTACTAATAACGCATTTGTTTATGGAGCAATGAAGTATGAATTCGTTTTCTAAAGGTATTTAGGTAAATATTCATATTTGTCTATATACTTTTGTCCATTACTGTATGTCTTTTATGATTAATTTCACCAATGATTGCCCTCTATTTTTTTCTCGAGAAATACAAAGTGACGTATTAGTTTATTAAGTTAATTGGTAAGTTAAGCTAGGAAACTTCTGTACAGTTTTCTTAAGTTTTTGATTTTTTATGGATTAATATATTTGACTTATTCGAAGTATCAATATTACATGCCTTGATTTTTAATCTTTATGTAGAGATATTGTAGATTTGTTTCCATATTAGAGCTTTACTATGAATGTACGATTTGAGAAAACTTCAGTACGCTTCTTGCTTTATTTTATTTTAAATTAAGCTATGGATGCCGATATCACGAAGTGAAAATATTAAAATGTTGGCAAAAAATGGGAGGAAATGTCAATGTAGACAAGTATTTCCCTATATAGATTATGTAAAAAGCAGTGGCATTTCAAACATGGAAAATATTATAATATGTATGTCATAGTTTAGGTCGGGGTCATCAAAATTCAAAATAGAATTAAATGTAAATATAAATTTGCATCGAATGGAATTTTTGGCAAATGATTTGCGCAATAAGAAAATAAAAAACGGAACTGTAGGTTTATCATTTTCAGCTGTTTTTCAAATATACTGATTATTGTATGGTGATGTATGACTGTGTCAACGATTATATTAACAATGGTCTAGCATAATTTCAGGTACTACATCTATATCAAAAAATGTCACGAAATTCTGGAATATCACACTTCCGGCACAAAATGAGAAGGAAAGTTGAATGATATTTCCACCTAATTGACCCAAAAAGGATTATCATATATTTTTCTGAGTAACACATACAGAGAAAAGAATTTAGTCGTAGATTTTTGTCAATTTGATTTGATATCTCATCTAGTATGTAATGACAACTCATGTTTTTCAGAATAGAATGGTTTATTCTATTATAAAACTGTATTTTAACTACATGAATACATTAAAAAGTTGTAAGGATTATTAGAAGAGGAATTCCAATCCAACCTTATATTAGATATGCATACAGTTTGAGATTTCACTTCTTCGTTGCTACTGCCCTAGTGTCTTTATTGTGTAATATTGTCTGTTTTGTATTTCTATTAAAAAGCTGGAATCTGAAATTAACTGCTCGTATAGTAATGCGTTGGAATACCATTTTGATTCATATTTTTGTAAATAATTTTATACCTATATTTCTGGATCTTCCACGATAAGATTTGAGAATTTACTTAAAATAAAAGAGCTACAAAGACAAAAAGTGGCAGCTTCTTTTTAGACACGCCGAGTCACGAAAGTGTTAATTCAGCATGTTTTTTTTTCTGGTATATATATAACAAAAAGTAGAAAAATAATGGGCAAATTCCGCAAAAAAGAGGAAAGTGGATTCGAGCAGAAAATAGGATAGGTAACCCGAGCGATACGTATTTCTGCTGGTTGGCTTCATCAGGCCCAAAACGAATGCACATATGAAACTACAAAAGTCCACAAAATCATTTTCTCTTTGTAGATCCTTTGGGTTTGAAGTACCACAGCAAGTGGCTATAACCGGCCGCGTGGATGTGGTTAGATGTCTCCTTGAAAATTCGAGGTCTTCTAGCCATTTTATGCTACAATGTGTAGGTTGGCACTTGTTGTGGACTTCGTGTGTCGTTTTTTTCCCTCTCCATCTTCGTTTCCTCAGGTTACACCCGTATCCGGATGTGTGGGCATGTGTATCTACTTTTGTAGTTTCATATGTGCATTCATTTCGGGCCTGATGAAGCCAACCAGCAGAAATACGTATCGCTCGGGTTACCTATCCTATTTTCTGCTCGAATTCACTTTCCTCTTTTTTTGGATTTTGCCATTATTTTTCTACTTTTTGTTATATACCTTTTCCGCATGATCATTTTCTATATATATAGGTGAGAATTAAAGCTTCCGCCTTTTGTTGGGTACTTCGACAAAATTTAAGCAAGGAGTACTCTTTATACTTTTTTAATCTCTCTAGCTTTCAATGGTCTTTGCCATCATCATCAGGAGAGTAGTATGTGAGGGTGTTGCTAAATGTTATTAACGTTAAGGATGAGGGAAACACCCAGTAACATGGTGAAAGCTTTATACATGGTACAGTGGTCAAAATTATACAAACCACACACAGCTGTATGACAAGAACAAATTAAAAACAACAGATTAAAAATATTTAAAATGAAAGTTAAGCATTACATCGTGAAGCCACTTGATGATTGCACAAAATTTTATTTTCTCAAGTTATATATATATATATATGTGTGTATTATTCTTCATTCATTGAATTTAAACTTATTGAATCACATTTACTTATGAGTTGTTTCACTACCTTTTGAAGATGCCATTTGGTAGATGGACAGGGCTGGCCAGTGAAAACCAAATAAAATCGATTTCTCAGTGGCACTTGGGAAAAAAGTTCGCTCGAACCAATCAATTTTTATTTTGAGGGGGAAACCTTTTGCATCTATTATTACTTTTGTCACTACCACCCCAACGGCGGGATGCAATCCAACCCTTAGATCTTAAATGGGAACAGGGGTCATTCAATACCTCATTTTGAAGCTACTTATGAGTATTTTCGGAAGGTTCTATCAGAAAAAGGTAAAAAATTGAATGGTTTTAATATGAAAGAGTTTTTAGTGCTAAGCAGCAGCCGGTATACTATATCATATCGAAATATTGTTATTTCAAGCTTGCATGACACGAGGCAACACCAGCTGCTGCTGAGCACTAAAACCTCTTCCATAGTTGTACTAGGAGAGTTTACATTCGACCTTCTCCGCTAAAATGGCGGCCATTTTTGACACTGACAGGAGAGTTTCATAGCTGATTGTGATCTAAGCTGTGCTTTAGCCTTATGATGAAACTTCACAAACTTATCGGAAGTAATAACACAAGTGCATCAAAATTACCGATAAATTTTCATGAAAGCGTGTTGTCTAAAAACTGCATAAGTTTATTTTTAACAAAATGTGAAAATTACCGAATGCGGTTTTTTACTGACAACATGCTTGAATGGAAAATTATCAGGGTTATTTTGATACGAGAGTGTAATTCGTTGGAATATCTACCGAGTTTATTTATACATGTCAAGATAATGAATACACATTTCATCAATCGTTGCGATAGACAGGGAAATTTTCGATACCTACTGGGCAATTTCCATAAGTAATATCATAAGGGCATCTAATTTTTCTGAAAGAAATCGAAAAAGTACGTAGCTAAATAATATTTCAATAAGAAGCAAGAGTGCACCTGCACGAATGTTTTTTGTTAAAAAAATAATACTTTGCATTGTTTTTTCGATTTTTTTCACAGGAGAAAACTAGATGCCCGAATGGTATTTGACAAGACTATTTCATGAGCAACAGACTACTGGTGTCCTAGGAGACAATAATTACTTGTTATCAAAGGTATTGTAATTTTTGATGACAACAGCTGTCAAGTTATGCCGCGGGTAAACTCGAAAAAACTGCTGACAGGTGCTGTCATACAATTTATACAAGTAGAAACCATTTGTAACTGGTAGAAATTAAGACGAGGGAAATAGTCACTGATAATTTCTCGTTTTCTAGGTAACGGGAACTTTGCGATAATTCCACACCTCTTATGGCATTTTTTATACATGAGGGAAATATTAGCTGTAATTTTGCGATTATTGCACATCTCTTTGCATTAACAGATTTTTTTAGTAGATTATTGCTGCATCTAAACAACGGCCGGCCCAGACAACATTCCCTCGTTCATAGTCAAAGATTGTATTAATGTCTTTGTCAAACCGTTATTAAAAATATTCAATCTGACTATAGAAACCAATACATTTCCTGATATTTGGAAACTTTCTAGAGCGACATCTATTTTCAAATCAGGGGATAATACTGACATTAAAAACTATAGAGCCGTGGCAATATTGTCAAAATTCTCCAAATTACTGGAGATAATATTGCACAGTAACTAATTAAACAATCTGCACTCAGTTCGCAATTGAATGTGTCGATCGGCAAGGTCAACTAGATGTAGTATATACGGATTTTGCTAAAGCGGTCGATAGGGTGGACCATGGCATACTATTAAATAAACGTTTTTATTATGGACTCCATTCATCAGCTTAAGCACTCATTCATAGTTATCTTTATGAAAGGAAGCAATATGTTACTTTTGATGTATTCAAGTCATATCAGTATATAACTAAATCGGGAGTCCATCAGGGTTCAAATCTTGGTCCTTTACTGTTTACTTTATTTATTGATGATCATGTGTATTATTTAAGTTGTAATAAACTCCTATTTGCGGATGATTTAAAATTATTCAAAATTATTGAGTCTGAGGTATTGGAGGTATTGCACCTCAGTAGGATATTGATTCTTTAGTGGCTTGGTGTGATGAGAACAATTTATTTCTTAATGCGTCTAAGTGTAGTGTAGTCAGCTTTTCCAGGAAAACTTCTGCTTGTAGATTTAATTATAAGATTGGGAATGTTTACATAAATCATTATAACTCAATTAAGGATCTGGTTGTAGTTTTTGACCATAAACTTAATTTTTCACTCCACATCGCTCAAAAGGTGAGTGATACGGCTTTATTGTGAGGAACTGTAGATGCTTTAGCCGCCCAGAGTCACTGTTGGTTTTGTATTCTGCATATATTAGATCGAAATTGGATTGCATCGTTAATTTGGATACCCAATTTACAACTGCTCCATTGATTCTCTTGAGCATTTTCAGAGAAAGCTTCTAAAATTTTAATCTTCTAAAGTTGACGGTATATATTCTGAACGTGGTATATCTGAAAGTTTGTTATTGTTTATGTTTCAAGTGCAGTCTTTAGAACTGACAAGGAAGTGTGCATCAACTACTTTCTTGCATAAACTACTGCACAATCAAATTGATGCTAATGGGATTGTGGCTCAAATAAACTTTAATGTTCCATCTATTCAAACTCGTACAGCTAAAGCATTTTATTGTGACAGGGCTCGCACAAATTTGTTTTTGAAGGCACCCATATACGACTATGTGATGTGTGAAACTTTCAATGCAATATCAAATTATTGTGATATAGATGCTGACAGTTTGAACAGCATTCTGGGAGTAGCTAGAAATTGCTTGGAAAATTTATGATATATTTCTCACTTGAGTGAAATATGTTTTTTGCTTCTTTTTCTTGTTTGTTTTTTTATTCAGATGAAATCACCTGCTTTTTATGTGTTTTTTGTTTTTGTTAGTTTGATTTATCTGAGGATTGTCGTGTTAATGATTTCCTTAACTGTTGGGCAATAAACGCTATTTTTTTATTATTATTTATTTTATCTTTTTTATCGCTGAAATTAACAGGGTTGGTGGGAGGGTGCGTTAAGGGTGATATTCGAACCCGAGCGATATCACTCCTTGCAAATGGTGCGTTTGGAAGAACTCTGATCCGACCCAGCTCTAACATCTATAGGGTTTTGGTGAATCAAAGTAAGACTACCACTGACACAGACTTAGCCTCCACCGTTAGACATATTTGTATTGTGATGTTTGCAGTCTAGTTGGGCATTGAATTATATTACCCTCATAAGTTCGTTTTCTTGTGCAGCGCGTTTTCTAGACGCAAGAACCTATCTTCGGGGCCTATTGATCTCTTGGACTGATATGCGTGCTGGATGTTTCATTATTATATTAATTTATTGTTGATGACTAGAAGTTAAAGCAAGAGATAACTTATTCGGAAAGGTAAAATATTTTTATCGACAGTGCGAAGTGACATGTATAATCATCACATAATTATAATTTAGTCCGACGTTCATTTGCGTTCCTACATGGCCATCATTTTCGATCTCCTATTCATTACGATTCTAATTTCGTTAGCATTACACAACGTCTTCGGAAATAGTAGATAAGTGATTCAAGAAGATACTGTCAGATAAGGATTACACTGAGATGCTGCATCTAAATACGTACTAATTTTTTGGTGGAGCTAGGCTTCTTTCGCCAGCAAGGATTTTCTATACTCTAGAATGTCATTTTTTGAAAATGAGCGAGCCAGCAGAAGGCGTTTTTGATAGCTTTTGACGTCTGTTTTGACGTTTAACAGATAAGTTTGTGGTTGCATCCATTTTCGAAAAATAATATGCCTCTAAGTTTTTCCTATCACTAAACGTTTCATCACAAAGATAAAGTATGGAATATTCAACTAAAAAAAAAAAAATTCCAAGTCCAGTAAATTTTTTTGAAGTGAATGACCATATTTTATTACATTTTTCGGATAGAACCTTCCAAAGAAAAATATTGTTATATATTATGACGTTTTGAGCATTAGTTGCTGAGTTATAAGTGACTCAATATACACAAATGCTAAATTTTGACATCCTACCACTCCACTATTTTGAGGACTAGCGACTTTATATTTTAGGCTAATACAGTACTCACCAGTACCTTCAAAATGAGGTATAAGATGACCCCTGCTATTATTTAAGATATAAGGGTTGGATTTCATCCCGGCGATGGGGTGAAAGTGACAAAATTAATAAGTCCCCCTAGAAATGAAACTCGACTAGTCCGAGCCAACTTTTCTTCCAAATGCGACGTATGAGATATTGATTTTATTTCGTTTTCACTGGCCCACCCTGTAGATATATCTACCATAATACTGTTTCTGACCTAGCTGAACCAAATTTCATCTCCAAAAGATAATGAAACAACTCGTGAGTAAATATTCTAAAAACCATTTAACGTGATTCCATTAGATTATTTTTTGATGAATGAGGAATAATTTGATGTGTACCAGAAAAAAACATTTTGTATTAACACTTCCGTCACTCAGCGTGTTTACAAAGAAGTTGTGACTGATTGTCTTTGTAGCTCCTTTCCCCTAAATGAACTACCTATGTGAATCTTCTAATTCTTTCTTATCTTGGAAGATCCCAAAATTATAGATGTACATATATACTAAGTGACATATAAATCCGAACACCCAGTTTAAATGGTTTTATTTTAATAAAATTTTGTATAAGTACTTAATGAAGCATAATAAGTAAATGATAAAAATTTCAAAATGATTGCACTGCTTTAAAGCCCTTTGACCCTTAATAATGTGTGGATGCACCCTGATGTGCTACGCATTCTCCATCGCGCCTAGGCATGTTTCTGATCAGGTGGTCAATGTCCTCCTGTGGTATCTCATTCTAGGCAACCACTAACTCCTCTCGAAGTGCTTCTAGAGTCTGGAGAAGGACGTTGCAAATTGAGCAAACTCCTACCCATTATATCCCACACGTGCTCAATTGGGGATAAGTCGGGAGATCTTGGTGGCCATGGTAACAATGTGACATCATTATGTTGAAAGAAGTCTATTGTGACTCTTGCAACATGTGGTCGGGCATTATCTTGTTGGAAAGTTGGATCCGCCAGGGTGTCAAGATAGGGTAAAAGATGGGGTTCTAGAACTTCGTGGATATAACGCTGCGCGTTCATGTTACCTCTGATGAAGATTAAAGGTGACCTGGAACCATGAGCTATAGCACCCCAAACCACAAGTCCAACAGTGTGATGAACATGTCTTTCAACAAATAACTGGGGATTCCTCCTTTCACCACGTCGCCTTCTAACCCTGGCACGACCATCGTGCATGCCTAAACAAAATCGAGACTCGTCACTAAAGACAATACTGTTCCATTCCTGATCCCAGAGTGACCGTTGTCTGCACCACTCAAGGCGATTACGTCGGTGTTCTCGAGTTAAAGAGAGGACCCAGTGTGGCCGGTATGAAAACAAGCCAAAACTTCTCATTCGTCGGTAAACACTTCGCATGCCAATAAGTCTTCCGTGTTCTGCAAACCATTCATTTGCAATGGACCTGGTAGTGGAGAAACGGTCCCTTAAGGCCAATAATCTTAGGCGGCGATCTTCACGGTCTGTTGTTCTACTGCGGCGTCCAGTGCCCCTTGCTCTTTGCGTACGGCCTTCTCGAAGCCATGCCTGACAACACCTAACCACAGTGTCTACACTTCTTTGCACTCTAACTGCAATTCCCCGAAAAGAAAGTCCAGCTTCCCGAAGTCCCACTATACGGCCCCTATCAAACTCACTAAGTTGACGAACTCGTACAGGTCTCCGTACTCTAGGCATCGTAACCGATCGTAAAGAATGTCAAGAACCAAAATCCGCCTACGTTGATTCTTTACTGCGGCTGAAATATTCATTTTTAGAGCGTTAGTGAATTAAAAAAAAGCAGTATAAAAACCGGAATGTCCAACTGATAAGGCTGAAAATTTTTTCACTTGTTATTTACAGTAAGATAAATACATTCACCAACTTTTATTAAAATAAAACCATTTAAACTGGGTGTTCGGATTTATATGTCACTTAGTATATATGAAATCCGTTTAAAACATTGAGTGGTATCCCAACGCAAACTATATGAGCAGTTAATTTGTTAATTTTAGATTCCAGCTAACACCTTAATCGCCCTAATGAAGCGAAAAATATCCTGCCCCCAGGCCCAACCTATTTTTTCTAGGATATCATTACACTGGATATGGTATGTCGGCTGTTATCAAGCGTTAGTTTTGAAAAAATGTCCGAAAAATGTATTTTAAAAATGAAGCCCTACTTATGGGTCGAGTGCCACTTTTTCGAGTTCTAACAGGTTCATGAGCTACAAAAGCATGAGACGCATATTGTGAGTTCTCTAAGGGAAAATTGAAAAAACAACAAAAAAATGTAGACGCCCAAAAATTAAATAAAGGGGAAATTTGCCCATCGGAAAGTAATACAGGGGTATACAGGGGTGGTTGTTCTGAAATGGCACGATAAACGTGATACTCTTTGTCTAAGCACTATACACACTGACATAACCACTAAATGTACACAAAGAGGAACAGATAAAGAAAACCCATCTCTTATTACTGACTGCAACTCGTGTAAGTCATTCATAGATCTATCAGATCAGTCGAAGTCGTATTGTTCGCCTTTGCGTAAAGGCATAAAGTGGTATAGGGGACTTGCCTTTGAAATATTACTTGGCTCAGCTTTAGTAAACGCTTTCATATTATACAAAACTGTGACAAAGGCAAAAATGTCAATTA
Organism: Acanthoscelides obtectus; assembly: GCA_963669975.1. NCBI lineage: Eukaryota > Metazoa > Arthropoda > Insecta > Coleoptera > Chrysomelidae > Acanthoscelides > Acanthoscelides obtectus. The sequence continues at coordinate 59,211,829 of CAVLJG010000008.1, read as the reverse complement.
CAGATTTTAGACAGAAACTTCCTCTGAGAATATTACAAATCAATGAAGTGGATGTCAGGGATGTGCTGAAAAATGAAAACACACAAGCATGTTTTACAAAAAGTTGCTTCAAAATACCGACGAAAATGTGTAGCATGTTATGCGAGAATAAGTACTGAAGAAGGCAGGAAAGCCGCTCAGAAGAAGGGCCCTAAATCAAAATTCTCTTGTGATATATATATCATAAGTTCTACTGTTTGTCATGTTTTTTTGATGTCCATAATTATTTAACTAGCAACTGTTTGTTATGTTTTTTGATGTTCGTAATTATTCTTTATAATTAGTAGCCAGTAGTACTATTTCATTAAAATATAAAAAAAGTATTTTTATAAATTCATATAGTTAGAAAATTCCTTCAGTGATAGAAAAATATATGAGCATTGTCGGGCTCATTCACTAATATTACCCGCCAAGCCCCTGTGTAAAAACTTCCATATAAGTTCATGTGCTCTGAAACGATGGGTTACAGGCTTTAACGCTACTAACGAAGGTCAAGTCACTGGTGTCGGAGTCCAATCGAACACAGGATTTGAAGCCCAAGTGTCGGGTTTCATGGCGATTAACGTGTTTTAAAAGAAATACAAAACAGACAATATTACAAAATAAAGACACAGGAGCAGTAGCAGAGAAGTAGTGAAATCTCAAGTTGTATGCTTTACCTAATTTTTCTTAACTTTTAAATATATCCTATACATGAGTTATCATTACATATTATTGGACAAGGTGCGATACCAAATCAAATTGATAAAAAACTACTAAATTCAGTGCTCAGTATGGTACTTAGTTTATTCTATGCATCTTGTCTAGTGTGCTATAAAGATAGATTGACAAAGGTTGATTGACAAAAGCAACGTAACACATGTCTTACTGGTATATCGCTCTTTATTTGAAGATCACCGAGTTCTGGTGTTCGGATTCTGGATTCGTGACTAGGGCTGAACCGAGTAATACTTTTTCAAAACGCCGAGTACCGGGTACTCGGTCAAATTCGAATACCGAGTACCGGCTACTCTGCCGAGTAATCGATTAGCTACTCGGTTAAATGATGTACTGTGCTGTTATATTGAGATTACGTTTGCATTTTGACAGGCTCTTTATTCGCAAAACTGATTCACTATAGTTGTTCGGCTAAGACAATTTCTTGGCAAGTGTAGCTTCGTAGGTTAGTGTACTTATGGTATTTTCAAATGTTTTGTTAAATGATTAGGAATAGCTAGGTATATGTTTTTGGTGTTGCTATTGGAACCAAACTTTAAGACTACATTTTTGTTTTTGTTTATATTTAACATACTTTTTCATTCTTCCTATTACAAGAAAAGCACATTTGTAAAGGCATATGGTCAACATAGGTCAACCTAGCTATTTGTTGAAAGTAGACAACGCGAGACCCGAAGTTGCAGAAATTTCGGAAGAGTACCTGATAGAGTCGCAACCATGTCTTGGCCATCACCAACACTAAATTCAAATCCTATTGGTTTTCGAACTGCCATTCAGAGGAGTCTAACCAAAATAAACACAAAACTGCTGGCTGTCGTAGCGTGACCAATTATATTTGGGGAATGGCTAAATCAAAATTATTTTCACGTACATTCGAGTAAAGTTCTTTTTAATAGAAGCTAGGAATACTCGTTATTAACGTTATTTTTTGACTTTTGCTGAATTTTGTTTACATTGTTTTATATTTTTTGCTGTTTTTTGAGTGTTCGTATGAAAGGAAAAAGAGCAAATAAAAACTGCAAAGAAGACATGCAATGTGGTTACAGTACAACTGTTATGATAGCAGCTCCCATGGAATGTATTGTATGTATAAATAAAAAGTAAGCTAAGCAAATACCGTAAACACTACCATACTGAAAAATAATCTAAATCAGGTAAATAATTCAAAAAATGTTATAGCCTTGGCTAATTCTTTGACGGTGCGTAATTTTTTTGGGGTATATATCAGGAAGGCTTGGGAAAAGTGTATCAGTGTATAAGTTTGACAGACGTTATCCCTTAATTTACACAAGTTGCTTGTGTCTTGCGTTCAGACCGAGGGATTACTCGGCCAATACCCGGTAAAAACCGGATACTCGGTAAGCACTTAGGCAGCGGCGGTGGCCGCAGTAGTAGACTCTTCGGTCTCCTGATCAGTCGCCGTGCGCTGTGCGAGTTCGAGTCCGGTCCCAGGAGAAATTTTTCTCTTGGCTATGGATGTTGTGATTGTCCGTAGGTGGTAGACGGTCTCTGACTGTCGAACGTGGAGGTACCACCCGGCGGATCTCGTAGGCGGAGCCAGAATGTGTGCATGTTGCATGCACACGTGTTCCCAGAGTCCCTGTATCCCCTTATAACTCCATGGTACCCAATGGGTGTTTAGGCCTTAGGCCTTCGTGGTAGTTGGAGTATAAAAAAATGAGCGGAGTATGCCGAGTTCCGGATACAAACCGAGTATTCGGTGCATCCCTCATCGTTACGGGTGATGAACAAAAAACGCCATGTTCATGTTCAAACATTAAAATAAATAAAAATCCCGAACAATCCATACACCAACAAAAATCGTTATTTCGTAATGAAGCAAAAACCATACTAAAAAATAATTAAGTGAAATTAGTATCTGAATTTTTATAATTATTCTTGGTCACATTATATTAGAAATACTAGTATGCAGTTTTTGAATTAAGATGTGAAACACGATTTGGCATTAGATTTTACAACGATTTGACTCTACTAATGAGCCGCCAACGATTGAATAAATAATAAATCATATAGATAATTACAATTCAGTACAACCTGAGATATGTTTCCCGATTTTCTTATCTATAGGAATACAGGAACCGCTATGGGCACTGGCGCCAGCAAAGGGATGCCAGGGGGCCATGTACAATTCTGAGGATTTTTAGGACCATTCTTCATGGGAAAATTGGCTATCCCCGCTCTTCAAAACGTTTTGAGCGCAGTTAAACTTTCCCTAAAGTTAGAATCGATTCCTCTGCGATGTCGTTCCATTGTAGCGCCCGTTAGTACCGATGGTATATTGTGGATGGATTGAAAGAATCAACTCCGAGACAGGAATCGAATCACTAAAAGGAACAATTTTGCTCCAGATCCACCAGACGTACGTCACCTTACTCGAATGCCATTGATTATATTATATTCTACCTGAAGGTAAAACCAAATAATATATTCCCGCGTCCATAAAATTAACCGGGATAAAATGAGATACCGTCATCTATGAGAATTCACAGCTGTTTCTCTATTTAGGTACTATAAATATTTTGAAAAGGTTACTGTTTCATATATGGCGCCATCTATATGAGCATCTAGAAGCAAAAGAGTTGCTTACAGCGCCATTCATGAGACACTTATATTTTCAAAGTATATAATATAGTAAATAGAGAAACAGCTGAGAGAAAGTCGCATAGATGACCCAGTGATATCTCATTTTATTTGGGAAATTAGTCACGCATTCGGTTGGCTGTCTTTAGATCTTCATTAATCAATGGTAAAACGGACTTTGGACTTGTATCCGTTAGCATGAACATTTCGTAGTCTCAGACTATATTCGTATCAGAAATGAAGGTATACTTTTACAGATCAAACCGATAAACTGATATCTTCTTTAACTTACGCGTACTGGTGACCTGCTGTATTAAAGTGATACGCTACTGCCCAGGGGACGTCCTGACATTAATTTCAAATAAAGCTCTCTCGAAGGGAGAAGAAGAGAGATGTATACTTCTCGGAAGGAATTCAGCAAAGTTCAGGATGGCAAAATAAATAAAAACAACAACTGGTCTGGTCGTTTCTAGCTGGAAAGGTATTTTCCTGGTAAGCCATTTCTGTTTAACCTCGAATATTAAATGGAAGCAACCCCTGAATTTAAGTAAAATGTTGGGGACATACTTTTGCTATACCTTGTGCAGATATACGATGTCATTTTATGAGAAATAAATAGCTAGTGAGTTCTCAGTTATACGAGTATTGTTATAGGTATTTTATTGTCATTGAAATACACTGAAAACAGTTTTGATCGTCATATCCTCGAACTCATTCGGTCAAATGAAAGGTAAGGAGCCCTTGGAGACAGACAAGCAAAAGAATAATGTTTCCACCATACGAAAAAAATAGCACACTAATATTGTGGATAAAATACCGAACCTTCCTTAGAAAACATTCCAGTAAAGCAAGACACAATACGTGCTTTTCAAAAAGGTCCCCCTACTATTTGTTTTTGGAAGGTTTAAGATGGTAGGCCTTCATTCTTGCTATCATCGATTACCAACCTGTCAGTATGACAAACATGTGAGCAGCCCTCGAGGCTAGGTGTTATATGAGCATTGTATAGAGTGACAAGGTTATGTGAAGAATTATTTCTCAGCCCTAAACAAATAGCCTAGCCAAGACCGATCCCTGGAGAACACCCGCACTGATATTGTGGAGGGTGAAGTGGAGAACCCGACAATTACGTTTGATATCTTTCAAAGCTTCTTTGGGAGGATATGAGATGGCAGCTTGCATAAGAGGGCAGCGTCCACAGCTGATCAAACGCTTTCGTGATATCAAGAGAAACAATATGAGCCTCCCCCGTGGATCGCTGATACCGTCGCTAATCAAGCCGTAACGTTCAAGGTACTCCAGAAACTCCAGAATTATATACCTCTCCATCAGATTACTTATGACAGAAATCAGAGGTAAAGGTCTGTAATTCTAAGGGTCGGCCTTAAGTCTTTTTTTTGTGATGGGTTAGACATGAGCAGATTTCCAGTTTTCTGGAAAATTTCCGGATAGCTGAAAGAGATGCGAACTGAAGCAAGCATATGTGCTGCATATTCCCCATTGCATCCTCTAGAGTGCCTTATTTGAATCTCCCAATGCAAAGTAAGTCTTTCTAGTACTGAACATAGTTTTCTTTAAAATTGGCTAATAAATTTTTAGAAACACGTATGTATTATATATACAGGGTGACTTTGAAGTTGAGTCATTAATTTTCAGATAATGATTGTAGAAGGAAGATAAACCAAAATATGTGTGTAAAAATAAAAAAAAATTTTTACCTTGTTTTATAAAGTATCCTCCCGACAAGTATTTCAGTGCGGACCTGTATTTGATCGTGAGGTCCCCTGTGAGGTCTTAAGTCACCTGATTCACGAGCCCGTTGTACTACATTAACAAAGGCACGAGGGGTTGGTTGCACTCGATTTGGAAACCGATCCGCATAAACATGTGCCATTTTTTATTTCGTTTGAGCCACACAACAGATATCACTATTCACTGATACTGACTGTATACAAATGAATGAAACAATGTAAAAACATCGTTCCAAATTCTTTCGCTTTTTTGTTTCCGATGCGATGAACCGATACGGCGGATTATATCCGTTGTCGCCAAACACGAGCACATTGAGACAGGGCGGTACTCAAACTTCCAAAGGGCTATAACTTTGTTACTTTAATTTTACCAGAAGAATGGTAAAGGAAAAAAACATTTCTTTTGATCAGATCTACTCACTGTTAAAATAAATGACTCAACTTCGAAGTATATATATATATATCCTTGAATTTCTTTGGGTGCAAGGCAAAGTATTGCATACGCACACTATTATAACTTAAACTCGAGCTTTCGATGGTCTATGCCATCATCGTCTGGAGTAAGTCGGCGAGATTGTTGCTGAAATTGTTCTTAAACGACAGTGAAGAGATCACATAGTCGACGAACAAAAAACTGGACTGATGAAGCTCGATTAGGACGCAATTATTTTATTATTAAATGGCAAATCATATCTGTTCTTTTTATTTTAAAAGATTCTTTTAAATACTGATTGATTTGGAAGAACTTGAAAAACTATCAACTACTGATAAAAAATTTTGTTTTGTTTTTTCTTTCAATAGTTGATAGTTTTTCAAGTTGTTCCAAATCAATCAGTGTTTAAAAGAGTCTTTTAAAATGAAATAAAACATAGCTAAAATTTACAATTTATTAATAAAATAATTCCGTCCTAATCTAAAATCATCAGTCCAGTTTTTTGTTCGTCGACTATGTGTTCCCTTCACTGTCGTTTAAGAACAATTTCAGCAACAATCTCGCCGACTTATTCCAGACGATGATGGCATAGACCATCGAAAGCTCGAGTTTAAGTTATAATAGTGTGCTTATGCAATACTTTGCCTTCTACCCAAAGAAATTCAAGGTTTATTTTCTCCTAACAGTTAAGGCAATTAACTATGAATACTATATATATACGTATATATACGTAGTTTTTTTGAAACCTTCTTAAATATTTCTGATAACTTGTTTCGGATTTATAAAACCTTCTAATGAGCACAAGTTTCTGTGTCAAAACTGTCACTTAACTTGCTACTTGACAACTAATTGACAACATGTACAACCTACAATTTAACAACACATCTGTGTTACAATACTATCATCCTGTTTATTGTTGAAGTGCTCAATAAACCATTTAAATCAACTTTGTGTACTGTGAGTTTTTCTTTTTTTTTATATTAAAAAAGCGTGGTTGAAATTGTTAAATTTGCTTCCAGAATGCTCATTAATCTGTTAAAATCAAAAAAGATAAAATCTTATGACTATATCATTAAGCCAGTTGTATACACATGCCCAGAACTTATAACTTATGACTGCTTATCCTTATATTTATGCTTGTGACTATGACAATTAAAAGGTGTTATAAACCGGTCATTACAATTATAAAGGGATAGTGGCAAACATTGGCCAACACTAGATTTTCCAGATCATTAATCTTTGTCCAATTTTCACTTTCTTAGATGATATCTGTCAACAAAAGGCAGCCTACTTGTCGGGCATCTTATTATTATTTATTATTATTATATTTCTGAATTTTCGCTATTCATTCATCTCTTCCATAAAATTATGGTCAATAGACATTTAAGATATTTGAATCATAACAAGAAAACAACGCTCCCTATTGCTCAATGAATTAAATCTTTTCTCCATAAATACGTTTTACGTATTGATAGTGTTACCCTGGTATAAAAATATCCTGTTAAGGCCTTTCAGACAGCCAAACTGGGGAATTCAGTCATACTGGTTGCCTATATGGCGGTCTTTCCATGAGCCAGATATTTATCCGGTCAGAAGGACCATAGAAACGGAATAACAGATACTCACGGGGACTATAACACAATAGTAACACATAGAACAGTTTTTCACTATTCCATGCAATAAGTTTTAATGGAAAATTATATATTTACCTGTTCTTTTCCACCAATGGCCACCGTCTAAAGATTATATTATACTGAATGGCACTTTCTATTACTGCTTACTGCTTTGAATACCAGAGACATCAATTATTACGTATCAGTTGCAAATCAGCACATTTGCAACTTGACGTGCGAAGTGAATCGTTTCGTTATCACATTGAATTGAATTCAATTAAATGATAGATCAAAGTACATCATGAAATTATATTATTGCGAACACATAACCTACAAAGCGAGTATTCGCTAGATAACGGTGATAAGGGACAGGCTCGCTCGACGCTGCTTGTGTCGTCCCCTTCCATATACTATTTCCATTCACTCGAAATTACTCGAACTCGAATCTCCTCCTATCGTATGATCCTATGAATCAGTCAGTCAGCTGTTTATACTACCAGGCGTGCGAGAGATTATCGATGATAGGCAACACAAATGAAACGTGTGAAGCGGCATACTTGGCGCGAGGAAAGACCACATAGTTCCCAGATTTCTATTTGAAAAGAACTTCGACAGCAAAATAGGGGATCGAACGGAACACCAAAGATACAGCCTGCAAGGGAAAATTACCTGGTATAGAGACGGGTCAAAAAATGAGCAAGTATAAACGGGAATAGGTATATACAATCCTGGACATAGACCACTTGAAAGACACACCTCTGTATTTCAGGCAGAAGTGTATGCAATCTTGGATAATGAGCGAGCATATAATCGCCATATACACTGACAGTTAGACATCATTGATAGTATTAAGAAGGCCTCGAGCGAAATCTCCACTGATCTTGGAATACAAACTGAACACTTGCGGAACACAACAAAGTAACATTGATGTGGGTGTCAGGTCATTCAGCTAAAGCAGGAAAAGAAAGGGCAGGTGAGCTCACAAGGAAGGGACCATCCATACCATTTACAGGTTCAGAACCCATATTGGCGGATCAAAGTAAGACTACCAGTATCCCTTTATATATTCCCATCTCCCTCATACATAGACATGCAACCTACCCCAGTGTGTGAACGTTTCTTCGGTAAGCTCAAAGACATACAGTTTTTAGTTGTGTGTCTCCGTCTCGAAAACTTTGTCGTTACGTATGAGTGTCGTTCAATCATATTTGTCAGAGTGACAACTTACTTGACATCGGCGTGCCATTCGAGTTGTCCTGTCCTCAATCTTCAATATAAAATTGTACAATTCCCGGAAATTCGATCCATGGAGAAGGCCGACAGCTCGTGCTAAATTTATTAGAGTATTTCCAGGAAGAGAATGAAAACAGCGGTCCGCTGTTACCCATTTCATGCGTACTGGAGAGAGTAGCAGATGCGCTGGAGATTAGTCTGCGCAGTGTTCCGCCAATGAACTCGATCTGTTTACTTCTATCATATGGCGTTGATGACGTAACCGCCAAGAATGGTGACTAAAATTATACAAAAAGCACAATAAGGAACCGAGTCAAAGAATGGGTAAGGAAGTAGTATAAGAAATATTGGCGCTTCGTTACTAGGAAGGATTTATCTCTGACCATGTCCAAATACGGCTGCGGGACTGCACTCAATGAGTAGAAGCCAACTCTGTGAAGTTACAGGCTTTCTAACAGGACAAAATGGCCTGAAAGTACACCTGTACAAAATAGGGCTGTATGATGGAGATCTCAGGTGCAGACAACGCGGAATAGCAAGGGAGGCAGCCGTACATGTCTTATGTGAACTTTAGTTTAGAACAGTACTGGCAGGAAAATTGTACCAACTGGTACCGAACTCGACTGCTGTATTGGGTACTGTAAATTCGAGGAGCAAGGTACAATAACTTTACATGCTGCAGTGTCACCGGGAACTTGGCCGGACGGCTTCCGAGAAGGAAAAGAAACTACCGAGGCTGTACGAGAATTTTGGTGCTAGGCAACGGTGATGGTTACCATGACGTCTAAACAAAATACAGCTTTGTATCACCCTATATAGACAAAAAAAGCTTGCAACAATTGACACTATAAATACTTGCTTATCCATTCTATGTCATGTGTACACTTCATTTGAAGACGACGTTCATAAAACCGTGTTGCTGGAGTACATCTGTCTGTTCACGATCAAAATCTCAGATTTTGTTCCGATTAATAATCTTATCTTTCCAAATAACGAGTTGCAATACAATCTGAGAAACCACGGGGAGCTGTGGCCTTTGCTGCCTCTATCGCTCTCCCTCGGAACATAACTGGGATGACCTACTTGAATACTTCACTGTCAAGATCGTCTTTCTGGACACCAAATCACCCTGCTTCAGAGGTAGTCCTCCTAGGTAAGTTCAATGCCCATAATGACCTCTGGTTGGACTGAAACAAGAACAATGCTACTAATACGTACGTTATTACCCAAAGGCTAACCCAGCTGGTGATAAGCTCTACCTTTTCCTTGCGTTTCGTCACATGCCAGTAGTTTGCTGGAACTCCCTCTGACCACACATCGTGTCCCCCTTACTGTACTGTTGTCATGTCTTAGGTTAGGGCTTTTTATTCACCTTTCCTTTCCTTGGAGCTTGTTTCGCTTTGTAGTAGGGTGGCTGACTTCCTCTCTGGCTACAAGGCATCTATCGTAATGGACGGGTTTTCTTCTTCATTCCAAAATGAGAACGCCGGTGTTTCCCAGGGATCGGTCTTATCTTCGAAATTGTTCCTCTTACATACCAACGACCTCCTTTCCTGTACGATCAATCCGAGCCACAGTTTTGCTGAAGACAGCATTCTTCGTGCAGGAATTCAGAGTGGCGAGCCGACCCTGGAGAAAGAAATACTAGCAGCAACTTCCTCTCTGACGAGAGACCTGGAGGTTATCACTGCTTAGGGACGCAGCAATCTGGTATAGTTTAGTGCATGTAAAGCACAATACTGTACCTTGACTTGATTCGACTTTAGCGCCCAACAGGTTTCGATGGATGGCCGAGTTCTACCAAAGAACTATCAGGATCACATCTCACTGCTTTCTACACATATTTGCGGTGCTGCCACCCCGATTACATTGTCCATGCTCGATGCAGTTCAGAGGAGGGTTGTTCGACTGATAGATGACTTTTCTCTAACAGACAATCTCGGAGCCCTTTCGCACCGGACCATCGGCGATCTAGCTCTCTTCTACCGCTATGTCAACGGGCTTTGCTCTTCATAGCAGCTCTCCTGTATGATGCCGCTGCGAGATTTGTCTGCCAGATAGACCCGTCTGACTTCCACCTCTCACCCTAACTGTGTCGCACTTCGTACATTCAGCACTGGCCGATACGACTGCTCTTTTCTGGCTAGAGTATAGAGATTGTTGAACAATCTACCTGGGGAGACTTTCCCATTTCTACTAACCTTGGGCAACTCAAAAATTGGATTAACAAAGTTTCTTTAAACTCCACATAGCTGCCGCGGTGCCCTGGTACTCAGGCTTCTGCCTATGCGGCTGCTTCGATATAAAAAACCGAATTGACATCTTACCTATCGCTTCTCCATAAGTTGATTTCGATATTAAATAGATAGCTTTCCTCCCTCTCGTTCACATAACCTCGTCAGTAGTCTTTGGATTTCTCTGTATATGTAAAATATCAGTATTATCTCCGAACAGTGGCGGATATATTTATGGTCTCCTGGGTCTGAAGCTAAAGCAGTATAAGGGGCAAAATTTGGGCTTGCTATTGTGGGGCGCTTCGCCCCTTCATGGCCTGAAGCACAGTGCGTTCTATCCGTCATCTTAGATCCGTGTCTGCCTCCAAATAAATTTTTGGGAAGTTTACCACTATGGAGCTCTCAAACTAGCCCACTTGTAAAACAGGATCGAAGTTAGTTTTTTCCTGGACCTGAGATCGGAGTAGTAATCTTTGGTGCATGTTTATTACTTGCCCATTTAGCTAAACGGTTAAACGAAAAAATGATTTACTTGGATTAAAAATGAGCTCATTACCCAGAATTGCCGCACCTCTTGATTAAGCATCTTAAAAAGTAAAAGCAGGTCCTCAGCTGAGCAAAGTGCCCGAATATCCAGGATTAAATTTTATGGTAAATGCGAACTGCTGCGAAGGAGAGCAGGAGTATTACCGTTTCCACTCTAAAATATCCGGTGACTTCATTAAGTAATAATCATAACCCTCTTCGCTTTCAACCTGCTGATGGACTGTGCTATGAGCCTTTTTGCTGCTTGCGTCATGCCAGCTGATTATAAAACTTCTACAGCCATTTGGGTTATGGCTGTTGTTAAATATATAAAATGGTTTACGGGTGCATTAAGCATCTTCTTGCTATACCCAGATCTTCAGAAAAAATCGAGTCAAGGATGTAGGAGATGACTAAATTGAGGAGTTGTATATTTTAAATACTGAATTTAAAAAAGTAGATAGAGATTCATGAAGAGGGAGACAATAAAATAGATAAAATACCACGTTAAAATTTTGTTGGGACATGGACTTTTAATTATGATTAGGTGTTACGAGTCAATTGTAGCTTGGCCTGCGAAGGCCAACGTACTTTGCGGCCAGTTCCACGAAAGGGATTTGTAGGTTTTGAAAATTGATCCGGTGGCGGCGATGCAAAGAACAAAGCACGAAAAAAAATGTCGCTCAAATTTGTTTTTTTTGGCGTTTCAGAAGCTCTTGATCATTTTCAGAACAAAATTTGTGGAGGTCAAAATTGGGGGTACAGTTTGTGGGGAGAGTACAGAGAAATGTTTAATTATTAATATTTATTTATTATTTTATTTAATAAATATGTGATTTTTGGATATACCTGCGACGCGGTGTGACCGGTGGGTGACTGCTGTAGCGAGTGGCGAAGGTAAAAAATCGCATTTTCACCAATTCTTCCGATATTAGACCTTTTTACAATGGGATATAGTATCATAACGTCTCTAACTCAAAAACTCAATCCACGCATATGTGTATAGAAGGTTTTTGAGTTAGCCAGGCATTCCCTTACTGACCGAAATTGTTAAAAATTTTACTATTTTCCGGAGAAAAATCATGATTTTGACCACGGTAGGAGTATTACGTATCTTGAAAAGTGAGATTATGCCGTTTTTTGACATAATATAGGTTTTTAGTGAAATCATGGTTATATAGGGTTTTCTTCAAGATCTAAACTTAGCAGTAGGTGTTAGCCATTCGTGTTGCCTACACGTCATGATGCTTCTGCTATCAATGACGAAATATTTGCTTCAAAGGCATTATTGGAGGTCTGAGCTGTAAGTTGTATACTATAGCTCCAAGGAAATGGCAGCATATAGCTGCCTAGTGAGGATTTGTGTGCTAATAATCTGGGTTGATCATAATTCCATTGGTTTCTTGTCTCAAATACACTTACCTGAGATGTAATCAAAGCTAAGAATTAGTTGCGTATCGGCCTTTTCTTATTCAACCTGGAAATTACATATGCAAATTTGATGATTTTCAAAAAAGAGAGCGATAAGAAAATAAAATATCTGGTTGGTGAAGTATACTATAACTAACAGGTGAAAAAATATAGTACATACAGGAATATCTATGAAATTTAAAAAAGTTATTACATTGCACATTAATTTTTGTTTCCAGTCACATAAATTTTATAGAAATTTATTTCACGATATCAGGTAGAAAATATAAATCAGCGCCTAGATGTGAGGTAGTGAGAAAATGTTTTGTTTATTATGCGTCATTCCTAATTCTTCTGTGATGTGGCTTAACTACACACAACGCGGGTGCGGTGCTGATTTCCCGTAATGCTTGTCAATGTTTTTGAAAAAAAAAAACAGGGAAAATCGTAATGTATAACTTCTCTTCAGAAACGACAATACAAATAACCCGTCTGGCATAGCTAATAGATGGGCACATAGAAAATACCACTGATTCTATACACATGCAGATCAATAGACACAATCATCCAGATGTGATCTTGATACTCTGCTACTCAACCACACATCTCAGAGTATACTCTACGGACTATCTCGGCATTCTGCAACCAACAAACCATTATGAGGAACTGACTTGCCCCTTGCAGAATGGTCACTGAGCATGTCGTGCCGATGAGTCAATCCTCCATAGATGGATGCTTTTGATGACGCTCATAGCGCTCACGGTGAGCAAACGCGGAATACCCTTTGCACACTAGGAACCATCTAGGCAGGTTGGCATTTTGTGCGTTTTTTGACGTTTTCTAGGTTTTTTTACGGAATACCCTGGCAGACCTGCAACAAACGAAAAAATTCATTATTGTCTTAGACTAGTATTTGTTCCCTGACCTAAAACGTTAAAAATTGAAGTAAATCAGCGACAATGTGGTTTTGGCACATTTTTGACAATGAAACTAGAAAAAACGAACTGAAATACATATGTGCATTGAGTTTTTGAATAAGCGAACCTGTGATATCTAACACTAAAAAAATTTTATAATTTTGTTAGTGGATATGGAAAAAAGGGAGGGAATCGCTGATATATTTAGCGGATTTTCAAGCTTGCGAAATTCTCATTACCTAAGACAAAAAAAAATTTTTTTTCTTGAACCTATAAGTTCCACAGATCTATAAACAATCATAATTAAGAGAATATATCAAGGTGGCATCAGTGAATTTTAAAAATATTTTTAGCAAAGGTGTTGCCGTAAAAAAATGTTGTCATAACACACGTTTTTTAGGTAAGGGGCCTCAACGGGAGTATCCGTTACGGTAGAATAACAGATGACTATTTAGTAAACTTTCAAAATTCCCCGAATCGACAAGTGACAAAAAAATCTGATGGATCAGTCAACAGTATTTTGTTGTAGTTTTTTATAGACTATGGATTCATTTTGTACTTGCTAACAACTCAAAAGATCCTTCGCATACAAAAAATTAAAACAGACCTAAGATTTACCACACTTACACCAGATTCATTATTGCCAACGTTACAGGCTAATACAAAGATGCCACTTGCTAATCAGCTGTTCATCTCAGTAGACGTCAAAACGCAATGTATAATGAAGTAGGGTATATCGCTCTGAAAATTTGGCTAAAGTGGTACGACCCAGTATGCCTTAATCAGAGTTGGATACCTTTACTATGATGAAAGTGCTAAAGCCTTTTGCTTTGACATGTTTTTTGCCATCGTATTGACGGGATTTGCACCATAGCTTACGCCCGCCCTTTCATGTATCATTCAGATATGTTACAACTCTAGCATCTTCGCAGGGGAATGTAAATTTCGAATACCTGTCCTAAGAACTACAAGCCTATAGATCTGCTATCTGTGATCGGCTAGGTGGTAAAGAAGAACATCAGTAAGGATCTTTTGGAATATCTCAAGCATTACTGCTTGATTTCGTGGCAGCCAGTATAGTTTCCAACATCAGCGATTAGTTGAGAATCTTCTTATTTAGCGTTGCACAATTACGGAGCAAGCGTATTCAGTCTTTGATCAGGCTCATGCTATTATTCTCTTGCATTGCTTTCAGTATTCTTATTTCTTCATCTCTAAACCCTTAAACATCAGTTCAAGTCAAGACTTTCAAAACACATTTCCACCAATCTGCAGTCGTTCGTAATGCCTTGTGTCTGATTCAATTATGATTGAAAAAAGAAACTTTACAAATGTTTATTAAATTGTATGATAGGCTAAAACAGATTCGAGGAAATTTGGTGACAAATTCTTGGACAAGATTATTTGGTTGCAGCTTAAGTAAATAAGAAAATACCGTGACATTATACGTTATACGTTTATATAAAATATCAGCCCATTCTACTCTGATATTATAGATGCTATAATCTCACTGTGAATTGACTATCATTTCTACGTTTATAAAACTCCCTTATTGAACAGACAGCAGTTCCACATTGAGAAAAATGCTATAAAAGCACATTGACAATTATCATTTTTGACATGAAAGAAAACTTACAATACAATGGTAATGTGCAAGAGTATTGGCGGGTATATCAAAAAAATGACATCAAATCACACTATTGGTCCGCAATTTTGTTCGGTTGCAGAAGCGTCATGTTCCATTCTTGGTACTGACAGAGTTGACTGGGGGTGGTTGTCACTGCCTGGGCAATTTGGTGGTACTGTTACTTGACCAACAGGATGCAAATGATGCTGGAAGGAAGATGAAGTATCCATTTAGAGCTAAGGCGTACTTTTCGCTATGTAATAACCTTCTGACACTGTTCAAGGCTCAAATAAGGTCCAGTCTGAAGTACTGTTCACATATCTGGGGCTCTGGAACCTTTTTCCAATATACCAATTCAAAGGTCATACGTCAAGCAGAACATTTCAGTGTTCATAAATCGTCGACTTTCCCCTCACGTGGCCGTAAATCGCTCCACGTCGGGTTTCAATGAAATCCCTTACGTGTAAAATCGACCCGAGAAAGGGGTTAACACGGTCTTCTGGTCCGCATACAGAATACTGATCGGCAGAACAGTACGGGTGCATAGTATACGGCATTCGGCACCTGCTCAGAATCGCGAGATTACTCCAGACAGACGGCACGACGTCTGAATGTGACGTCATGGGATTACAATCGATGCCTAGACAGGACTGTACTATCGAAACTCCATGCTATCATGAAAACCTGCTGTTTGGTTCGAAGCACACGTCAAGGAATTACGCCGATCGAGATACATAAAAAATTTACTGCATTCCCATTCTCCCCTCTAGAACCCTAGGTAGATAATAATAATAATAATAATAATAATAATAATAATAATAATAATAATAATAATAATAATAATAATAATGTTTATTTGTAACATACAGTTAGGTAAACATAATAGCAAAGTACATTTAAATGAGATATGTTACAGAAAAGCGCTGAAGGCATTTAAAAATGATAGCTATTACACATTTTATATACTCGTATATATAAAAGGAGATCTACCTTAGAAAGCCCCGAAAAATAAATGTGAGTTGTAGTGAAAAAAATTATGTTCCATTAGTTTGGTCGCTTGTGCTCATTTACATTAATGTGCAGCGAAGTGCTTTTCAAAAATAAATTTTTATATTTGATTTTAAACTGGTTTGGATGCAGAATTTTCAAGTCATTAGGAATTTGATTATCAAGCCGATAAATGTTGTATGAGAGCTACAAAAATGAGAGGTTTGACGAGGAGGAGGTCATATGTAGCCCCGAAGCAGCAAATTTAAGTTATGAACATCGGTGCGAAAAGTTATTCTATTGAATAAATATGGTGGTCGCTTAAAAAACCAAATTTTGTGTAAACGATTACATGCATGCAACTCACATAGACCTCGCATATTGAACCAGTTTGCATCAAACAACTTATGGGAAACCCCTTCAAACTTACGTAGACTATAAATAAATCGTAGGCAGGACTTCTGTACACGCTCAATTATATCGATGTCAATCTTGTCTAAGCAAAACCCATAAACGCTGTTACAGAAATTAAAATGGCTGAGTCCTAGTACTTCTCAAAGCAATATTTCAAGTAGATAGATAGAGAAGATAATTATATTGAAAATAATGCATAGGTAAATGTTGACTGTATGCATTCCTGTAGAGATTCTTTGGCTTCCTGGTCATATAATTGTCACTACGATTAAGCCAATAATCCAATTTTGAATTTTGCTAGTGATTATTATTACAAGCTTGCCGCTATATTGGTGTAATTTTGGAACTGAATTTTGAAGCTGTCAATCTTAAGCAATTGAGCTGTAATTTTTATATACACGTTTGGATCGCCTGACAATATAAAATGAACTAAATGCCACCATTTTGACTCCAGTAGGGCTTATGCTACAACATTGTGATTTATCCAAACTAATTTCCATAGTCACTCCTCTTCTGCGCCATTCTGTGACGCAGAAATTGCTTCGGCTTTATTCTGACAGTGTTGTTATGCTCAAATGTGCTATATTTGAAAGTCCAATTGAATTATATAACAACATATCAATATTACCACATTCAGTTAGCTGTGAACAAATCACTGGCCTAGGGCTGTTCCATTTCTTAGTACATAGTGGTGTTAACGTATGCTGTTAGCGACTCAACGTCCATTTGGGCAAACGAGCCCAGTAAATGAGATGACCTTGACGCGAGATTTGAGTATGACCCGCCTCTGTAAGCTCAGTCCGTGGGAGGCTGGCTCATACTGTGTCGACGCTGTGCATGTTTTTATATCCACCATCACCTGGGTAACCGACAAGGATGTTCCAATCTAGCAACAGCAGCATCCAGTGCGCCATGACCGTTGCCTGGATACACTGCCGCTGCTCGTTACTGCTCCAGTTCTGCCTACCTGACGTTCCTTTTTCCTACTTATCTCAGTTGAAACGTCCTCGATCCTTCATCCTTGGACCTTTTTCATTTAATTTTTTCCAACTGCTGTAATAAACTGGTTGGCTCATGCTGAAGAGATTCAGAAAAGAGAAGGTTGGTAACGGATATTAAGAAGGACTATATGTGTAATGAAAAGACTGAAATATATACAATTAAATTAAATCGCTATGTGCTTAAAAGGATTCTTGCTCTGATAGAGCGGGAAACTTTGATTTGACGGTTGATTGTTGACGTTTGCTAACTTTATTCCTGTTTGCTCTTACACTTCTAACTTGATATAACAGTGGATATTACCAATAATGGCATTATGTCAGGAAGGCACACAACACAGCATACGTACGACATAAAATAAAAATATTAATAATAACAATAATAATAATAATAATTTATTAAGAATTACTATATGTGGAATGAAAAGACTGAAATATGTACAATTAAATTAAATCGCTATGTGCTTAAAAGGAACAATACACTACATAAAATTTTACGGAACAAACAAGTAAAAAATAAAACAGGTCTGTAAAATACCATTATATAAATATGAGCTAAAGAAATATAAATGAATGATCAAATAAAATTGGGTCGCATATTGCATAATACCTGAGACAAAAGCACAAAGCAGAACGAAATAGACTGTCAAAATTGCATGAGAAAGGGATCACATAGGTACAAACAAAAGCAAAACAGATTTGTAAAATCACAGAGATAGCAGGTAAATAATAATATAATAATTCACTATAAAGTATTATAATTTTTTTAAATAAATATATACAGGTAGGCATACGCAAATAAACTTAAATAATCCCACAGAAGAATTTGATTCTTGTGCGTGGGAAAACATTTTTCATAATAATTTTTGCTTTGAACATAGTTAAATATAGTTAATACATAAATTTAAACACAACATAATCATAAAGCTAAGTGTAATAAAATTATATTTAAAACCTAATTTATTTTCATTTGAGTAAGTTTTGCAATTTCATGTCGATTATTAGATAACCAAATTTTTTTTATTTCAATTTTGAATCTATTATGATTTGAAATGGATTTTATATGGCTTGGTAAAAAGTTATAAAATCTAGTGGAGAGGTAACTGAAGCAACTTTAACCTACATTTGGTGTTCTTTTAATATCCTCGACTTTACTTCTTGTTTCATACTTGTGGTTCAATGAAATGAGATTTTATTTTTGAATAAATTCATTACAAAATTGTAGAAAAAGAGTTGCCTAAGATCGAGTAGCCCCGTTTCGGAGTATAACATATCAGATGAATATAGAATAGGCCGTTTAAAAATAATTTTTGGATTATTTCTAGCTTCTTATACTAAGTGACATATAAATCCGAACACCCAGTTTAAATGGTTTTATGTTAATAAAATTTTGTATAAGTACTTAATGAAGCATAATAAGTAAATGATAAAAATTTCAAAATGATTGCACTGCTTTAAAGCCCTTTGACCTTTAATAATGTGTGGATGCACCCTGATGTGCTACGCATTCTCCATCGCGCCTAGGCATGCTCTGATCAGGTGGTCAATGTCCTCCTGTGGTATCTCATTCCAGGCAACCACCAACTCCTCTTGAAGTGCTTCTAGAATCTGAGGAGGACGTTTCAAATTGAGCAATCTCCTACCCATCATATCCCACCTCTTTGCACTCTAACTGCAATTGCCCGAAAAGAAAGTCCAGCTTCCCGAAGTCCCACTATACGGCCCCTATCAAACTCACTAAGTTGACGAAATCGTACAAGTCTCCGTACTCTAGGCATCGTAACCGATCGTAAAGGATGTCAAGAACCAAAATCCGCCAACGTTGATTCTTTACTGCGGCTGAAATATTCATTTTTAGAGCGTTAGTGAATTTAAAAAAGCAGTATAAAAACCGGAATGTCCAACTGCTAAGGCTGAAAATTTTTTCACTTGTTATATACAGTAAGATAAATACATTCACCAACTTTTATTAAAATAAAACCATTTAAACTGGGTGTTCGGATTTATATGTCACTTAGTACAGTTTGGTTAGTAAGAGTACCACCCCAAGCTAGTATGGCGTACCTGTAATTTAGTGACATTCAATAAGTGCATGATATAACATCTTCATTGTTTCATGGTCTACATATTTAGTGACGTACTTGAATTCAAATAACAATCATCTCAAATTAGTTACTATACCTGTATGATTAACATGGAAATTCCACTTTAAATGAGGATCCAAACGAACACCTAAATATTTTGTTTTATCAGCTGAATGTATGAGAGTACTTGTATTGTCACATTTAATTTGTAAAGAGGTAAATGAGGGTAATTTATTTTTGAGGTTTGTGAACGGCATATACATGGTTTTCTGAAAATTGATTGATATGTATGTCTAAACCAACCTGAAATGAAAATAATATCATTTTCAACAATCTCTTTAAGGGTATCCCAGGAATTGTTATTAGAATAAAGTATCACTGTGTCATCTGCAAAATATGTTATTGTGCCTTGCGACTTCAAGCTCGGTAGGCTATTGATATACGTAGTGAAAAATAATGGGCCTAAAACTGTACCTTGTGGTGCACCATAAGTGAGTCTTTTCTGAAGTTATGTAATCATTTATTTGAACATATTGCTTTCTGTAAAACAGGTAACTTCTCATGAGGTTTTGGGGGTTTCTTCTAATTCCTGGATCGTATAAAGTTTCCAATAGTTGAGAGTGATCTACCGTATCGAACGTCTAAATAATAATATCAAATTTTTCCTTAAAAGAGCTCAAGTATAACTTTAGCTCATCAAAATTCTAATTTAGACTCCTTATATTTTGATAAAAGATACTGAAATTAGTTACATCTGAAACTTTATATTCCAATAAAAATAGACATGATAAAATTTGCATACATTCACATCATATCACAAAGATCATCATTCAAGGATTTCTCGAATGAGAAAAAAGCTTTTTTAAGGCTGAAAATTTCGATTTTTTATGAAAGATGTTAACATCCAGTGATTTTACAATAGGTGGGAACTTATTAAAGAAATTGGTTCCAAAAAAGTTGTTACCGTTTCGGCTTCTGCATGGGCGATATGGCACATATATTCTTTTTGCTTCGCGTGTCATACAGTTGTATTTGACTATGGTTAGGTTAGGCAGTATCATTCCCTTTGATGTAGAACAGACAATTCAGGATATAATGGCGTAATGTCAATGTCTCGAGTGAGCTACAAATCCTTTTTGAATCATGGATCTTGCGTCAATTTTTACGACCAGAAAAAAATGAAACAATAGGTTTTTGTAGCTAAATCAGGTGATCTATGAGGCATTTTGGTTTTAATAAGGGAATTTGGGGTTCGTCTTACACAAATGGAGAAATATATAATAAAGGAAATCGTCCTAATTCATTGTATCAATTACTTACCTACTACTAAGACGCCTTCTCATTGGTGCCATTTGTGCCATAGGCGCAAATTTGGACTGTCGCCGGTCAATAATAAGATCGGACTTAAAAGGCGTCTTTTTTTCTTTTTCTTGTAAAATGTTTCCTAAATCAGAGAGGAATTATGCGGTTTGTGTAATTCTAATTCTCAATTTAAATCAAGAAATACTTTATATAACGTATGATTCTGCTGCAAAAACGTATTTTTAATTTGTGTTCGTACACAAAAGTTGACTCAAATTCTATCAATCAAAAAGGATTTTCGGCCTACTCGAAATATGGATCAAACCTGACACAATAGATTGACATGACGCCATTACTCAGCATTTTATTAAAAATATTATTGTCTCATTGTTGCTGTGCACAATTTTGTTTAATATCTTCTTCTGCTTACTCGTTAACAAACTTCGAGTAAATAATCAATTTACTTAGTTACTGTTAACAGCAAGATGTCGCGCACTTTACTGGACGGTAGAAAGACCACATGACCACGCTGCGCCGCGTTGACGGTGGCAAGGCTTGAAGTAGTTGTTATTTTATTTACTTACTCGATGTAAGGAATTATCAAGCAGAATTTTGTACAGCAACAGTGAGACACCCTTGTGTTCAATAAAATGCAAATGTAATTGCTGTACCAATCTAGATATTGTATCAGCTTTGGGTCTATGTTTCAAGTACCTATAGCGCAAATTCATAATTTTCATTGGTGCATTATATGACCATTGCCGCAAATTTAGTGGCAGGACGCAAATTAAAAATTAGTTTTTGTGGCTAAGCCAAGTGATTTATTCCATATTTCTTGATTTAATATGGGAATAAGGGCCCATCTTAGACAAAACTAATTTTTTTCTAGTTTAAGAGACATTTTACAAGAAATCGACCATATTAAATAGACTGATTACTCTAAAGATGCCTTCTTATTCGGTGAATTTGTGTACCACGTGCAAATTTGTGTCTCGGCTTAGTAAAATCGGGCCTAGATATTTCAGAATTATTTTGTTGTTTTGGGGGGTGGACTATGAAGGGCCGTGCTCCATGTCAGGCCAGTTATTAAAAAGTCGTAGTTATTACTATGAGTAACAAATTCCTTCTGCTCACACTAACACTCATCAAACTCAAGAACACAGATCCGACGGCATTAGGCCATCTGTGACGTTGTGTAAGGAACGGGCAATAAGAAGACCATTTTGGTCGTTCTGTGTTTTAATTCTGTTATGAAGGTTATTGACAGCTTATTTGGTATCGATATAATAATAATTAAAATTATTTTTTGAGCATATTCACGTACACATAGGTACTTACTTTTACGATAGTCAATATTGATGTACTATTTCTTTTTCAGGTAAGCTGCTTAGGAGATAGATTGATCGCGGCTGTATGGACAAGGTAATTATCAATAATAACCGCAAAGGTAAAAAAAGTTATCTCTCATATAAACATTTCATATTATAAGTTATTTTGGATCAGGCAAAGCACAAGCAAATAAATAAGATGTTGCAAATCCTTATTGTCTGTAAAAAAGAGGGAGTAGCTAAATTATACAGGCTGATTCAGAAACGAGTAGTAATACATCTAGGTTAGAAAGTGAGTGGAGAAAATAGCAGTCCCCATAAATAATGCCTTGCAGGTATATAGGATGTAGGAGTTATAAGTGAACCTCGAAAAAATTGTAATTCCGAAGAGGATAAAAACATTGACTTGTACGTATAGGCATCATAAAAATCTTCGTATGTAAAACCATCCTACTAGCGTAAAAACTGAGATACCTTGACCTGAAATACAGATAAACAAGGTAAAAAATACATTTTTTCAAAATTTGCTTAGCTGATGTTTAACCTCCCATAGAGATAACACAAAAACTTCTCACTTCAAATGCATACATCTTGTTGATAGGAGGAAGATATAATCTCTATTTTTTTATTTAAAATTATAAATTACCAACATGATAGTTCATCATTTTTGACTATGCTAAACTTCAATACACCTAGAGTTCGGACAAGGGCCAACCTTGCCTTTTACCTACCAACCCCACGAACCAACCTACTGCTGCAATCACCGCTATATTCGGTGTGCTCATGCTATAATTAATATAGGAACTATCTTAATATCTTTAACGCACGCATTTTTACTATTAAGAGAGTATGTAGAGCGGCAGTTCTTTTAGACCAGTGCATTTATGTGCAATTATTTTCTGATTTTTTGAGGAGTTTAAATAAACTTTGTTAATTCGATCTTTCAACATCCTAAGGCTAGTAGAACAGGGATAAGCATCAGGTAGATTATTCCACTATCTCGATACCCTAGGGACAAAGGAGCGTTCGTATCGGCCAGTTCTGTATGTACTAAGTTCGACACGGTACGGTACGAAGTCAGGCGGGTCTGTCTGGCAGGCAGCCTGAGAAGCAAAACCTCATGGCGTAGCGGTAGAACGACTTCCGAGTCTGTCCGATAGAGAGGAGTCATCGATCAGTCGGACAGCCTTCCTCTGAACAGGATCGAGCAAGGATAATGAGGACGGGGCGGCAGCACCCTAAACATGTGAGCAGTACTCGACGCTAGATATTATCTGGGCGATGTACTGAGTCAGGAGGTCATGTGGAGAACAGTATTTCTTAGTCCTAAAGAAATAGCCTAGCTTTTTCTCAGTAGCTTCCGACGAGACGTGTTCGTACCAGAACAAGTCCTCGGTGATGTGGACTCCGACCAGCCGAAATGAATGGCTCTTTGGTAGAACTCGGCCATCTGTCAAAACCTAGGGTAATGGCGTTTCTTGTTAGTCGAGGTACAGAATTGTGTTAAGTTGTATGTACTCGATGCCTCCCACTAGAAATTGGTTTGTAAACTGTTGGGGATGTAAGTCAATAAATCAATGAATAATTAAATAAATCAAGTAACAATCAAGTAAATAAATAAATAAGTACAAACTTTTGTTCTTACCCAAACTCCAATTATTACCTTGTAGATCGTCAGTCGCTCAAATTAATATTCTAATCCGAGCAGTATCGTTCCTTTCAACTAGTTAGTTCTAACTCAACCCGTTTTTAAATGCTGGTATCGCAATGGTCGGGTTCTGTTTCAGGAGAATCAAGCCACAGGGATCGGAATCGAAACGTTTGGAATCGCTTCCATCCAATGAATTCGAATAGGTTAGAAGAAGACAAGCCTACATGTGTGCATTGCATTGTTGGCGGTCAAAATTGCGTAGTTTTGGTGACTTTGGACTCATTTGTCTATCAATGCCTACCTAAATGAGCATTGTATCAAAGTACTAATAATACTTAACTGTGGTACCATCTACCTTCATTAGGCTTGTGCCGCACTTTGCAAATAATGTAAAAAGTACAGTGTCTTGCAATCGTCTGACACCACAATTATCTGCAAACATTCGAACCTGTAAAAAATAAGATTAAAAATACAAATGTATTGACAGGACTGTTAAAAAATTGACTTTCGTCAAGTGCGCTTTGATCGTCACTATAGATGAGAGTTAGGAGATAAACAAATCGTTGACTGGCTCCTTACACCTAGTCTGAATTCGTTGATTCCATCAATTCCCTTTGCTAATATCGTTTCGAACGGCTCATTCCGAACTGATCCAGCTCTAATGCCATGTGTGTGTTTCGACATATCCTAATACAAACACGTGATCCAACTTCCTCCCTTATCTTTTTTTCTGACAAATCCGATTCACTTACAAGTATCAAGTTTCGTCTAGTTCACTTTCACCCTGATTGAATATCTGAACCAGCAAATCAGCATCAATGCTGCGTGACTCTTCGATGCACGAAATGTCGGCTTCCTAATTGGAATCAGCCGAGCCAATTAGGGCAATCAGCGATTCGAATCGAAATGTCATCAATATTTCAGCGAGTGGCCAGTCGGCATCTTTAACTTTGTTAAATCGGCCGGAATGGAAAACCCACCGCGGTGCCTGAAAATCATCCGCGCATTTTCCAGCTCTCACCATCAATCGGAGAATTGAGGGGATACATATGTACAGTCGAATAACAAAAATAACGTCATCATGAAAAGCTCTCCTGCATTCATTATAACATCTGCTTGGAATAAATATTATTAATGTATTAGAGTATCCACGCTTACAATTTATATAAATATGAGATTTTGAAAAGTTCAGATCAACGGGCATGTAAATAACGATTACTACAGATTGATCATGATATCATGCAAGGTAAAATGTTACAGCACATACGAATCTGTAATTAATACGCAAGGCACATAAACAATGATGTCATGTCAAAGGTTAGAACCACTTATTCTTAATGGGCAGCGACCATTAGTTGTTTTATATACAGAGCGTCCCAGAAATAACACGTCTGAGTGACACCGGAAGTAGATTGGCTACATATCAACCAGATAAAATCAGCATGACCTTCGTAAATGTTTTCTAGTTTTCGAGGTATTGCCACTTTTAAGCTTATTCAAAAATTCCTACTTTTTGCTCCTTTTTGTCTGTTATGGCTATAAAGAGCTTTCTAGCTAATGTTTTTTTCCTGGACTACCATTAATAGTTGGTTGAGACAACCGAGTATTGTTTCATTGAAAACTAGCACGTTATGCAAAAAAATAAATTATTGCATTTTGTTTCAATGTGAAAACCTTTACGAAAGTTTGACTAATTACTGTGAAAAAAATGTATCAGACTGGATCGGAAAATGATCTTAAGAACTCAAATTAGATATTTTGCAACATCATCTATCCATTACTTTGGAAGATGTGCCTCTTGAGACAAGAAGAAGGATGTGGTTATAGAATGATGGATACCCTGCACACTATGCCAGTGCATTAAGGGGCTATCTTCCCTAGAAGATGGATTGGCTGGCTAGGACCCATTTTGTTACCTCCAGTTTCCCCAGACCTGAACCTTCTATTTTTTTTACTGGGGATGTTTAAAAAATAATGTCTTTGGAGAACCACTTCGATCAGCCGATGAAATACGTCATAGAATAAGTCAAGCAGCACGCAAAATATTCGATTTAAGTTTGAGACGTTTAAAAAGACATTTTCTAAGAAGATTCAGGTTGTATATAAAAGTCGGTGGTAGACATCTTGAAATGATGATAATAATCACTTATTTCAGGGAATATTTACATTACAAGATGTTAATTTAATTTTCATTTAGTTAATTTAAGATGTTAATAATGATTCCTGATTCTTTATATTTGATTTGAATGTTGTAAAAGCAACGGAGATAAAATACAACATAATGATCCTTTCATTAATTTAATGCCTGCATACAACAATGAATAAAAAAGAATAATGGATAGCTGCTTTAGACATTGTTAAAATAAAAAGCGATTACAGCAACTACAAAGTTGTAATTTGAACACAAAAGACATTATTTTTATTTGTAGTATTAAGTCTTCAATGACAAAAGTTGTAATTATTCAGTTTTAAGTAAAAATAACCTACAAATGTTATACTACTTTTGAAAGAGTATTAAATAGCTAGTTTTGAAGGTCATTTTCTGATTCAGTATGGTGCATTTTTTCACAGTAATTAGTCAAACATTTTAAAGGTCTTCGCATTGAAACAAAAAATGTAATTATTTAGTTTTTTTTAGCATACCGTGCTAGTTTCCAATGAAATGAATACTCGGTTATTTCAACCAACTATTATTGTAGCCCAGGTTATTTATAGCCGTAACAGGCAAAGCGGAGCAAAAATTGGGGATTTTTTGCTCACATATCCGGATACAAAACGACACACGAAGTCACCAACAACAGTCAACCTACTCATTGTGGTATAATGGCCAGCGAAGAAAGGTATGAAACAAATATAAAAAATAGTGGACAATTCAGCAAAAAAAGGAAAGTAGACTCTAGCAAAAAAAGGATAGGTAACACGAGCAATACGTATTTCTGCTTGTAGGCTTCATAAGGCCCGAAATGCATGC
This sequence comes from Acanthoscelides obtectus, assembly GCA_963669975.1. Taxonomy (NCBI): domain Eukaryota; kingdom Metazoa; phylum Arthropoda; class Insecta; order Coleoptera; family Chrysomelidae; genus Acanthoscelides; species Acanthoscelides obtectus. The sequence continues at coordinate 59,184,994 of CAVLJG010000008.1, read as the reverse complement.
ACGGATGTAACTACAAATGTAGACGCCCATGCCCCCAAATTGCTTATTTGACAAATCGTCGGCTTATTTGACATGGTCGCGGGTTATCTAGACAGCCTAGCCTTTATCTAGCCGATATCTTTATTTCGTATGACTTTTTGACGCAACCACCAAAACCTGTGAAAGGAGTTGAACTCCATTCTGCTTAGTGTAGCATTTTATAAATATTTTGTGGTAGCTTGGCACCACTAACTCGGTGTTCAAGGACGCAGACCACTGTTTTTATTTGTCAACCAAGACTTTGCAGTCCAAGACCCGACTGCAAAGTTTTGGTTACACCGCGTACTGCTATGATACGTTAACAATCAGTCAAATCTTGCGGAATTTGATGCTAAACAGCAAACTTGCCAAGTTTTTATTGTATCATATCAGTACGCAGTAGGAAAAAAATTACGATCGGTTTCCCTGATATAATGCAGATGACTTTCAAGGTCAATAAGGTCGACCGGCGGATCATAAAGGCACTCCGTAAATAGTCCTCTCTTGATATAACTACTCTTTGTCCTAACTGTGACATACCGTTGCAGCGACATCACTTCGTATGCAGAGTGTACATCCGTTGGTCATTAGTTACCCGTCATTTGATGTGTTTCAGTGCTTCAGCACCGCAACGTTAGGCGGTAATCAAATATTGCTTTTTTATTTTTGTCCGTTGCGTTCATTTAGGCTGTGACACTGACGATTTTCAAAGCTCTGCTCTTCTTTATTAGTTCCCATGCAAATTCGCGTGGAAGTATTGTCATCGCAAACAGTTGCGAAAATGAGATTATGTCTATTGTATGTTGCATGACCTGTACATCAGAATGATCATGTAATTCATTTTCGTCGACCAGTCTCGCTATTTGTGGGTCTGTCCATCCGATAATCCTAGGTCCCGCTTATAAAATACGGCTCAGATGTTGACGAAATTTAAAAAAAAAATGTTGCTACTGTGCCAAGGACGAACAGCCTTTGTAGGTTTTAAACATTGTTCCAGTTGTGGCGGTGCTACCGCATAAAACAATAGCAATCGCTCAAATTCCTTTCATAAGCACCTGCCCATTTTCGGAAATTTTTTGGAGGAAAACATTGTAGGTGGTGAGTTGCAAGGGGTGGGCGAGTGTATATCTCAATTTTTTGGCGTTAATATGGCAACCCCGGTAGTTAACTGCCTTATTGGACATATTTCACGCATAGATTTCCCCCTATATTTACCCTGAAAACTAAGAATGATAGAAATATTTTGGATACCCGCGTTTAGCGCAATGAAAATAGATAAAAGCCAGCCGACAGCTAGCCGCTGACTGGTTTATTCATCACAGCTTTGATCGTAGCATTGCCGAATGATCGGTACAGCAGAGAAGACATTTTTAGATCTCAAATGTGTCAAATCTGTTAAGTATGATCGTAGTTATTACACTTATTTCTGTCGATCTAGCTGTCTATTGTTCTGTCGTTCTGTCTGATAACTGATTCCTATCCTCTCTATGGCAAATGCCACATGATCAGTATTTACAAATCAGTAGAATTCTATGTAACCTACATCAAAAATGACTGACGAGAGTAAATTTTTTCAATGAAAATCGCAAATATACTAAGTGACATATAAATCCGAACACCCAGTTTAAATGGTTTTATTTTAATAAAAGTTGGTGAATGTATTTATCTTTTTGTAAATAACAAGAGAAAAAATTTTCACCCTTATCAGTTGGACATTCCGGTTTTTATACTGGTTTTTTTTAATTCACTAACGCTCTAAAAATGAATATTTCAGCCGCAGTAAAGAATCAACGTTGGCGGATTTTGGTTCTTGACATCCTTTACGATCGGTTACGATGCCTAGAGTACGGAGACCTGTACGATTTCGTCAACTTAGTGAGTCTGATAGGGGCCGTATAGTGGGACTTCGGGAAGCTGGACTTTCTTTTCGGGCAATTGCAGTTAGAGTGCAAAAAAGTGTAGACACTGTGGTTAGGTGTTGTCAGGCATGGCTTCTAGAAGGCCGTACGCAAAGAGCAAGGGGCACTGGACGCCGCCGTAGAACAACAGACCGTGAAGATCGCCGCCTAAGACTATTGGCCTTAAGGGACCGTTTCTCCACTACCAGGTCCATTGCAAATGAATGGTTTACAGAACACGGAAGACCTATTGGCATGCGAAGTGTTTACCGACGAATGAGAAGTTTTGGCTTGTTTTCATACCGGCCACACTGGGTCCTCGCTTTAACTCGAGAACACCGACGTAATCGCCTTGAGTGGTGCAGACAACGGTCACTCTGGGATCAGGAATGGAACAGTATTGTCTTTAGTGACGAGTCTCGATTTTGTCTAGGCATGCACGATGGTCGTGCCAGGGTTAGAAGGCGACGTGGTGAAAGGAGGAATCCACAGTTTTTTGTTGAAAGACATGTTCATCACACTGTTGGAGTTATGGTTTGGGGTGCTATAGCTTATGGTTCCAGGTCACCTTTAATCTTCATCAGAGGTAACATGAACGCGCAGCGTTATATCCACGAAGTTCTAGAACCCCATCTTTTACCCTATCTTGACACCCTGGCAGATCCAACTTTCCAACAAGATAATGCCCGACCACATGTTGCAAGAGTCACAATAGACTTCTTTCAACATAATGATGTCACATTGTTACCATGGCCACCAAGATCTCCCGACTTATCCCCAATTGAGCACGTGTGGGATATGATGGGTAGGAGATTGCTCAATTTGCAACGTCCTCCTCAGACTCTAGAAGCACTTCGAGAGGAGTTGGTGGTTGCCTGGAATGAGATACCACAGAAGGACATTGACCACCTGATCAGAAGCATGCCTAGGCGCGTTGGAGAATGCGTAGCACATCAGGGTGCATCCACACATTATTAAAGGTCAAAGGACTTTAAAGCAGTGCAATCATTTTGAAATTTTTATCATTTACTTATTATGCTTCATTAAGTACTTATACAAGATTTTATTAAAATAAAACCATTTAAACTGGGTGTTCGGATTTATATGTCACTTAGTATAGTACACTAATGGTTCTGACAAAACACGTAAAATTGAAGTAGAAGTTGGTTCGAAAGCGTGGGAAGCATAGAGTCAATCTACTTGACGCAATTTTTTCCTCAGCATACGAACATGTTGCCTGTCCGTTTTTTGAAAAGAGATTGATATGGAGGGATGGAAAGCACAGATTGAATCTGCGTTAAAGTCAGTGTCGTGTCCTAATTGAATTGTTTAGTGAACAAGATTTATCTCAACTGCGGAGCGCTTCGTGCAACATTGGCGCTACGACGTGGAAATCGACTCCGAGCCAAGCGCCAAGGCATTGCCACGTTGGAGATAACCACATTCAGCCATTTACATTTTGATGAGGCACTCCAGTCAGCTGAGCTGGCAAACCTCCTTCCTCTACACTCCACCCTATCTAACTTTCTTTTGTTTCCAACGGCGGCGCTTGTTTACCAGCCCACGGCGTGATAAAGGTATGTGTACGCAAGAATAGTTATGGAATTCAATATTGGTGATCGCCAGTAGGTTTCCTGCGCAGTAGATCTATGGATAAGGACACTGGTGGCTTCCTGAGCTACTTTCCTGTACCTCGTTTGTGTATCTCGACAATACCGTTCCACCGCTCTAGGCTAGACTGTCA